>CM038121.1:27292384-27892384 GCA_001642375.2 Mentha longifolia
CTTTACCTTCGCTAAATCAGAACATGAAAGAACCACTTCTCAAAAAAACCCTCGTTTCTTCTTCGCTTTATTCTGAATCTTCGATTTTCTTTCTAAGATAGAGACACGAAGAATCATCCCATCATCGGTGTGAACTATAAGGTTCTAAATCCTCACTTTTGAAGTGTCGAGAAAAGGTAAAAATTTGTCTTGTCTCTTTCTTTCGTCTCTTATTCTCGAGATTATTTCGAAATATACTATTTTTAATTGGTTGAGGTGTGGTCCAGACAAGAAAAATACTGAGTATTATTGAATGGGGTTTAGTGTTATTGAATGGGGTTGAATTCCAGACACCAAGTTTAAATCCGTTTTAACTTTTAACTTTTGAAAGACTTTTGAAACCGCAAAAGACTAGGATACGACGTGGGCATAATATTAATAACCGTGGAAGCTCTGCTCTGATTATGTTGTGGTGGGGATCGGAATTGGGAGGGGATGAGTTTTGATGAGGAGAGAGAGAAAGGAGAGGAGAGAGAAAGCACCAAAGAGCCAGCATGCCCAGAAAAAGGCGGAGGGAAGGAAGGAGGCGACGAGGCCACAGCAGCAAAGCAAGACGAGAGTTACTCCCAAAAGTTGCAGAGACACTCTCCCAAACAACATCCCGTTCCACACGGCGGCGCACGCCGCCATGAAACCGAGAATCACGAAATTATGAGCTTCCGCCGCCGGAAACCTGTCGGAGAAGAGCAGGCCAAGGGTTGCGGTGATGGCCAGTGTGAATGCGAGGTTTCCCACTTGGAGGTTTTGCAGGTTGTGGGAAATGGGGTGCGATTCGATATTCATATTCATATTCATATTCATATTGGAAATAGGAAGCAGTGGTAGTGGTAGTGGTAGTGGTAGTGGTGGAGTTGAAATCATGGAGGCAGGGGCGGATCCAGATTTTTTTTTATGCAGGAGCTGTATATAATAAATTTCGAGTTCGATGTAAATTTTTTTATTATTTGATTTAGTAGTGGGGGCTTTTACACTATATTTTATATAAATTAACAAATAATTTGAAGATTTTAAGCTTTTTTTTTTTTTTTTTTGGGCTTGGTGGGGGCTTAAGCCCTCTCACCCCTCCACTTACATCCGCCCCTGCATGGAGGCGAGCCATCTCAAGAACCCTGTCATTCTTATATATATATATATATATATATATCTTTAGACTATTATTGGAAATATAATGTAAGGACTCATATCATATGATTCATATCTAGCTATTATATAGTGTATCCTGTAAAAGTCACATACAGTCACCAATTTTTTGTTGCATGAAGACAAAGACTAGTGGCAACCTAATTTGTCCGAAGACTAATGTTTTGCATGACGTACCCCCACGATATAACAAAGAATGAACACGCCTTTTATCTCCGTATTTTGTCCGAAGACTAATGTTTTGGACTAATATTTCCTCCATATTTTGTGAATTTGTGCACCCTCTTTTCCTTATTTTTTGGATATAGGGACTCTAAGAAATGATCAATCACTCCTTAATTCACAAAATTAAGCCTTGCTAAGGAAGTACATATGTTTGCTTTAATAATAGCCGTTAATCATACTAAAATAAGTAGTTCATTTATATTCCTACTTTTCACATCATAAATTATTTGGGTATGAAAATTTATATATATAGAGAGAGAGAAATGATATGCTAGTCACCCAATGGTGGACACTTTCGTGGGCACCATCTTCGTTTCTTCAATTTTACATTATTTTGTTCGATTTTTTCGATTGTTTTATATTCTAATATCATAGAAATTAATATAAAAATCATTAAATTTATAAAATAAATAAAAATCAAAGCTCGATTTGTTCTTATTTCCTTCTAACATCGAAAAATGAGTAATAGGACAAATTTAGCTTTGATTTTTATTTATTTTGAAGATTTAATAAGGCAAATGTATTCATCAACTTTTAGAATGTCAAACAGCTCATTATACATCTAAATAGGTCAATAAATGGTACTACTATTTTGTCGAGTAGAAGGGGTAGCATTTTTAATGTTGTCATAAGGTAACACACTATCATTTTATATCATGTTTTGACTAAATGATCCACCACTATATATTATCCAAAAGAAATTAAAATTATCTACGTGTATGTGATGATTACCGAGGCAAGAAGTTGAAGCATATTGTTGCAGTCAAAACTTCCTAATCAGGGAGATGAAAAACACGATCAGCTCACGAGACAAAATTCTTGAATTATTGATTAATAATTAAAATTATGAGAATTTAGGGGAAAATATAACAAAAAAAAAATTATGTTTTAATTTTTAAATAAAATAATTATAATTATTATTGAAAACTGATAGAATTGCACAAATATATTAAAATTATATATATTAGCACAATAAAAGAGTAGATTAATTAACGGGTATCAATTTTTGGGTACATATTCTTTAGAGGAAATACCCCAATATGCCTAAGACTAGATAAAGAATCCAATATTTATCCTCAACTTAACATTTTACAATTTATACCCATATTTTGTATAGATGGACAAATATGCCCTTCACTTCCTTTTCTTCTTCTTCTTCTTCTACTACCTTTTTCATTAAGTGGATTACGGCTCTCTCTCATACTCTCTCTCTCAATTTCAAGCGACATCTCTCTCTCTCGCCGGAGAGCTTCCACAACAACGGAGGCGACATAGTCGGGGCCGCGGCGGGCGGCGTTGACGCAATCGAAGCCGAGGAGGTTCATGGTAGCCGGTAGTTGGGGAAGGCAGATCTGAAAGCGGAGAACTCGCGGCGGTGGCGGCTTCCTACACCGACGAGGTGGAGGCATGCCGGAAGTGTAGAACTCGTTGTTTGTTGGTAGATCTCCGCCGCCGGGCCTCCGTTCCGCTCTCAATCTCTCTTTTTCGTTTTATAAGCTTTTATTTTACTTTTATATGGCACACATCCAACTCTCTCTCTCTCTATTAATCTCAGATTTTGATGGACAAGGATGAGTTGGAGGTGATGAAGAAATTAAGGTTTCAGTTTGTTGCTTCTTGATTTTCTATAATTAAAACCCATAATTTTTGGGTAATGGTGATTTAGTTGCATTTGTTGTGTAGTACTAGTTAATTAGGAAGTTTTTATTTCCCAATTCTTTTTTCGCAGTGAAATCTTGCAAAGTGATTTTTTGAATGAAGTTGTCTTGGAGCATTTTTCGTGCATTTTTTAAGTTGTTGCATTGATTTTGTTAGATTATTTGGTATATTGGAGGATGCTGAATTAATTATATGGACTTGAAAGCATGTGAAAATAACTTATGACTATTTTCGTACATCTGGAAAATACGAATCTGATAAATGACAAGAAATCACCTTCATTTCTGAAAATGTGAAACGTGTAAATATTATAAGAAACAAAAATTGGAAAGGTATGAGAATTTGAAATGATTGTACTACGTACATTCAATTTTACGAATTAGTATTGAGTACTTGAAATTGGTTGAAAATCACTCAATTTCTCAATTAATCTAAGAAATCACCCCATTTTTGCCTTCTGCGAGTAAGTAACTAACGATTTCTTACCATCAGTAGGTAAGAAATCACCCAATGTCTTGCCTTCTGCGGGCAAGTAACTAATGATTTCTTACCATCAGTAGGTAAGAAATCGTATAATTTCTTGCCTCGTCTTTTTCGCAGTTAATGGTAGTTACATTACCCCATTTTTTATCTTATCAAGGCAAAAAATTAACCATTTCTTGCCATTAGTAAGTAAGAGTTTCACCATTTTTGTCATCAGTAAGTAAGAGCTACGAAATACCGACTATTCTAGTTTTTTTGTTAAATACTTATGTGTATTTTTTTGAATGGCAAATCCGATGCCTGACATTATTTTTTGAGTATTACTTTGTTTTTTCCCTGCTTTGCAATTACTTGCTAATGCTATGTCTAGTTCTCATAAGTGGTAAGGATTTGATAGCTGTAAATAACTTTGGTAAGATTTTGTCAATAACTTACCAAATATTTAAATGTGAATGGTAAAAATATCTTAATTACTTGCCTTCTTTGTATTGCATTTCACATGAATGTCACACAATCTCATGGTCTTGCGTTCTTTGCATATAACTTGACAAGACGTTATTGACATCTTGCCAACTATCTTACTATGAATGGCAAGACGTTATCGACATCTTGTCAACTATCTTACCATGAATGACAAGATTACATCAATATCTTACCAACTATGCAAAATTTGATGGTTACATTTGAAACCCACTTACAATATATTTTGGCAAGACGTTATTGACATTTTGCCAACTAGCTTACCATGAATGACAATATTTCATCAATATCTTACCAACTATGCAAAACCTGATTGTTTCATTCCCACTTACAATAAATTAGAAACTTAAAAAAAAATAAAAAAAATAAGGAAACGAAAAAAGGAAAAAAAAAACTGAAAAAAAAAATTAATATACATGGTACAAAAATAAAAAAGAACAAATAAGAAATAAGCTAGAAAAAAATAAATGAAAAAGAAGAAAGAATAGAAAAAATAAGAAGAAATAGTGAGTGAGTGTGTGTGTGAGAGAGAGAAGTGAGAGAGGGGGGGGGGGGAGAGATCACGTGGTGTAAAGGTGAGGTGGAGGAGAGAGGAGAGAGAGGGGGAAAGTAAGGGTAAAGTGGGAAGAAATTTGAAAATATGGGTATATTTTGTATAAAGTTATAGTTGTGTTATAATTTGTGTATATTATCCCCACATAGGTATATTAATTTCCCTCTCTATTTTTTATGTCAACACACTCGTTCTACATTTAATTGAAGGAGTACTTTTGTAGCCATTTTTATTGGTCTTGTCTAAAATACCCTCTATATTTTATTTTTCTTTTTTCATCTTTTTTTTTTTCTTTTTCTTCTTCCACCCCATCTTAAACTTTTACTCCAAAGCCTCTGTCACAAAAATACAGAATACCCAAAGTGTCGTTGCTTTCTTCTCCCACCACATTCTTCCAAAAAGCATATAGCAATTAAAGAAATTTCATTCGATCCATGCAAGTGTGTGTACTTTCCACTTCCATTGCACTAACGTGGGATTTAAGGTTGGAGATTTTTAAAATAAAATTATTAAAAAAATAATAATAAAAAAAATCAACCAATCCTTCTAGCTCTCAGAACTTTCATTAAATTAATGTTCTTTCATAAATTATCGTACTCACATCTGTATCACTCCCAATTAAATATTTAAAAGCCTTCTCAAATCAATTTACAAAAGCTTTCACCCAGTCTAAAGAAATAAAGTGAATATTCTCGTACAAAAGGTATTCTTTAGATTCAAATGAATACTTCCTCCGTCTCATCCAATTCGTCATGCTTCTTAAATATATGTGAGGAGTAAAATATTAAAACATGACGAATTGGATGAGACGGAGTGAGTATATGATTTTGACGATGTAAAGCGGATATTGTGATTTTGCTAAAGCAAAATATTGATGTTGTTGCTCTAAATAATGAAAATCGAAAGCTGTCGTCGGCGCTGGCAAGCTACCTTGGAAGTTGATGTTCGAAAAATTATTTTATTTTTCTAGAAAAATGAATAACAAAACTGAAAAAATTAATATATATGAAAAGTGGCCTGGGGACATTTTGGACATTGAACATCAAAAGTGGCTAAAAAAGAATGTTTTTATAAAAATGGCTAAAAAAGTATTTTTCTTATAAAAACTGGCTATTTTAATTTATGCCCGTGTGTTTGGTAGGGTGTATTCTTCAAAAGAATTTTTATTTAAAAAAATCATCTTAAAACCCTTCATCGAGACGCGTGGAAATGCGTGCTAGAAAAATGTATCCAAAGATCGTAGACGGAGGAGGGAGTATATTTCTTTAGACTATTATTTGAATATAATGTAAGGACTCATATCATGTGATTCATGTCTAGCTATTATATATTTTTTGTTTGCCTGAAGACAAAGGCTAATGGCAACCTAATTTGTCCGAAGACTAATGTTTTGGACTAATATTTCCTCCATATTTTGTGAATTTATGGAATGAGCCGCCCTCTTTTCCTTATTTTTTGGATATAGGGACTCTAAGAAATGATCAATCACTCCTTAATTCACAAAATAAAGCCTTGCTAAGGAAGTACATATGTTTGCTTTAATAATAGCCGTTAATCATACTAAAATAAGTAGTTCATATATATTCCTACTTTTCACATCATAAATTATTTAGGTATGAAATACTCCCTCCATTTTATTTATTTTGGCTCAAAACTTTTTGGCTTTTGTTGACACGTTTTTCCACGCTTCTTGATGATGGGTTTTAAAATGGATTTTTGAAGAATTATTTTTTTTACGGGATACTACGACAGTCGTAGTATCCCGTAAAAAAAATAATTCTTCAAAAATCCATTTTAAAATCCATCATCAAGAAATATGGAAAAGCGTGCCAGAAAAGCCACTATTTAAATGAGCCAAGTTAAGTGAAATGGAGGGAGTATAATCCTACTTTTATATAAAATCCTACTTTTCATATATATAGGATTTATCACTAAAAATTTATTTGGAGTTCCGATCCCCTTCTCTAAACGACAGTACTGGATGTTCATTGCCAAAATCCAAACTATGTATAATTTCTTTTTCCGACCAATCCTTATTTGTATTTGTATATTTATATTTCTGCACGCGTGATTGTGCTTTTGCATAATTTACTTGATTTGAGAGTAATACAAGCACAATACTAAAGTTCAAATCTTATTTTTTGTGTGCACATTGCATCAATCATGGCTTTAAGAGATAAGATCCTTCCAACATTTCAGAGTTATTTTGAATAGCGAGTTTCTTCTTCAAGAGATAACAAATTCTTCAATAAAGAGCAAGAAACCATATGTCACCTTCAACAGAAACCACACGGCGGCGCACGCCGCCATGAAACCCAGAATCGCAAAAGCCGGAAATTTGTTGGAGAAGAGCAGGCCGAGGGTTGCCGTGGCGGCCAGTACGAATGCGAACTTACCCAGCTCAAGCGTTTGCAGGTTTTGCGTGATGGGGTGCGCATCGGCGGCGGTGGCTACAGGGAGCAGGGGTGGAGGTGGCGACGGCTGCAGTTTTGAAAGTATGATGGCGGCGGCTATGGTGGAGGTGATGTTTTTCAGGAGCTCTGATCTGCTCACTTCTACCGCCATTTTACTGTTGATGCTCTTTCTTCGGTAGCTACGCTTTTCAAACCGAATTGCTTTCTGGTTTTTTTATAAGCAAAACTCGGCCTATTTTTCTAATGGAACACTTGATAATGACCTTTTGCAACTTTTTTGTACTCCGTGATTTTTAATATTTGAAAGTTGAAAGGGAAACCTTTTGTTATTTTGTACGCCTGCTATATTGAATTGAATCACAAAGACCTTACCCTTTTTTGTGCTTCTGACTTCTATTTCTGACGTGTCTACTTCTTACTGCTTCCTCATGTTCTGCTACCTCAAAGTCAGTTATTCTTCGGTTTGGGTCCCACACTACACCGGCACCGCACCACGCCAAAATGTGATGCGAGCCTCTCTACATCAAAATCTAAATCTTGTCAAGCGCAGCAACCAGGAGTGAAGCTTCTTTCATCGACAATAAATTTATAACAACTTTTGTCTTTTATCAATTTTATATATTTATTTATTGTTAACTTAGTGCAACATTAATTGGATATAATTCTTCTAAGATAGACGAAACCGAATTTGTCTATAATTCTTTTCATGTAAAGTCGAGTGGCCGTTGATGATTGATCATTTACATTTCACAATAATACATGTAGACTTGAATAAAAGGTCCCGAGTTTGAGACCTCCGATGCAGTTGTTAGATTCAGTTAGCTATGTTTAAATATGACTTGTACAGTATTTTATCCACTTTTTTTACCCGTGGAGGATTTGGCAGAGAGAACAAGATAGAGAAACAAAAAAGGCCTAAAAGTGAATAAAAATTTCTCAAGGCCCAAAATTCTTGGATTATTGGGCCATCTCATGAAGCCTATAATTGTTCGTTTCAACTTTCAACTTCCATCTGCATGGGACCCCACCAATATTAATATAACATCAAAATTTTAAGCTTGTCCAAAGATTTTCAATACTCTTTCTAGATTAATCATACAAAAATTAAATGAAAACTATTTACATTAGGCAAAGTTGTATTTCAAAATATAGTACTATTTCTTAACATGGTTGTAAAGATTTTTCTTATATAAATAAATGATTATCTTTGTATAGAAATGCTCCCCTACCCACGGTGGGCATACTTAACGTGCCCACCGCTGACCTGGCAGTGCCACGTCAATAATTTTTTATTTTAGTGTTCACTTTTTTTTAGTAGGGTTTAGTTTTTTATGGTAGGATTTATTTTTATAAGGTATATTAATTATAATTTTGTCTTAAATAAAATGTCGTCACCTCAGCCGTTGGCATATTAAGTATGCCCACGGTGGGTAAGGAGCAGTTCTCTATCTTTGTAATAGTTAAAAAATCTAATCTGGACAAATTTGTAATCCGATATATTTAAGTCAGAACATCATTAAAAAAAATTTAGTTCTCACAAGATAAATGTGCTTACAAGAACATTTTGTTGATGGATTCGGTTGAAAATCGTAAAATATTAATTATACTTTGTTTAATTAGCAAACTTAATTAGCAAATAATACGAATCAAATATAACAAAGATGTCAAATTAAGCTCGAGAGAGATAGAATCTTTTGTATATGAATTGAAATTAGAATAGTAAAGTATTTAAAATCGATGGCGCTACAACCAAACTTTTCATAATCACAGTACAAACACAAGGCAAACATTTATTGATAAGAAATGCAATCTTTGATTTAATTTCAACACTATTTTTAACGAGTAAGCGACGTATAAAATTCAAATAAACAATATACAAAAAAACTGTATACAGTATAAATACATACAAATAGATATACTAACAATTAAATGGAAGCTCTGGTTATTATGGGAGAGGAAGAGGTTTGATGAGAAGAGAGAGAAAGGGGATGAGAGAGAAAGCGCCAAAAAGGAAGCATGCCCATGACAAACTGGAGGGGAGGAAGGAGGCGACAAGGCCGAAGAAACAGAGCAAGACGAGAGTGATTCCCCCAATTTGCAGAGAAACTCTCCCAAACAACATCCCGTTCCACACGGCGGCGCAGGCCGCCATGAAACCAAGAATCACGAAATAATGAGCTTTCGCCGCCGGAAATTTGTTGGAGAAGAGCAGGCCCGTGGTTGCTGCGATGGCCACTGTGAATGCGAGCTTTGCCACTTCAAGATTTTGCAGGTTCTGGGAAATGGGGTGAGATTCGATATTGGAAATCGGAAGCAGCGGAGGAGTTGAAAATATAGATGTGAGCAGTGACGGAGGCAGAAATTTGAACCCTCTCTCTTCCCCTGCTTCTGCTGCTGCCATTTCTATATTTCTTTTCTACTTTTTTCTTTTTCTTTTTCTTTTGAGAAAATATATATTCTACTCACTCAGCATGCTATCCTTTCTATGCAAAGCAGGGGGGGGGGGGAGGGTTGATTAAATTTCTTTCAAGCGTCGAATTTTCTGCAAAGTAGGGGGGAGCTTCGAATCTGGGAACGTTCCCATTGAAAAGTCCATGTGGAGTATTTATTTTTCACAAAGCGCAACATTTCTGGTTTCCCAAATTCCTAAGTAGTTTCGGATCCTCTGCTCCCTTATGAAATTCTTCCTATATTTATTACATTATTTTTATATAGTTCAATGTGGTATGAAAAAATCAAATAGAATTTTTTTTCGGGTATAATATTCGATTTTTCAGTATACCGAAATATCAAACTTTGGTACGGTATACCGAAAAATCAGTACGGTATTGGTATAGACTTTGCTCCATACCGAATTTACGGTATACCGAAATATTCGATATGGTAAAGGTATGGAAAAATGCATACGATATCGATACGGCAAAAAAATTTCAATATACCATACCAGTCCACCCCTAATGCAAATACAGTATATAAAAGGCAAGGGCAAAGTAAGTAGAGAGATGTAGAATCTGTTAACATATGTATTGTAGCAGTGAAGACTGAAAGTCAAATACATATACAATTCGACTAAACTACAAAGATCCCCTGTTTCACAACTAATACATGACGAAACTTAATGAGTAAAAATGCTACACCTTTGTTTTATTTTTCAGATTCTGAACTCTGTTTCAAACTTTAAAGTATACAAATACACACGCACAGGCATTTAAATGAATGGAAACTAGCTTAAGAAGGGAGAGGGAGATAGTTGATAAGAAGAAAGAGAAAGGGGAGGAGAGAGAAAGCGCCAAAAAGCCAGCATGCCCATGAAAAGGTGGAGGGGAGGAAGGAGGCGACGAGGCCATAGAAACAGACCGTGATGAGAGTGATCCCCAGTAACTGCAGAGATAGTCTCTCGAACAGAATCCCATTCCACACGGCGGTGCAAGCCGCCATGAAACCGAGAATAACGAAATAGTGACCTTCCGCCGCCGGAAATGTGTGGGAGAAGAGCAGGCTTAGGGCTGCCGTGGTGGCGAGGGTCAGTGCGAACTTACCCAGTTCCAGCTTTTCTAGGTTCTGCGTGATGGGGTGTGCATGTGCATCGCCGGGGACTAGGGGAAGCAGCGGCGGCGGCGGCCGCTGCATCTTTGAAAGCACAATGCTGGGCAGGGGCGTATATATGTACTGTCTCCATCGGGCTCCAGCCCAGTGCAAGCCCGAAATTTTCCTTTATATATATATAGATGTTTAAAGTTTTTAGAAAAAAATAGCATGCTAAGCCCAGCTCAAATTATTTAATGATGAAAGACACTTGACGATAAAAGATCCAACACTTAATATTTACTTTTATTTGTTATTTCTTTAATTATTTGATTGATTATAACTTTTAAGAATGTTGTTTTTATAAATATATATATTTATTTTAGGTAAATTAGATATCAATTGGACTTCTGTTTGTTATTTTTTTATTTCCATCCATAGCTCTAATGCTATATCAACAATTTGGAAAAGCAAATAATATTATTATGATGCAAAAACAAAATTTAAATGCACTAATTCTACTAATTAAGAATTAAATTATTTTAAAATTTTAAATTTAGAATAAAATATATGAATTTCAACCTTCAAAAAAATTCAATATATATACATGAAATTTAACATGTCGAAGTAGTTATTTTTCAGCCCACGGTGCCCACCCCACCCTCGGGTCCTGGATCCGCACCTGATGCTGGGTATGGAGGAGATATATTGCAGGATCAGCTGCGCTCTACTCGGTGGGACCCCTTCCGCTCCATTTCCCTTACTTGGGGTAACTCAATCCATTATATTGTTACCCCTCAAGAAGGAGGGGAAACAAGGAGAAAGGGAACCCCTCACAAGTGACTCCCTTTCTACTATTGAACCAAACACTTAATAAAAGTAACCATTATCATTACCATTCCTTTACTTTACTTGATTCCATTCCGTTTCCGTTACTCAACTTGAACCAAACGAGCACTCAGTTTGTTTCTGTTTCTGCTTTTGCGCTTTTTATCGCAAAAAGAAACTGAACAAGATTAGTCATGCCCTTCTTGATTAATAATGCATATCAGACGAGAAGGCCCTCAATAGTATCTTGACTGGGCATTAATTCATAGTTGAATTATTAACTCATAGTGATACCGATGGCAGCCTCCTCTTGTAATGGATCCCACTAATCTCGCGTTGGGTATTACGTCATATTATTGCCAATTGAAGAATATAAAAACGTAGGAGTATTATATTACATGTTTTTATTTTGTAGATTTATCTCGGTTTTACTCTTCTGAATAATTCATGTAAGATTTTCTATTCGTTATTTTAATAAAAGTTCAAAAAAAAAATTCTAAGTTTCAATTAAACATTCATAAGTGTAAGGAGCTAATTGCACCCACTTCAAGAAATTTCTACAAAATCGTAAGCCATACAGTTTTTTTTTTTGTTTTTTTGTTTTTTTTTTGTAATTTTAAAGAATAGTATACCAGTAGGGCGGGCAGCAGCTAATCATACCGATTTTTTTTAGGACACACTTGGGTCAGCCGGAGGCACCGTGCGGCCGGGCTAAAACAATGATACTTTTATTCATATAGATTGACACTTTTCCGTATAAAGATTGACATTTTTAAAAATTATCATTTTATTCGTAAAATAATTATGTTAAAGATTGACACTTTTTTGTATAAAGATTGACACTTTGGGCCCAGCCGCACGGTGCCTCCGGCTGACACAAGTTTTTGTCTTTTTTTTTAATATAGATATTAAAAATAAATGAAATTACAATCGTAATATTTTTATAAAATTACAAAAAAAAAAAAGGAGCTCTGATCTGCTCACTTCTACCGCCATTTGACTGTTGACCCTTTTTATTCGGTAGCAACATTTTTCAAACCGAATTGCTTTCTGGATTTTATAAGCAGAAGAACTCAGCCTATTTTTCTCATGGCATGGAACGTTTGATAATGACCTTTTGCATTTCTTTTTTACGCCTTATTAAATAGCACCCGCCACCTCTTTTTAGTTCTTCCGACTTGCAATTCTAGATGGTTAAGTAACTTAAGTTGACTTGAATAAATTGACACGTACTTTTATTCATAATTCACTTCTTTTACCGGTGGCGGTGGAGGATTTGGCACAGAACAAGATAAGAGAAATAAAAAAGGCCTAAAAGTGTGAATAAAAATTTCAAGGCCCAAAATTCCTGCATTATTGGGCCATCTCATGAAGCCCACAATACTCGTTATAATTGTTCGTTTCAACTTTCAACTTCCATCTGCATGGGACCCCACCAATATTAATATATCATAAAAATTTTATGCTTGTCCAAAGATTTTCAATACTTTTTCTAGATTAATCATAATATTAAATGAAAACTATTTACAGTAGACAAAGTTGTATTTCAAAATATAGTACTATTTCTGCACCCCATTGTTGCTGCGGGCAAAGCACCATCGTATTGGTCGAAGAAACAATCATTTTGTAACCAAATTACAGCTTTTGGATTGAAGAACGGAATTAGGTGAAACAAGGATGGCCTGTTTTACTGCACACCACATGTTTGATAAAATGTCCAAATGATCAACGTGGCTCTGGTGCAATTTCGACGGAAAATTAGACATAGGGTAGATTTGATAGCAAATTAATAGTTTATGATTTAATTGGATATTTTTAATAGATCAGAGTATTTTTAATAAAACATGAATAGTTTAAGACTTTTTTGGTAGTTAACCCTAAGAATTAATCAAGAAGTGGACTAAACTCTGAATCCCATTGGGCCATTCCACCAATCCTATAATCATACATCACTTTTTATAATGGCTTTTTAACTTTACTACTTCGGCCGAATCAATAGGGTTTAATATTTTGTCGATCGCATGATTTGTATCCACTACACTCAAATAGTTTTCACATTTTTCTCAAACAAAAAGTCATAAAGTTGTAGTTAGTACAAATTCACATAGAATCATCTATTTCAATTATGGGAATAACAAAATTAAATATTGTTGATTTTGCTTTATTTTTTTCTTCAATTTCTGAATACTATGATTTGAAGTAATTTCTTACTAATTGATCATGATTCATTAATTCAATTAGGATTATTTTTAAATACTTTAGTATTGAATTTCAGATTTATTGTTTAAAAAATGAATATAAATTAAAAAAAAAATTATAAATCATAGTATTTTGGTTAATGAAATTTAGTTCATTGGTATAAAATGAAGATAAATCATATTATAACGATTTTAAAGAAGAAGAAAAAAAAAAAAAACTTCATGGTTGGACAAAGTATGTAATCCAAAATTATGTTATCCAAACATCCTCTGTTTCACAAGTGAAAACGTGCTCCAATTGCGCTTATTTCCAATCCATCATGGCAAGTTGGCACTTGGCAACTCCACTAAACTCTAAAAGCAAGTAAATACAGTATAAAAGCAAGGAAGGTAGAATCTGTTATACATATGTAGCAGTAAAGACTGACTCAAATACGGAGTACATACAAATATATAATGCAACGACACTACAAATAAAGATCCCTTGTTTCACAATAAACTTAATAAAACATATTTAAACATGAAGAAACTTAATTGAGTTAAAATGCTACATCTTTGATTTGTTTTCAGATTCTGAACTCTGTTTCAAACTTTACAGTATAAATTAAAAACATATATAATCAGACATTTTATTAAATGGATGGAAGAAGGTGAGCTTAAGAAGGGGGAAGAAGAGAATTAATAAGAAGAAAGAGAAAGGGGATGAGTGAGAAAGCCCCAAAAAGCCAGCATGCCAAGGAAAAGCTCGAAGGGAGAAAGGAACCCACAAGGCCATAGAGGCAAACCAAGATGAGACTGATTCCCAGTAACTGCAGAGATAGTTTCTCAAATAGAATCCCATTCCACACGGCGGTGCAAGCCACCATGAAACCAATAATCACGAAATAGTGAGCTTCCGCCGCCGGAAATGTGTTGGAGAATAGAAGGCCCAGGGTTGCGGTGGTGGCGAGGGTGAGTGCGAACTTACCCAGTTCCAGCTTTTCTATGTTTTGCGTGATGGGGTGAGCATCGGCGGCGGTGGCGGCTACAGGAAGCAGCGTCGGCGGTGGCCTCTGCATCTTTGAAAGCACAATGCTGGGTATGGAGGAGATGTATTGCAGGATCAGCTGCGCTCTGCTCGGTGGGACCCTTTCCGCCATTTAACTCTCAGTTTGTTTCTGTTTCTTTTTATAGCAAAAAGAGCCGACTTGACCGGGTATTAAATATTTAAATTCATAGTTTAGCACAGCCAAGAAGCATCTTATT
This sequence comes from Mentha longifolia, assembly GCA_001642375.2. Lineage (NCBI taxonomy): Eukaryota > Viridiplantae > Streptophyta > Magnoliopsida > Lamiales > Lamiaceae > Mentha > Mentha longifolia. Next base: position 27,307,174 of record CM038121.1, read on the forward strand.
TAAATTCATAGTTTAGCACAGCCAAGAAGCATCTTCTCATCTTCTCGACTATCGACTACCAAATTAGTATCCTGTCTAGTGGTTTTTCTTTTTTTCTTTTTTTTTTTTTTACTTTATACATTTATTTTTTGTAAATTTGTCAAATTCAAGATTTATTGTTGGGTTGTATTTTCGTTGTTTAGGAGTCCAGTTTCACTTGAATATGGATATTCTTATGGATGATTTATGTAATATTTCTTTATTTTATAGTTAATAAAAATAAATAATAAATGATTAAAGTTTCAATTAAATATTTATCAAGTGCAAGGGGTTAACTGCATTCACCTTTTGATATCATAAACGTATTCTTGCAAAATCATACCATATAATTGTATGTCCTTCGTCTACGAAGATTGCAGCGTTTTTAAAAGAACACTTTATAACTTAATTTTTCCTCTATTGGACTCAACATCTATTTAAAGATTTACCAACTATCTATTTATTTATTTTATTAAAATTCGTGGTACCAAAAGTAAATCGCACAAACAGTAGAATAGTCTACCATAGACCAGCGGCTAATCCTACCGATATATATATATATATATATATATGGAGAAAATTAAGATGTAATAAGTGAGAAAGAAACCAAAAAATATGAAAAATAAAAGGAAAGTGGCAAACCTGTAAATATATTTTATGTGATAGAATAATGGAAAGAGAACTAATAAGACTCGAGTAGTTGAGTGTATGACCTGGCATGATCGCTCAAATGGAATGATCACATACAAATACAATACAATTAAATTACAATTAAATTGAAGCATCACACAAAAGAAAAAAAAAAAAATAGTCAGCTAAAACGAATGGAGTATTTTATTATGAGATAGGTGACGCGGTCAATATTTTGTATGTTTACTACTGGGCCATTATTTGGGCTTCCTCAATGATCTTTTAATTGGGCTTTAATTTGATACAATCATATTACCTCTATCTCATTTACTTATGTACATTTGACTTTTGATTTTTTCAGCACGTATTTTCACCGAAACCTAGTACGGATTTTAAAATATAATTTTGAAATATCGTTCATTTTACGGGATACTATGATTATTCATCCTCACCCCCAATTTCTCGATTTGCCCTGTTGCTGCTATCAACCGAGCAAGGTGGCCCAGGGTCGACGGCGGGAGGTTCAGTGGGCGTGGTGAGCGCTTCAGACTTCAGTGCAGTGCCACCAATAAGGCAGCGACGGTTCAGAAACGCCGGAGAAGAACACTGTTGCTGCAGCGGCGACTAGAGTTACGGTGGTGATGGAGATGAAGCTCCGGCGTAGGGTGTTCAGCGGCCAGACGACCGACCCAGCTCTGACTTGAAGAAATTTTAGAATTTTAGGGTTTAATTAGGAATTTTGAAAATTTGGAATTTTGGATTTTGAAGAAATGTTGAACTCTTTTCTTCTGCGTTGGAATTGGTTTACTTGATTATGTTTGGGCCCATTAATTTTCAAGGTGTTAGTTGTTCCAGTTTCCAAACTTTCCATGACTGAAGACAACAAAAAAAAATCTGGAAATTTAATTAAATACAATAATTAATTTAATTAATTAATTAAGCACAAAAAAAATCATAATATAAAATTTCATTATTTATTTATATATACAAATATGGCTAAATATATAAATCACAATTTGACAACGAAACATAACTTAGTTGGTAAGACGTTTCCCCTCCGATCCAAAAAGTCGAGGGTTTGAGTCACCCCGGGTGCGTGTGTGTGAGTGTGTTGTGTTTGCCTGATAAAAAAATATATATAAACCACAATTTATTCCTAAATACAATTCACTTAAAATATTAAATACTTCAATCTTAATTCCAGTGACGAAAATAAAGCGGTCATGAATCCTGAGCTGATGGAGTACCAAACTAGAGAAAATAAAACTGGACAGCCAATATTTGATGGAGTACCAAACTAAAGAAAATAAACTGAGCAGCCAATATTTTGTACTGTATGTTTACTGCTGGGCCACAATTTGGGCTTCCTTCACGAACATGGCTTTAATTTGATACACGGTCAAAAGTTATAATTAATACTGGGCTTTAACTTTATGGGGCTCAGGATTACGTTCATGTGAATACCTGCATAGTATCGACAGATTACCTTGAAAATCTAAAGAAAAAACAATGAATCCAATATTGAGGCCCAAAATGAAGAATCCCAAGTTTAAATCTGTTTTAACTTTTAACTTTTGAAAGACTTTTGAAACCGCAAAAAAACTAGGATACGACGTGGGCATACTATTAATAACCGTGGAAGCTCTGCTCTGCTCTGATTATGTTGTGGTGGGGATCTGAAGTTTCTAAGTTGTGTACATACTTATGTAATTTCAATGTTCTTTATAATGTTCTTTAAGATGTATTAGAAATAAGAACAATAATACGAACAGAAATAAAGAACACAAGGTTTGGTAATCCAGTTCGGTGAGAACACCTATGTCTGGGGACAAATCCGAGAGAAATAATTCACTATTACGAAGCAGGGATGCTTTAGGATTTTACACAAAAGGACTCCACCTTATGTCGCCTAGACAACCGTTTACAACTTCCTTTTTCAGCGTGAACTATACCGTGAGAGACACCCACAGTCAGGCTTCAGCCATCGGCAGATGGCACCTGTTCTCTAGCAGCTTCATCAATGAAGTAACAGCTGAACAATACATTCAGAACTCACACATCTACTAGCACAATCCTAGTAGGAAAAATACGGCGGACACTGTGTAGAAAAACTTTGCAATATGCAAAGTGATATTCAGCTCTCGGTCTCTCTAAGTGCGCAACCACTATTTTGATATTCAGCTCATATAAATATGTGTCTGCCGTAGAGAATTTCAGCCCTAGAAGATCTCTACCATATCTTCAATAATATGGAAAAATATCCATATATATCTTCTCCAAATATCTTCCATATCTTACCAAAATAAATAATTCAAATAAATAATATTTGAATAACACTTCATGCAATTTTGGTGACGTGAGCAGCACAGCGGAAATCCTTATACATAAATCGCCAATCACACATAATGTATTGCATGCATCTCATGCAATAACAATCTCCCCCTTTGGCATTTATGTATCCAAAACCAATGCACTTCACACAGAAGACCATTGTTCTTCAGCCAAGAACATAATCAAGTACATCACAAAGAACACTGACTATACTTATCACACTGATCAGCAAATATCACAGACATGACCTGCACAAAGACTCCTCCCCCTTAATCCAAAACAAGGAATAACAATTGATAGGTAAAGAAGCGCACCCATAGTACCAGTATCAAAGTTAAACCCACACAAATCCACCAAACATCAGAACAAAGTGTCACACAAATAGTCTTCTCTCCCCTTGAAGACATGCATGCTACTTCTTCATTTCTCCCCCTTTTTGGATACAGAAATCCCAAGATCAAATCGGAGGACAACATCCTCAATAACTGAAGGACCAAAATCACCAGAAGTTCAAACCAGAAATCCACACGATAACATGAATAACTGCTGCAAAAATCAGGGAACAAACATGCTTTACTTGCAACAACACACCAGCAACACAACAAGAAAACATAATAGCTTCATAAGCAACTTCAAATGCAATCAATCTTGTATATGATCTTTTCAGCTCCTTCTGCATCCAAGCTCTTTCAAAATCGCATTTGATCTTTCTCTCCCTTTGTGTCACAAAAATGCAAAGAGACACCAACAAACTAACACCACAAGTATCAATACCTATCTCATTAGCAATTCAAGCAATTGGAACTGAACTCTGAGGAACATCCTTAGAGTTGAAGAACACCGCCAAACAGATCAGTCTTCACCAACTACTGCACATCAGTACATAGCACACTCCCCCTGAATACACTACTTCTACTGAAACCAAACAACATTGTTGTAACACTCCCCCTTTATCTGTACTTCTCTTCAAGAACAAAAAGTGAATCAAAATTCACCAACTAGCCAAAATTAACCTTTAGCAGTCATCATATCATCATCAGAGTATAACCTCCTCGGCATTCAACACATCAAACTCTTCTAGTCGCAGAATGAATAAACTCAAGAACCAGACAAAAAACTGGTACAACAAGAATAAAGACTCCAAAAAGAATGACTTATTGCATCAACATGTTCAATAGTAACATCTGCATTTTGGCATTCAACTCCTCAAAATGCTTGAAGAGAGATATAGTACCTGATCCAACTTGATCATCTTGACCAGCAGGTACACCAATAAAATATAATGTGCAGAAACTTTATGCACATCTTCAGAAACACTTTGAAGAACATCAGCAGACTCTTCAAAAGTTCTTAATCATAATCATCAGATCTCATACTAGTTACACCATCAGAATCATGTTGAGAAGATATAATACCAAAAATCAAATCTGAAAAATATACGATCCACTCATATCTCAAAGCACAATCCGTGCATTCATAAGTGATGGCAAATACCATTCCTTAAAAATCAATAAGCTTTCTACCAGTAATCCATCAAACTTTTACTGCTATGACACATGAAGAAAGCATCACGATATGCCAACAATCTTCTCCATTGCATAATTGCACATGATACATGATCTATAATACCTCTTAAAGAATCACCTTAAATAGCATCTCTATGAATCTCCTTTAACATCAAACAAATGACTCTTAATAACAGCAGAAGAAACAGAACACTGAAGAACATCATGCTCTTGAGAACCACCTTGAGGATAGAAATTAGAGAATGTCATTCTTCTGCTAGACAGTGCAAACGGAGCAGAGCGCTGAGAAACATCCTCAGGAACATCGTTAGGTACATCAACACCTAATTTGTTCGGCATCAAATGAACTGAATCCACATGGCTTTCCAACATTATCCTCTTCAAAATATTCAGCATCTTCACGAGAAGGTGTTCGAAACAGTGATTCTTCATCAGACAAAGGTTCAGCCGGAACCTATTTTCTTCATCGATTCCGCTTCGGCATTGCATCCGTCATCAACTTTGGACCAGATGTCCTCTTCTTTGGCTGTTTGTCATCTTCAGTAATCTTTTGCTTGCCCTTGTCAAGCCTCCTTGACTTCACAAACTTGCCGAGTGGAATATCATCCTCATCAATCAACCGTCGACAAGTTGATTCTACCTTCCGCTTCCCACGAGCACCACCAGTTGTGGTATCAGCATTCGTTGAAGATTTACTCGACTTTCTATCTTTAATTGCACACATCTTCTTCCTGACCATCTTTTAATTTTTCAATTCAGTTGCTTAGACAAACTTAGGGCTTTCAATTTTTCCCTTTTTTTCTACTTCACCCAACTCAGCCACGATTCAAAAAATAAAAATTCTTCCCGCGGAATAGAAGACCAATAAAAGAAGTCCACGTAAGGAAAAAAAATCAAACAAAAATTTACTGACTCAGTCAGACACATCCTGAAGAACAAACTCAGGAACATTTCAGCGAAGAATACCAGAAAACCAGAATACCAAGAACATTAACATACAATGTTCAGAAATCCGGAAGACCAAGAAAACCAAAACAAAACATCATAGTTCTCCCCCTCAACTGAACGAGCACTCTTACCAAAATTCAAATCCAATGCTTTAACAAGACGAGCATTAATACAAGATGTCAAAGCTCTCAAGTTCTTTTCAAGGCATCTTCAAAAATTCACAGAAACTACTCCCTTTCCAAAGATTATACCCGGCTCATGAGCAGTATACTTCACTTGCATCTTCTCATGGGTGCAGGAAACTTGACAACATTGTCATGACCAGTAGACTTATCACTCATCTCATAACAATTTGAGCAAATAGAAATCTATATTCGTTTAGCTCACCCATCACAAGGTTCACCTTCGAAATGATAAAGAGCTAACACATCAGCATCATCATTATTCATGCAAGAGAGATATTTCCAACTGGTTCAGGAAAGATGCTAGCATGCTTTACCAACAAGGCCAAAATTTTGTCCAAACAAAAGACCTTTCAAATAATCAAAGAAAGCAATGGTCAAAAATAAGTTAAGCAACTTATCGACATTCACAAGAATCTCCCAGCTGAAAATAAGAATTCCAGAGAATCATCAACACTTGAAGAAAAATTCTAAATATCTCTTCAGACTAAGAAGCAACATCAGTAGCTTGAGTATCAGCAGCACCAGCATCTTTTGCTGCACTATCTTCAGCAGCAGCAGTGGCCTGAAGATCATCATCAATAGCCCTATCAGAACCTGCATCAACATCTTGAGGAACATCTCCAGCAACATCGACAGTTGCATCCTTGTTAGCTATGTCAGAACCTACATCAGCAGTTCTAGCTTCATCACCAGCTGTACCCTCTTGATCCACTTGCTCCATCAGCTGAAGACTTAGGAACACCAATTTCTGGGAGTAACTTCAATACACTCTACAGTAGACTTGTATCCAGACAAAAACTCCATATGCTTGGAAATCTTTTCTAGCTCCTTTTCAAGCTTCTTCCTAACTGTACTCAGCACTACATTCTTCACTGAAGTAATTAAATCATCATCAACCATTTCAACCTCATCCGCGTCTGTCACTAATTCAGCATTTACAGTTTTCTTTCTCACACGTGCAGTGGCTGATTTCCTTTCAACATCCACAACATGATATTTTCTGTCAAAGATCTTAACACTAGGCCTCAAAGCACCCAAATAGCAGAAGCTCAACGAACAAAGTTGACTTTTTAAACAGGGACAAGCTCTCAAAACCCAAATCAAACATAGAGTTGGTTTTGAAGAAATAGAGAGAAAAATAAATGCTTGGAGCTCAACTCTCCATTGAAGAAATCCACATGAGATCACACTTCGCCAACTTTTGGATAAACAATATTCTCAACACGAGAAACATCCTCAGCTTTCAAACATAAGTTCTCTCCGAAGTTCAGAGAGTACCACATTTGGTACAGAAGTGACAGGAGCATATTCAGGAACAGCTTTGGGAACATTTTGAAAGACATTATCACGAAGCTCGTAACCACCAAAATTCTCATCCTCTCGTACTCATTCAACATGATATCATTATCAAAACTTCCTAGACTCCGCACTAGGAAACTTCAAAATTCTGTAAATCAGCCATGAATGCACCAACATCTTAGAAGTGCCGGAGCTAAGAATATACTCACAAATACCATGCCACCAAAGTTAATAGCCCATCGAATACCAGTATAAAATATAAGATGACCAACATCTTGACCAATAATAGCTCGATGAGAGGTAGACAACCAGTTACGCACAACAAGAATGTAAAGCATAGAGTACTTCGAAGTAAGAAACGAAGTAGGAAATAAGTGTCTCTCAGTTGGCCAGAGATAGATAACACCACAGAAAATCAATGTAAGAAAAACCACTTCCAGAATATGGACAAAAACTAATCACTTCTCCAACAGAGGACAATAGAGAAAACCACCTCTTGAATAACAAAACCATATTTACATCATACAGATGTAAGAGTGAATTTTGAAGGAGAATTCACATAACACAGAGATCACGCAGGTTCAAAGATGTTCTTAACGCATTAAGACCTTCACCATCCAACGCCTTGACAGAGAGATCATCACTTACAGCCCAATTGAAGCTTATATCTCTTGAAAATAAATAGAGAAATGCCAAGCTTTCATATATGTTCTGAAGTAAAGTCCGTTCCTCAGAACCTTCAGCTTCACTTCCCGTCATCTTCACAAATACTTTCATAAATATGCTGCGCATCTTGTGTAACACCCTAACTCAATAATAAGTTATAACTTAAAATTTAATCTTTTAAAAGCGGAAAAAAGTGAGCACATTTTTTTTTAATGAAAAAATTAGAGAAAATAACTTCGAAGAAATAGAACTCACGAGAATTAAAAACTTAAGATTTATAGAATCCACCTAGATTTAGATTATGGTAATAAAATCCATAATCCTAAAATATTTTACATATAAAACATATTTACATCAAAAGTAAGAGTTTCTAATTATACATAGTACTTTAGTACTACTAGTACTAGATGCAAAAATAGGCCTTCTACAATACATTAAGACCCGTCATTCGACCACCGGCACGCGTCCGAGCTTAATCACCTGAAAAATTGTTAAATGTGGGGAGTGATCATACAAAGTATACTCAGTGTGGGATTTCATGCATCATTGTCCAAGTTAATAAAACTGTAAGCACATAAATTTCATCTTAATGGCATCTTGATAGCATCTTAATGGCATCTTGATTCGCACAAAGGCGACATTGATAAGTTGTGCACAACTTAAGTGAGAGCATCTCAAGCTACTCACAATCATCATAACCTCAATGAGAGCATTAAGCTACTCACAATCATCATTCATCATTCATCATAACATCATGAACATATACGGCCATCGTAATATTAAAATGGACAATAGATATTAACGGCATAACTTTAAATAAATCACCACACCTTAACCTTCAACTTGAACTTTAAGTCGAGCAAATAAAACAACTTAACGTCTTAGTCGCGCTGTCCCTAGTCACATAAACATAAACTTAAGTATCTTCTCAAAGCAAAATAATATACACTTAAAATAAATTCCTGGAACTTAAAAATATATATAATAATGTCTAAAAGAATCATAATAGATTATTGAACCTAACTTGAGCTCTCCTGAACTTAATTATGGATCGAAAATTTAGAGAAACAAAAGTTTATATCACCATTTACCTAGTAAGCTAAAGGTCTCAAACATTGAGGAAGAATCAAAATAACTAAACTAAATGTACTGTACTCATTTGAAAGCCCCGTCCACATTTCTCATTTCACACCTCACACACCCCCTGTCTCTCTTCATTGAATCATTTCTCTACATCCCCAATTCTCCATTATATATAATACAGTGAAGAGGCTTAATTAAATCAAAAGCATAAACCTCAAACTATTCACGTATTTAACCTTCCAAACTCACGGCCTAATCCTTCATAACTAAACAATGAAGAAACATGGCCTAGATTATCTAATTTAATGTCCAATAATATGCAAGAATGAATAAAAAAATAAATAAATAAATAAATTTAAATCAAATATAATCAACTCATTTGTCCATTTCCTTCCCCCTTATTTGTTGTTCCTTCTCTAACCTTTTCCTACAGTTCACAATTCATAACAATAGGCAGACTCAAGTTCTCAACACCCCAAATTTTCATTTTGAAATCCATACAGCTATCTTCTCCAAAATCTTTCCTTGGATTTAGCTACACGATCGATATCTTGCCTCAAGGACAACAACGCCATCGCCGCTGCCGGATCCCCCAACTGTCAACCTCAATATCCCCTTACCTTCTTCGATTCAACAACTCACTTCCAAAACGGCGCTGCAGCTGGTCGCTGCGGCGACACCCCCACGGCTAACTACACTCGCCGCTGCGAGCTTCTACCACCACTCAGGTTCCACAAGGTTTCGTTTTGAATTAACAGGGAGTTTATTAGATCATATTTCATCCTATTTTCGTGTATATAAACTGATTACATATTTAAGGTGGATATATGCCTGAAGAGGTGCAGAATTTGTGATGTTCTATGAGTTGATAAAATTTTCATTCGCCTATTAAGTCTAATTTCGATGCTGCGATTATGAAAAAGAAATAGAAAGATGATAGCTTCAGCCCTAAAATTTTAATAGGAACAGGAACGAGAATTTCAGAAATTTAGAAGCAGTTTTCAAATCTTTGTTTAGAAACTATACCTGGGAGTACTTGCTTCGATGAACTGCTGTTGATTCTAAGAATATCGTAGAGATGTTTTTTGGGTGAAAAACTCTTCTCTTTTTTTTTTCTTCTTTTTTTTTTTGAAAAGGTGAGAATGAGAGGATTGGCTCTACCTCGTTGATTCTACTGAAGGCACCGCCTAAGTTTTCCCTCAATTCCCTTAATTATTATTATTATAGTTATTAATATAATAAATATCTGAATCTTGAGGGAAGTCCTATTAATATCATTATCCCAAATTTGAGATCATGTACAGCCCAAACTCCAAATAGGTAGACAGCCCAAAGCTCAAATCATAAAAATAAACCAATCTCTAATCAATTCAATTAAGAGTCTAATCAATATAAAATCTAAATATATATATATATATATATATATCCTTGCTAATCTTTATATATAATAATCTCTAAATTCCGATTTAAAAAATAAAATTTCTACCTTTCAACTAGGGGCGCGACTTAGACTAAATTAAGCTCGACAAACTAAAATATCCCAAAAATTCATAAGAAATAACTTGAAATAAATTTTAAATAAATAATTATTTTCGGGCTGTGACATCTTGCACTTGATCATCCCAAACTTATGAAAGACAAAAAATCCAATCTCTAACTCCACAATAATGTCATCAACAAATATTTGAACGAAAGCAATCTCTAGCTTAATTTGTTCAAAAAATAGTAAGTTCTCAGAACCACATCTTCCATGCTTTAATAGCTTGATAAAAACATCAGAGATAAAATCACTTTTCAACATTCTTCGGAATTGTTTCAGCACATTTGCATCTGTGATTTCTTCATCTGAGCGATCAGATTTTGTATCAAAACAATCATGTGAAGAAACTGACTTGACGAAGAGAGAACTACTTGAATCAGTTAGACATTCAAGATTAACAATATGAACTTCAACAGTAGCACCAACATTCTCTCTAGCCTGAAGATTTTCAGCATCAAGACCATTTTTAATGCCCTCATTGACATGAACTTCATCAGCCTGACAAACATTTTTAAGATGAACATCTTTGGTAACATTAACTTCCGCTGTAACAGGCCTAAATCCAGCAGTCGATATGCTTTCTTCAATCACCTCCAGAGAATCATAGTTTTCTCTTTCCAGAACATCTTCAGGAACATATTCAGGAACACTTGGTGCATATTGTGTCAGAACTTCAAAACTTTTCTCAATCTCATTCACATTCATCTTCATCTCTTCAAATTTGGAAGTAATTTGAGACAACCTTTGTTCATGACAATGGCTGTTCTCCCCAAATATATCATTCAAAAAATTCCAAGCCTCCATTGCAGAATCATAATCTAAAATTAGTGTAATAATATTTACACTTACAGCGGCATAAATGAGTCTTAGAGCTTTCTTATTTGAATAAAAATTCTCCTCTTCAAAAGATGTCCATTCAGTTCTTGCTTTTGGACTTCTGTCAGCGCCAATAGGAGAATTCCATCCTTGAACAACAACTCTCCAAGCCTTCTCATCAATAGCTCGTATAAAACACCTCACTCTGACTTTCCAATAGTCATAATTCATGCCATTAAATATCGGTGGCCCTAATTCTTCCTCCAATGAATCCATCTACACAGAAAACTTCTCACAGAAGTATGCACAACCTTAGAAATATATCCCAAAGATCACAACACCTGAAAAATAACCTTGGTGACCTGCTCTGGTACCAATTGAAGTTTCTAAGTTGTGTACATACTTATGTAATTTCAATGTTCTTTATAATGTTCTTTAAGATGTATTTGAAATAAGAACAATAACACGAACATAAATAAAGAACACAAGGTTTGGTAACCCAGTTCGGTGAGAACACCTACGTCTGGGGGACAAATCCGAGAGAAATAATTCACTATTACGAAGCAGGGATGCTTTAGGATCTTACACAAAAGGACTCCACATTATGTCGCCTAGACAACCGTTTACAACTTCTTTTTTCAGCGTGAACTATACCGTGAGAGACACCCACAGTCAGGCTTCAGCCACCGGCAGATGGCACCTGTTCTCTAGCAGCTTCATCAATGAAGTAACAGCTGAACAATACGTTCAGAACTCACATATCTACTAGCACAATCCTAGTAGGAAAAATATGGCGGACACTGTGTAGAAAAACTTTGCAATATGCAAAGTGATATTCAATTCTCGGTCTCTCTAAGTGCGCAGCCACTATTTTGATATTTAGCTCATATAATATGTGTCTGCCGTAGGAGAATTTCAGCCCTAGAAGATCTCTACCATATCTTTAATAATATGGAAAAATATCCATATATATCTTCTCCAAATATCTTCCATATCTTACCAAAATAAATAATTCAAATAAATAATATTTGAATAACACTTCATGCAATTTGGGTGACGTGAGCAGCACAGCGGAAATCCTTATACATAAATCGCCAATCACACATAATGTATTGCATGCATCTCATGCAATAACAGGATCGGAATTGGGAGGGGCTGACATCTGATGAGGAGAGAGAGAAAGGGTAAGAGAGAGAAAGCGCCAAATAGGAAGCACGCCCATGAAAAGCTGAAGGGGAGGAAGGAGATGGCAAGGCCATAGAAGCAAAGCAAGACGAGAGTTATTCCCACAAGTTGCAGAGACACTCTCCCAAACAACATCCCGTTCCACACGGCCGCACAGGCCGCCATGAAACCGAGAACGACAAAATTATGAGCTTTTGCCGCAGGTAATTTGTCGGAGAAGAGCAGGCCTAGGGTTGCGGTGATGGCCAGTGTGAATGCAAGGTTTCCCACTTGGAGGCTTTGCAGGTTGTGAGAAATGGGGTGCGATTCGATATTCATATTCATATTGATATTGGAAATAGGAAGCAGTGGTAGTGGTGGACTTGAAATCATGGAGGTGAGATTTTTTCAGGAACCCTTTCTCTTCTTCCTCGGCGAAGTTCAAGCAAGCCGACCGCCCCCTCAGCGCAATCGCCGCCACGTCGTGAGCCCGCGCCTCCATCTCCGCGGTGGCGAAGGTCCCGAGCCAGATCCTCGACTTCTTGTTGGGCTCCCTCAGCTCGCACACCCACTTGCCGGACTCCCTCAGCTCGCACACCCACTTGCCGGACTCCTGAAGGCGCACGCCGCGGTACACCAGGTGGCGCGTCAACTTGAACTTCTTCCGTCCCGCCCTCTTCTTGGGGCTGTTGAAAGCCAGAATCACTTCGCCGCCGCCGCCGGAGCTACTCCCAATGCCGAACGAAGACTCCACCGCCGCTTCAAACCTAGGAAATAGGTCTGAATTGCAGCTCTCGTTTGTATCCATTTATAAAAGACGGTATCGAGAACTTTAATTTAATATAGTGTCGTCGGAAAGGTTTTGAATTGTGGAGTGTGGTTTCTGTTTTCTCGGTATGGGAGGGAGTGAAGTATATATAGTGTGGCGTCAGCTTCGTTTACATTGCCTCTTCCAGGAAATTCTTGTGACATGTGTGCTATATCACATCATAATATTATAATAATATAATTTATATTAATAAAATAATATTGATACCGTGTAAATCCGTGTAAATCTAAATTCAAAAGGTGAGTGATTTTTGCATTTTCACATCCATCACATCAGGTATTTCCACATCACGTGTCAGTTTACACCGGCGGGCTACCCCAATCCATTTATTCTAGACCATGTGCGAGGGTGTAAGTAAGGGGACCTACGATTATACAGCCGGGCGCCTTAACAACCGTTTCATCCTAGCCATCCAAAATTGATATTGATATTGGAAATAGGAAGCAGCGGCGGAGTTGAAAATATGGAGGTGAGCTTTTTCAGGAACCCTCTCTCTTCCCCTGCTTCTGTTGCTGCCATTTCTATATTTCTTTTCTACTAAACCATCTGCTATCTTTTTATAGACATTTGTCTGCTCCAATTCTTAATCTCATTTGTTTTTTAATTTTCATATTAGCTTTGGTCAAGCAAGAGTGAAAGTACGGTCCCTTTCACAAACAAAAAAAAGAAGAAGAGTGAAAGTAGGGTCCACTTCTAATGTTTGATTTCATTTGCAGAGGTCCACTACTTCCCCTTCATGGTAAAGTCGATGCTAGGTCTACCTTAGGTACACTACAACCTTAAAGTAGGGTCCACTTCTAATGTTTGATTTCATTTGCAATCCTAGGTCTACCTTAGGTACACTTCAGCCTTAAAATGGCGACACGTGTACTAGGTTGAATAAAAAATTAAATTGCTAAAAATCTCATTTGTTTGTTTGTTTGTTTTTTTTTTTTTTTTTTTTTTTTGTTTTTGAGAAGAAATAAGATATATTTTCAACCTACTCAGACCAGGCTATCTTTATAGGAATATATACTGTCGAGGTGGTAGGATTTGCAAAGTCCTCCTAACTTCCTTGTCCACTGCTGCAGCACTGCCAATTTTGTTTTGTTAGTGTTTGCGAAGTAGGATCCACTTCTTGTTTACCTTTCCATGTCCATTTGGTGGACTAATTTGCTAAGTCTAAGTTTGGAATTTGCGACCGAATTGAATTAATTTACCAGAAACGGGAAGTGCAGAGGATTTGCTTACTATGGTTGGGTGGACTAATTTTCAAAGTTTATGTTTTGAATTTGCAAAGTAGGGACTTTGCATTATTATTATAATTTTTTTTTGAGATTTTTCTTTTATGTGTAGGTGTACACGTGATTATTTTATTAATATAAAATATATTAATATAATATTTATATATAGTGGCGGAACTAGAAATTTAGATGAAAAGTGCTAAAATTAAAAAAAAAATTATAAATAAAAATGCTGGAATTAAATAAAATATAAAAATAATTTTTTGTAATGTAAAATATTATAGTAAATAATTTTGTTGGAGGGTGTGGTGCTCCCTCCAGCACCCCTCCCTTCGCCACTGTTTATATGTAAGATGTGAATACACTAATTTGACACGGAGTCAAGAATATCCCAAATTTCGAATTATTTCGCGTTCAGGATTGTAAGGTTAAGAATTTGCAAAAGTAGGGTCCACAGTGCTTGCAATCTTGTCCATTTGGGTGGACTAAGAGCATCCCCAATGGAGATCTCTAAAAAGTGGGATCTCTCCACATTTTAGGTGGAGAGATCATACTCTCCCAGTGAGCCGAGTGTCTTTCCGGGATCTCTTCGGGATCTTTCCGAATTTTTTATTATTTTTTAATTTGAAAATTGAATTTCATATTTATTTATATTTCGATTTCTAATTCAATTTTTATTTTCGATACATAATTATAATTATTTATTTTTTTAATTTAACTTCAGAAAATAATTTTTTTAAAACTATTTTTTTTTATTGAAATTCGCAAACAATATTACATAAAAATATAAAAATGCAAAGATTAAAATTTAAGCAACTCTACGTGCCCATAATTCTTCGACCAGATCTCCGATGAGTTGTCCGTGACGATTCGAGTCACGAAGACTGCACGTAGGGGTGTCAACGGGTGGGTATTACCCGGACCAGACCCGCTCAAAAAGTTACGGTTCCGGGTCCAGACCCACCCGCTACACTAAGGACCCGGACCGGACCCGGACCCGGAAATTATAATTTGAACGGGTCCGGGTCGGGTAATTACCCATGGGTCTGGACCCGGACCCGGACCCGGACCCGGCTAGTTCTTTTCTCTCTCTCTTTTTTTTTTATTTTTTTAAATAGTTTTTTTCGTTTTTTTTAACTAATTGTTGTGTTTATTTTTATTTTTTTTATTTTTAGTTTTACCCATGTGTGAAGGTAGACATATAGTATAATTAACGTATTTTTTTTATTATGAATAATTATTTATCTTTTTGGTTTGTGATTGTCAATATTCATATATTTTAATTGAAAAAAAATATATACCAAGGGGGTGTAGCTCATATCGTAGAGCGCTCGCTTCGCATGCGAGAGGCACGACGATTCCCCGCACCTCCATCTTTTTCATGATAACGTGATAGTATTATTTTCATATATGGGAATGATTACTCCTTTTTTTTTGGTTTGTTTTGTCCATTCAATGTACCTTTTCATTGAATGAATATTAGATAGCATTATTTATTTACATGTCAAACTAAATGTTTTGCAAAGACAATGAGAATAACATTTTTTTTTCTTTTTTCCAACTTAACCGGCAGAAATTAATTAAACAAATCGACTTGAAATTACTCACAAAATGCAAAATAATACTAACGAATAACTTTTTTTTTCCTATTTTCAAAGAAAAATAAAAAGAACTTGCTTTACTTCTATTATCATACATATCACTAATCCTACATGAACGAATTTTTGTAAAAAATAACTTAATTCCATATTGCTGGATAAATAAAATTAAAAAAAAAAAAATCATATGAGCTACACCCACTTGTACACGTATATTTTCATTAGTTGTATACAATAATTTTAGTAGGTGTGGGTTCTTATTTTAATTGATGATAATTACATACTACAATATTACCATAAATTGTGGTGTTCAATAATAATATAATAAAATAAATAAAGATAATCTAAAATATAATTTCATCACATTGTGTATAGATAATAAGGTAACATCAAAACATGCCAAAAAATAAAAAAATAAAAAATAAAATTGGGCCGGGTCCTACCCAGACCCGGAAAAGGCGGGTCGGATCGGGTCAGACCCGGTACATTTACGGTTCTGACCGGGTCCGGGTCCAACCTGGACCCGGACCCGGACCCGTAAATTAATTATTGACCGGGTCTTGAGCGGTCCGGGTCGGGTCCGGGTATTACCCACCCATTGACACCCCTAACTGCACGTGCGCTCAACGTAATCCCGGAACGAATCCGGAGCTCCTCGTTGTGTTGCTCCATTCCTACGGCGCTGAGAGCTTGAACCCTCGTCCTCCAAGGGAGCTCAATCCGTTGCGGAAGCTCCTTCGTCCTCGATAATCATGTTACGCAAGATGATTCAAGCATACATCACATCTTGCATAGTATCGTGAAAGTAGAGTCGTGACGGACCTTGGATAATTCCCCAACGCATTTGAAGTACTCCGAAGGCTCTTTCGACGTCTTTGCGAGCTGATTCTTGCTTTGCCTTGAAGTGCGCAACCTTCGGATTCACTGCGGCTGTTGGGCTACAGATGAATGTTGGCCACTTCAGGTATATTCCGTCCGCTAAGAAGTAGCCCATGTTGTATGCTCGACCATTGGCCGTGAAATTAATCGGAGGCGCAACCCCATTCACAACGTCGCTGCAAACGTCGGATTGGTAGAGGACGTTGATGTCGTTGTTGGAGCCCGCCACTCCAAAAAAAGCATGCCAAAACCATAGATCGTGCGAAGCGACTGCTTCAAGGATGATCGTCGGGTGACCTTTATCTCCGCGAGTGTATTGAGCCTTCCACGCCTTCGGGCATTGCCTCCATGCCCAGTGCATGCAGTCGATGCTTCCTAGCATTCCAGGAAATCCGTGACGACGCTCGTGTATTTCCAACACCCGAGCACAATCAGAAGGAGCGAGCTTCCTCAAGTACCGCCCTCGAAATATTTGAACGATCGATCCACAGAACCGTTTTAGCGCTTCTATCGCCGTTGTCTCCGCCATATGCAAGTATTCGTCGAGGTGGTCCGCCGCACCGCCTTGCCCGAGTTGCCGTAGAGCGGCGGTGCATTTCTGAATTGTTGTGAAACCTTCCTTGCCCACAGCATTGGGTCGTTGCTGGAAATAAGGGTCGCAAGTTTCCAAGACTCCACGATTCGCAGGAATAATTGCTTCGACATGCAAAATCTCCGACGAAAAATGGCCGCGTTGTAGACCGGGTGCTCGGCAAAGTAGTCGTTCATCAGTTGTCAGGCTCCGCCTGCTCGATCTCGATCAATGAAATTGCTTGTAATGAATTTTTCTTTGCCTCTTCGCTTGTTGGGCTTCTTTCTTCTTCTTTTGTTTTTCCTCCATTTTTTGAATAAATTGGTACCCGGATTGGAGTTGTTGGTAGAGCATTGCCACGTCGTCGGAAGAGCTTGAGGAGTTTGACGAGGTTGATGATGAAGATATAATTTTTTTGGGTGAAAAAATAGAAGGAAATATGAAGATAAATTGAAAATTTGAGTGAGAATTGAGAGAATGGGAATTTTGGTGTGGAAGAATTGTGATTTTGGGGATGTATTTATAGGTGGAGAAGAAGATGATGTTTCCGTTGCATTCCAACGGCTCCTTCAATTTAATATTTTTTTTATATTTTATTTTTTACCTGAAATCGAATTTTTTAAATATAATATCCCGTAAAAGAAACAATACTTCAAAATTATATTTTATAACTCGTTTCCCGGCTCGGTGGAAATGCGTGCTAAAAAGTCAATAAGTCAAACTGGACAATTGAAGGGGGACGGAGGGAGTATAAATCATACGGAGTACTAAATATGTATAAATAAAATTTGAAAATTTTAATTAATTATATACCCATGTTTGTTGGATTTATCAACCTTAATATAACTAATAAGGGACACACTTGGGTCAGCCAGAGGCACCGTGCGGCCGGCTAAAACACTGACACTTTTATTCGTGTATATTAACACTTTTCTGTATAAAGATTGACACTTTCAAAAATTGGCATTTTATTCGCAAAATAATATGTTAAAGATTGACACTTTTATTCGTATAGATTAACACTTTTCTGTATAAAGATTGACACTTTGACCCGGCCACATAGTGTGGCCGACCTCACCCAAGTTTTTGTCAACTAATAAAGTGAATTATAAATTCTAATTGGATGAATGGATCCTAAAAAATAATTATAAAATTAAACTAAATCACTATAAAATAAAATTATTGAAAAAATGCATAAAATTAATAAAAATTAAATTTTGATATACGGTTGGAATACCAAATAAGGACATAAGATCCCAAGTGCAATTTTTCTGCCTACGCCTCTCATTCTCTCCAATTGAAAAAATAAATAAATTATCATACATAATATAGGTAATGATAATATATTTGAATTTTTTTTTTTTAATTATTGGTGCTTATGCATCTAATATTTTTTGAAATAATCGGTGGTGGGAAAGAACCAAAAAAAAAAAAAAAACGAAAAATAAGAAAAGTGGCAAACCTGTAAATATATTGTATATGAATGAATAAGAAATACTCCTAAATGGTAACAACCGTAACATAATTAATTAAGAGTATATGACATGGCATTGTCGCTCAAATCTTCCGTGGCAAAACCACGTCAGATTTTGTGAATTGATTTTTCACGTTTCTTTCCTTTTTAATTTCGCCGTTTCTTTTTCTTATTTCTCCATTGTTTTTTGTTTCTTTTTTTCTTCTCCAATTGTTTCCTTGTGTTAAGGGACTTTTCAGATTGCCTACAAAATAATTTACAAAACATGAGGTAAGGGACTTTTCAGGGGCAAGCTGTCACAGAACATGAGGTAAGGGACTTTTCAGATTGCCTACAAAATAATTTACTTCAAAAAGTGAGAGCAATTGGAAGTGAATTCACTTGGTGTAATAACCAAGAGGGGAGTAAAATGAATCAACCATCATCATATTTCCTTGTGTTGCTTTTGTTGTAAGGAGGAGGAGAGTCTGGATCATCTGTTCTTTGGTGTCACAAGAGATTTTTGGGAACAACTCACTTCTTGGTGCAAGATAAATCGAAGAAGACAGAGCTGGCAGGTGGAGAGAGCTTTTCTGATGACACAGTGCAAATCTAAGAGTGGAAGGCAGTGTTTGTATAGGTGTGCGTTTACTGTGGCGGTATATCTGATATGGAAAGAAAGAAACACAAGGCGTATGGCAGGGAAGACAGAGAGAATTGAGGATTTGGTTTATCAAGGGAAGGTGGTGATAGCTATGTGTGGACACAAAGAGAGAAAAATAGGAAGAATACTGAATAGCTAGCATGAAATTTTGTAGTACAGGAGGATGTGTGTTTTGTATTTTCTTATTTGGTGAATAAATAAAAGCTATTTACCAAAAAAAAATTATGTCCTTGTGTTCTTTCATCATTCGCAATTATCTGGACTATTTCGGATCAATAAATATAATTAGGTAAAATGCACGAGTCGTGTTCATGTACCTGTTATAGGCATAGCCCACAATTCGTCAAAGAATAAATTGATACAAAAGTGTTCTTTTGTTTTTTTCCTATATGGGTGATAATTTTTTTACTTTCATCTTATCATGATGTGGGATATTATTGATTTATTGGGTTCATGAATAATTCAAAGATCAACTCATGATCATGATTATAAATGGTTTCGAAATGTGAAATACTAGCTTTTATCCATAAACAGTAAGTTGTCTGATAAACAGCTATTTTCACCCTAAATGAAATTGTTAACAAAAATAGACTATACACAATAATTTTGTTATGAGGTAGGTGGCGCAGTCAATTTATTTTGCATGTTTACTACTGGGCCAAAATTTGGGCTTCCAAATTAGACCCAAACTTAAATCCGAAAGAAAAAACAATCAATCCAATTAGGCCCAAATTGAACAGACCAAACAATCCGGAAAGGCTTAATAAATAAGTGCAATTTACTACGACTACTATCATTGTAGGCTGATGATTGATAACACAAGTGATAGGATGAGGCCCAATGGCCCGGATCAGCTCGGCCCATCCAGAGTGAAGCTTAATAGCACAAGTCAACAAAACCAGCCAACCGCCCCACAATTTCTCAACCACCCGCGATGGTCAGAGCACGGACGGACGTGCGAAAGCAGCACCCACGATCTCTCAATCACCCATAACCTCAATTATCTATAAATAGAGCTATATTGTAAGATAAAAGGGGAAGGCACTGTATTTACTAGCAAGAAAGACTTCAATACAAACATTCTTTTTTCCTCCGTGGACGTAGATCTACCCAAAGATCGAACCACGTAAATTCTTGTGTTCTTAGCTTTCTATAAATCTCACCATCACGAAAACACTCCAAAACGCGACAATCGATCCCTGGCGCCGTCTGTGGGAAACTGAAATTTTGTGAAACCGATCAGCGCGTTTTGAGTAAAGATACGATGGTAAGACCAACCCGCTCCGCCACCACTGCTGCTGCCGCCGCTGCTGCCAAAGCAAAACAGAAACGAGCTGACCCCTTCACCAATCCGCCTTACATGCCAGCCAACGAGGAAGAAGGTGACGTTAGTCAAGCTCAGAAAACTGCTTCCCAAATCCGACGTGACCAGCAGCCCATTCGCCGAACTCCTGAAGGCCATCTGGAGGATGTCCCGTATGGGAATTCAGCTAGCAACGGCGGGCCCGATCAGGGTGGCAGCCGACGCGGCAACACCGAACTCCAACCCGAGCTTGGAGACGCACTGAAGGCGTACCTAGACCTCCACGAGCAGGACTTTCGTAAGTTCGTCGATCAACATCGACAACAAAGTCAAAACAGAGAAGACGAAGTCGAACCGTCACAAAGGCGATCCCTAAGTCTCCAGATCATTGGAGACAGGGAGGCCGAACTTCCCCGAAGGCGACAGAACAATCGCCGTGGGAACAACTGCGCTTCACCTCGGCGTGGTTCAACGTCACCTCGTCAAAATGCCGTTCCACTTCGGCGTGACGAAGGAAACGCCTACCAGGGAAGATTCACCATCTACGGTCGAATCTCGACTCCCTTTACTAATAGGATACTCTATACTCCCCTCCCATCGACATATAGAGTACCTCCTATCCCGCCTTACAACGGGTCACAAGACCCCAGCAACTTTCTATCCCGGTTCCAATACAACATGATGAACCAGGGACTGGCCGAAGACATTTACATGTGTAAAGTATTTCCCGAGCTGCTTGTGGATAACGCTAGGAGCTAGTTTGATAGCCTCCCTAATTGCAGCATAGGGTCGTATGCCGACCTACTTGACGCCTTTGAGTATCGCTTCTTTCAAAAAGCCGAGGCGAAGATCAGCCCAGCCCAGCTCCTAACCTTAAGGCAGGGGCGGGGAGAAACAATCAGTGATTTTCTGGCCCGTTTTTATAACAAAAGCCTTAAAGTCGATCGTCTCTCCGACGACGTGCTTATCTCAGCGTTCCAAAATGCCATTCAGTCCGGAACTCTCTTCAGAGAGCTCGTAAAGGCACGCCCAACGACCTCCAGGCAGCTATGGAGGATTGTTGATACATTCGTGGAGGCGGATGAGGCCGATCAGAAAAAGCGGACAGCAGATCGGCCCAAAAACAACGATAAGAGGAAAAAAGAGGAGCGCACCGACCATGGACAAGGCCGCCGAAGTGCCCTCGAAAGGTTACAACGAAGACCCCTCGAGTCCCGTTTAGGACCTCGGCCCAACCAAGACCGAAGTCAGTATACACCGCTGACAAAGTCCAGGGCCGAAATATACGAGCTTCACGCAAACTTGTTCGAGAAGTCGCCGCCCTTATCCCGAGGTGGCTCGAAATGCCGATCCACGGAGAAATATTGCAAGCTCCATAATGACTACGGTCATGAAACCGAGGACTGCAGGGACCTCGCCTC
Source organism: Mentha longifolia (assembly GCA_001642375.2). Lineage (NCBI taxonomy): Eukaryota > Viridiplantae > Streptophyta > Magnoliopsida > Lamiales > Lamiaceae > Mentha > Mentha longifolia. The sequence continues at coordinate 27,329,321 of CM038121.1, forward strand.
GGACATAGATAGAGCACATGGTACGCGACGGTACCCTTAAACTGTACCAAAGTCGCGACCAGAGAGAGGCCCGACCTCAAGGGAAGGGCAAGAGAAAGAAAAATAGGGGAGGCAATAACTGTACCCCCCAAAACGACAAAACGCCAAAGCACGACGACGAGGATGAGGATGAAGATCAGCCCCAATATGATGCAGTCATCACTGCCATCACCGGACTGCCCGAAGGCACGACGAGGTCATCGTTGAAAGCCGAGGCCCGAAGTCAACAGCGGGAAGAACCCACCTAAAAAAGGTTCAGAAGGGACGAGGTCGTCACCTTTTCTAGCAATGACCCAGTTCCCCATGCGGTACCTCATCAAGATGCCACCATAATCGAGGCCGTGGTGGCCAACAAATTGGTCCACCGCGTATTTATTGATAGTGGAGCCTCTGTGAGTGTGCTCTTGCGAGTGTGCTCTTTAAAGACTGCTTCGATAAGCTCGATATTGAAAAAACACGTCTAAGGCCAGCACCCATGCCGCTAAAGAACTTCACGCAACAAGAGACGACGACGGAAGGCATAATTTCACTGCCCGTGACAGTTGGAAAGAGCCTGTTGTCCACTACGAAGATAATCCACTTCTTCATCGTAAAAGCCAGCTCCCCCTATAACATCATCTTAGGAAGGGATTGGCTAATAGCGACGAAGGCGATCTGCTCGGCCTACCACCTGACGATTAAAATTCCGTCTAAAAACGGAGTGATCACGCTTCGGGGAAACCAGCTACAGGCTAAGGAGTGCATGCAGGTCGTACTCCGAGGTGTTAGGAATCAACACCCCCAAGCATAGCAACTACAGAAACCCGAAGAGGTGGAGCCGACGTCGCCTCCATCCGTCGAGCCGGTAGAAGACGTCGCATTGCACGAAGATGACCCTTCCAAGGTCATCAAAGTAGGGTTCGTCGGCGAAAACAAACTCCGAAGTCAACTTATCCGGCTACTTCGGGAATATAGAGATGTCTTCGCTTGGTCACCGTTAGACATGACCGGGGTGGCACCAAGCATCATCACTCATCACCTCAACATCGATTCTGGGGTGAAACCAGTTCAGCAGAAGTAGCGAGCCTTCACAGCTGAAAGAAATAAAGTGATTCATGACGAGGTTCAACAACTGCAAAAGACCGATATTTTATTCAAAGTAAAATATCCGACCTGGTTGGCCAACCCCGTGATGGTGAAAAAGCAAGGAGGCGGGTGGCGGATGTGTATTGATTACACTGACCTTAATAAGCACTGCCCAAAAGACTGCTACCCCCTCCCCAACATTGATAAGAAGGTCGAAGCTCTTGTAGGCCACAAGGTGTTCAGCTTCTTGGACCTATACAAGGGATACCACCAAGTCCTCATGAATGTCGAGGACGCGCCGAAGACCGCCTTCATCATAGACTTCGGCGTCTACGCGTACAAAAAGATGCCTTTCGGACTGAAAAATGCTGGAGCTACATACCAAAGGATGGTCGACAAGATTTTTGAAGCCCACATCGGTAGTATTGTCGAAGTGTATGTAGACGATATAGTCGTAAAGAGCAAGGAAATTGCCACTTGTGTAAACGACCTTAAAATTGTTTTTAGCCTACTTCGTAAAGTGAACCTAAAATTAAACCCAAAAAAGTGTACTTTTATGGTCTGATCTGGAAAATTTCTAGGGTGTTGGGTTTCACGCGAAGGGTTAAAAGTCAACCCTTCAAAAGTCCGAGCTATCCAAGAAATGCAAGTGCCAAAGTCAATTCACGACGTGCACAAACTGACGGGCTGCCTAGCCGCCATAAGTCGTTTCCTATCTAAGGCTGCCGAAAAACAACTCCCATTCTTCAAGATACTAAAGAAGGCGCCGAACTTCGAATGGAACGGCGAGCACAGGGGAGCTTTCGATGGCTTAAAGAAGTACCTCGCAAATCTCCCTACATTATCTGTACCAAAAGAGGACGAGGTCCTCTCCCTATACCTCGCCGCTTCAGACGAGGCAATCAGTGCAGTCCTGGTGCGAGAAGAAAAATGTCATCAGCTACCCGTCTATTTCATAAGCCGAGCCCTAAAAGGGCCGGAGACGAGGTATCAACCTTTGGAAAAGGTCGCACTTGCATTGGTGAATGCGGCAAGGAGACTCCGACCGTACTTCCACGCACATCCGATACAAGTACTGACCGACCTCCCACTTCGGCAAGTGCTTACAAAACCAGAGGCGTCCGGGCGAATCGCTAAATGGGTTGTAGAACTCGGCGAGCACGCAATTTCCTTTGTACCTCGCCAAGCCATTAAAGGGCAAGCCTTGGCCGATTTCCTAGTAGAAGCCAAGTTCACGGACGCACAACAATCTGTCGAACCTACTAAGGATAAATCAAAGGCCGAGGCACCAAAGCCACTGCCGCTGGACTGCTGGAAGGTCTACGTGGATGGGGCATCAGGCAACAAAGGAAGCGGAGCCGGGGTCTTACTCATCAGTCCGGAAGGAAAGGAGATCACCCACGCACTTCGGTTCAACTTCCCAACCACAAATAACAAAGTGGAGTACGAAGCTCTAATCGCTGGACTTCGTCTAGCCCAAGCTCTCCAAGTAAGGGCCATTCAAATTCACAGCGACTCCCAAGTCATAGTAAACCATATACTAGGCAAATACGAGGCCAAAGGAGAACAAATGAAGAAATACCTCCATAAGGCCAAGATCCTACAACAAAGCTTCTCGTACTTCGAGTTGGTGCGAATCCCAAGAGGAGATAATGGGCGAGCTGACGCACTAAGCAAACTCACATCATCATCAACGATCCCTCCGGTGGAAGAAGTACAGCTCCGAAGCATTGATGATGCCGAAGTTAATGTAGTAAAAGAAGATGGACCGAACTGGATGACTCCACTTCGCAACTACTTAGGAAATGGCGAACTCCCAACTGATAAGGCCGAGGCTAGGAAGCTCCTGGCTAAATCCACGAAGTACGTCCTGGAACAGGGAATGCTGTATAGAAAATCCTACCTCCAACCTCTCCTAAGATGTGTGGGACCCAACCAAGCGAACTACGCACTACGCGAAGTCCATGAAGGCTCCTGCGGCAGTCACATCGGAGCCCGCGCCCTATCCAAAAAGGTCATGAGGTGGGGGTACTATTGGCCCACCATGTTCCAAGACGCTACCGACCTCGTCAAGCAGTGTCCGAAGTGCCAAATCCATGCGACGATTCCGAGATTGCCACAGACCGAACTGGCCAGCATGCAAAGCCCTTGGCCGTTCATGCAGTGGGGAATTGACATCGTCGGCCCGTTCGAAAAAGTTCCCGGCCAACTACAGTTCCTCATTGTAGCCATCGACTACTTTATGAAGTGGGTCGAAGCCGAACCATTGGCACGGATCACAAGTAAAAACACCATAAACTTTGTTTGGAAGAACATAGTCTGTCGCTTCGGCATTCCTCACGTTCTCATCTCAGATAACGGAACCCAGTTCACAGATAGGACGTTCAGAGAATGGTGTGACGAACTCCACATCCAACAGAAGTTCACCTCGGTAGCCCATCCTCAAGCGAATGGTCAAACCGAGGTTACGAACCGAACAATAGTCAAAGGGTTAAAAACCCGGCTCGATAAGGCCAAAGGAGACTGGGCAGCGAACTTACCCCAAGTCCTATGGTCGTACCGAACCACCCCGAGGACGTCACACGGTGAAACACTATACAGCTTGGTGTATGGAACCGAAGCGGTGATCCCGGTAGAGATTGGTTTGCCGAGCCCCCGAACGCTTAACTTCGCAGCCCAAGACAACGAAGACGGACTTCGAACTAACTTGGATTTGCTAGAAGAAAAACGGGAACAAGCCTACATACAAGAAGCTCGATACAAACAGCAAGTAGCTCGGTATTATAATAGCCGGGTGAAGCATCAGCAGCTCCAAGTAGGCGACTTCGTACTTCGGAATAATGAGGTCAGTAAAGCGGAGAAGCTCGGCAAATTAGAAGCCACCTGGGAAGGACCATACCGAGTTCAAGAAGTCCTCGGAAAAGGGTCGTACAAGCTTGCCCACCTATCTGGTGAGCCCATACCCCGTACATGGCACATTACTCACTTGAAAAGGTACTCTGTATAAACAGAGAGTAATGTTCAAGTTCATTTAGGTCGTAGGAATCGGGTCGTCTTGGTAAATTTTGCCTTATTTTGACTTCATACAATCAATTTTTTTTGTTTTTACTTGCTTAAATAATTTGCATGCATTTTGCACGACTCTCTATCGTTCTCGATTTTAAAATCCTGACGAGGATTACACAAATAAACTCCGCTTCGGAGTAACACTTAAACGCGCATAAGGGGACCACCCCTATCGATAAATTCGACAAATAAGGAACCTAAAAGCCTTAACTTCGTTTTCGGACGAAGTGGCTAACCGAAAGCCTAAACTACGTCTTCAGACGAAGTGGCTACATGAAAGCCTTAACTTCATTTTCGGACGAAGTGGCTACCTGAGCCTCAACTTCATCTTCGGACGAAGTGGCTAACCGAAAGCCTAAACTTCATCTCCAGACGAAGTGGCTACATGAAAGCTACCTTCATTTAAAACAAAGGAATCTACCTTAGTTAAAGACAATGATGAAAAGCTTAAATTACAAGTACAAAAATTTCTGTTTTATTTGAATGGAGATAAAAGTACAATTGTTACATTAAGAAGACGAAGAACCCGGAGGTTTTGGCTGACTAAAGCTGAGCCAATCTCTAGCAAAATCCCTGCCGGAATTGAAGTTCAAGATATCGTCTACGCTAAGCCGACCCCGACCTCGTCCAGGTGCCAAACTTCGACCTCTACCTCGAACGCTTTGGCTCGCTCGACCGTGACCTCGTCCAGACGCCGACCGCCGCTCTTGATTGTAAAATTCTCGAGAATGGCGGGTAACGATCCTAGGATCAGGGTCGACAGACCTCGAAGATTCCCCTTCCAAGAACTCTCTGGAAGTATAGTCGAGCAACCTCGGATCCAAATCAAGGGTCGCCGAAGTTGAAAACTCAGGCTCCGACATAATACGTCGCTTCAACTTCGAAAAGCGATCAAGGACTGTCTCGTAGATGCTGGCCACACGGATGAGTTCTTCAAATTCACCCCGAACCTGCCAGGAATCATTCCCATATTGATCCCTACAGCTTCGGCACCGAGCCTGAAGTTCCTTCACTTTACTGTAGGTTTCAAAAATGGTGGATCCTCCAGCTCGGTGGACAATAGCCTCGTACTCCGTATGCTCCGCGACAATCTCCTTGCAAGTTTTGATGTCGTCCAAAGCTTGCTGGTACTTGTCATCGAGCTCCAGATACTTCGCATGCACTTCGTCAAGCTTTTCCTGAGCAGTTCGAAGTTTTACTTCAGCTTCGACCTCAAGGTTATCTACTTGGTTTTTCCAGTTTGAAGCATTGAGCTCGGTTACTTCTACAGCTCGGTGAAGCTCGGAAATTTCCTTCACGAAGTGAGAAGCATCGAAAAATTCAGGAGCAGACTACAAAGAATAATACAAGCAAGTTTCAACAAAAAGCCATTTTATTTATAGCCGAACACGGCAAATGAAAGGCAAACCTAATGGTGACGAAGTACAAAGCTACCAAAAAAAAAAAAAAAACAGAAAAGAGGAGAAAGAACACATGAGAGAGGTCAATTTAAACCCCCTCATGGTTTCCTTCATCCCTGCCGACCTCCCCCCAGTGGCGTCGGCGGTAAGGTCCTTTGACAGTTCGGCGATCACGGCCTCCAGCCTATCATCCCTGTCAATAGGACAATTCCGAATCGTTGCCTCAGATAGAAGGCACCTCTGCTCAGCCAGCCGATCCACCACTAGTACCTCCGCTGTGCTCTCCACCAGCACCTCGGCATATTCCCGCAGCATCTCCTCTTCAGAACATGCCTCATACCCATACTTGACCTTATCCAGGTCTGGGTAATCCTGGGCAATCAAGTCGATGACTGTGGCAGACACCGAAGTGCTCATAGCACCTATCAATTGGGTGACGGTCCTACCAAAATGCCGGGACCGAAAAATGCGCTCGGCGAAAGCTCAGAGCATCCCGCCTTGGCCAGCCACTACACGGGCCATTTTCTCCCGCTCTGCAGTGAGCTGGGCCTTCAACTCCGCCACCTCGACCTCCAGGTCGGCCGCTTTTTTCTTCATTTCTTCGGTGGCGGCGATAGCTTTAGACTCCCGCTTCGCCGCCATCTTGGCTTTGGACTCGGCCGCGGCCACCTTCGCCGTAAGATCGGCCTTAGCTGCCTCGACCTCGGCGGAGAGTTTTCGGAATTTGACGACTCCGTCAGTAACAAAGTTCGCCAGGCTTTTCAGTCCGGCCACAGCCACTTCGGCCTCCTGCACAGATAATAATGTCAGAACAAACACATGACATCAACATCTAATATACCGAATTATACTTACCTCGGGAAAAGACATTTCCCTATATGCGTCTTGGCCCACAAGCCGATTGCCTTCTTGCACCCCCATTTCGTCAATTGAGGGAAGCCGAACTCCCTCAATCTGGTGGCCCACAATAAGAGGTGGAGGCGAGCTTGCCCGAGCTGCACCATGCGGGGAATTTTCTGAAACCGACCTAGTCAGGTCGGTTGTTTCCTCAGCCGAGGTACCAGACACCGTTTGTACCACGGTAGGAGAGGTCCTAGTCCTCTTCTTTTTTCGCTGCACCGCGGCCTGAAGCTCCTGAGGATTCACTGTAAAAACATCATATATTAAATATCGGATACATAACATCTCATTAAATAGGTGAAACAGAGCCTCACCCAAATCCGCAGACATATTGCTGTCATATGGGCTCAGCCCGTACTCCGAAAGCTCGGCCTCAGAGTAATTCCTCTCAATAAGGCCGAGGTTCACCAAACTCACATCGAGTTTGCTGATGGGTTTTTTAGCAACAGGAAGTGCGAACTTGCCCTTGACCAAGGGTACAGAGGCACTCCTTCAGTCCGGCAGAAGAAAATTTTCTTCTGCCAGTTCGGCACTTTGGAGGGTGTATCCAGTTTAAACCTATTGAGGGGTGAAAGGTAAACCCACCCAGTCGGACCCCGTTTAGGTCTAAAAAACTTAAGCAACAATTCTAAGTTAACAGAACCACCAAGGCGACCGACCTCAACGCAAAATCCGACGATCTGTTTTACTGAAGGCGGCGCCAACTGTCCTAAAGAAAGTTCGAGCTTCTCTAGAAGCTCGATGAAAATGTGATTCAACAGAAAACGAAGACCGAAGTGAAGATAGTCTTCGTATACAGTGAAAAATCCTACGGGAGGAGAACTACCCCTATCATCTATACGTGGTAGCACAAACTCCGCTGACTCCGGAAATAAAAAATTCCGAGCTAAATTCTGCATATGCGACTCACTCATTGTGGAGGCAGTTTCAAGGGCAGAATCTGACCCAACTAGGGGTAAGAATTCGATTTCCCTAAGCCTGGGAGGGACTAGCGCACGGGTGTACACATTCAACCAAACCCTCGCCGGAAAAACCCTAGACGGCGAGGGCGAAATCCCAGTGTCCACCCTATCCATATCTAACGGTAGAGAAGATGAAGAAGACGACATTACGAAAAAAATTACTTACTTGTTGCGGGATTCACAGAAATTTCACGAAATATGGTGCGAATAGCGGCGGCGAATACAGAACTCGGACTTAGGGTTTTTCTTTCTCTAAAAGTCGAAACAGTAAATTGGGGGAAATTGTTTGAAGGCGTACGCTGGAAGTTTTTATAAGCAAATCTTCCGCCCTTTCAAATCCCGCCTCTTCATCTACCCAGTAAGGACGCGACACGTGCCCTATGCGAGCTGTACTCCAACAGTCGCGACTTTTCAAATCCCGCCCATTCAAGCTCGACCTTGTATAAACGAGGCGGTACGCATTTCGACTTCGTATAAATGAGGCGGTATGCATTTCAACTTCGTCGAACTCGACCTTGTATAAACGAGGCAGTACGCATTTCGACTTCGTATAAACGAGGCGGTATGCATTTCGACTTCGTCGAACTCGACCTTGTATAAATGAGGCGGTATGCATTTCGACTTTGTCGAACTCAACATCGTATAAACGAGGCGGTATGCAGTTCAACTTCGTCGAAATCCCACGAGGGCAAGGCAATTTACACCTCTCTACAATGACCTCGCTTCTCCGACCTTTTGGGGGGGGGGGTGTGATAGGATGAGGCCCAATGGCCCGGATCAGCTCGGCCCATCCAGAGTGGAGCCCAATAGCACAAGTCAACAAAACCAGCCAACCGCCCCACGATTTCTCAACCACCCGCGATGGTTAGAGCACGGACGGACGTGCGAAAGCAGCACCCACGATCTCTCAATCACCCATAACCTCAATTCTCTATAAATAGAGCTATATTGTAAGATAAAAGGGGAAGACACTGTATTTACTAGCAAGAAAGACTTCAATACAAACATTCTCTTTTCCTCCGTGGACGTAGATCTACCCAAAGATCGAGCCACGTAAATAAGTGCAATTTACTACGACTATCATCATTGTAGACTGATGATTGATAACACAAGTCTAGCAAAGATTTATTGAGAACCAATCCCATGTTTGATTAATTTGAAATCTGTTTAAATTTTTAAAAGACAATATAGAAAAAGTTTAATCAAAGAACGTAAAAAACTAGGATAAAATATCGTGGGCATATAACTGTATAAGCTCTGCTCGGATGTGATTAATATTTATGTTGTGGCGGGGATTGGGATTGGTAGTGGATGAAATTTTATGACAAGGTAGATGATGGGGAGGAGAGAGAAAGCTGCAAAAAGCCAGCATGCCCAGGAAAACTAGAGGGGAGAAAGGAACCCACTAGTCCATAGAAGCAGAGCAAGATGATACTGATCCCCAGCAGTTGCAGAGATATTCTCTCGAACAGAATCCCATTCCACACGGCAGCGCACGCCGCCATGAAGCCGAGAATCACGAAATAATGAGCTTTTGCCGCAGGAAATTTGTCGGAGAAGAGCAGGTCCAGGGTTGTGGTGATGGCCACTGTGAATGCGAACTTGCCCAGTTCCAGCTTTTCTAGCTTCTGCATGATGGTGGGGTGCGCATCCGCGGCGGCGGCGGCGGCTACAGGAAGCAGCGGCGGCGGCGGGTGCTGCATGTATGAAAGTATAATGGCGGGTAGGGAGGAGATATATTGCAGGATGAGGATGAGGTGTGGGAGTTCCCCTTCTGCCATTTAACTACTTTCAGTTTTGTTTATGTTTCTTTTGCTCTTTATAATCAAGCTTACTTCCGCTTGAATCCGCACCGCGAGACGAGGGCCTACTTTTAATTACCAGGACAAAAAGTTGAATTCGGCTGTTTCTATGTTTTGGTTTCACATCGCACATGCACTAATATTTTATTAATAAACGTAGTTGTCGATCGGTCCTGCTTAATTTGGTGAGTGAAGAAGTCAAGTCCGTTAATAGCGATGCCCGCAGCCTGCGTTAACCTTTTTTTTTTGGTCGAGAAACAAAGCTTCTTTTTTTTTTTTTTTTTAAATTGTAGAAACAAAGCTTTTACTCGCATCAAAAAGCTACAAGAATTTAAGGAGATCCCATTAAATTCTTGCCCCACTATTTTTTTTATTTCTTTTTCAAAATCACATTATAATATTTCAACTCTCGTCTAATCTCTTTATGTTAATGCCTAGAAGAGGGTCATGTAAATTGTAGACAACTTCATCTCAGCTGCGTAGGAGAAAGTTGCGTGAAAGTACCCAAAATTGGATTTTAAATAAAACGTATGGAGTACATACATATATTTTTGAGATTTTACAGAAAATGAATTTAGCATAAAAATTAATAATAATGCATTTTATGTGTAATTATCATGCATGTTATGTACAATTTATCGTTTATTACAATCAAATTCTGAGTACAGCAAAATGCCAAAATGGCAAGTCAATTCTATGATGATTCCATACAACACAAATCCATCTCAGTGACCTATTTCAAAAGTGGGCCCAGTTACACATCTTGATTCATTAGTTTTATTGACTCTATCAAAAGTGGGCCCAGCATTGCCATTTCTATTTGTGCCCAAGACAAAATTTTCAAAGTAGGTCCACTGCTTCCAATTCTTATTTACAGATTACATTTGCAAAGTTTTATGTTGTAAAAGAACATTTGATGTTAATTGCTGTATACTCCTAAGTAGGGTTTTTTTTTTTTTTTTTTTTTTTTTTCTTCTATAACTCTCTATGATTCTGAAAATATTAGGATAAACTCTTCAACGTGAAAAGATTTATCTTGTCTATATGCAATTGCGTTTTTCGTTTTCTTTTAGTTTTTTCCTAAGGTCGTTCTTAATTAATAGGCTCGACATATCGGTATGATCTAATCACTTTACTTTTGTGTAACTTTATGCACGTAATAAAATATAATTTAAATTATAATATTATAAACAATCACAAATTATTCAATTGTTCTCAAAGTCTCACAATTTTTAAGTCAAATTAAAGATGTTGATTGGTTCTTTAATTTAATTTTTTTTATGCACGGTAGGTATAGAAATGTTAGTTTAAATGCATCAAAATATGCTTTATATTTAGGGTATGTTTGGTGGATAGGATGAACCAAGATGAGGTGAATCATCTTGGTTCATCTAAGTGTTTGGTACCGAAATGAAATAAACTGGAGGGCCCGAGATGAAGCCCAAACCCGCTACTATTTTACTGTTTTCGCTTGTTAACTCATCCGACGTTTTTGGTCGGATGACTTCAACTCATTCGAACAGTAACACAACACTTTCTCTCTTTTACCATTTTACCCTTATGTATTTATACGATTTCAAATAATAATAATAATATTAATATTAATAAATAATAATAATAATAATGCAATAAAATAATAATAATAATAAATAATAACAATAATAGTAATAATTATAATAATAATAATAACGTAATAAAATAATAATAATAATAATAAAATAATAATAATAATAGTAAATAATAACAATAATAGTAATAATTATAATAATAACAATAATAGTAATAATTATAATAATAACTATAATAATAATAATAATAATAACGTAATAAAATAATAATAATAATAAATAATAACAATAATAGTAATAATAATAATAAATAATAACAATAATAGTAATAATTATAATAATAACAAGAATAATAAAAATAATAAAAATAATAACTCAACAACAATAATAATAATAATAATAATAATAATAATAATAATAATAATAATACAGAGTAATAAATAATAAATAATAAAGTGTACTATTTAATCCCAACGATAAAAAGTGAAATCGGTAGGGGTATTTAATAAGGGTAATTTGGTAAATCTAAGCCTTCATCTAGAGTTAAGCATATTGTACCAAACACAAATATAATGTCATCCTACTTTTAATTTTTTGCTACCAAATGGAAATATGAACCCCTCATCTTGACACTATTCACATGACTCATCTTTAGATGAGTCCTCCTTCCACAGTTTGAATGAATCGTCAAACACTACCTTAGTAAATGTATGTTGGTTCTTATTCTTATAGTTGATTGTAAATGTCGCTCTATAGTTTGGCACAAATATAAAATAAATTTATACCCAAATTAACCCTAATTAATGATTATTTATTTTAATTGATACATTTATTATCTAGTGGAAAACAGCAAAAGAAGTCTACAACATTTCACCGCCTTACTTTCTCTCTTAATTAATAATGACATTCAATGTGGGGTAATTTTGGCAATTACAATCAAAACGACATTCATAAAATTAATGGAGCATACAAGAGATCTAAAACGACATTTATAGTGAATAGGAAGGAGTAATAATATGCATGGAAAATGCCAATAGAACCTTATTCTTTGGACCTTTTCCACAAATAGGAAGTGGGCCAGGATTTGGGCTTCCCCCATGCAACAATCTGGACTTGTATTTAGATGGGCTTATTCAACATTTTACATAAGCTTATGTAATTATAACTTTTCAATTCGTTTATCGATTCGATTAAATAGGCTGTTAACCATATGGAAAGGAGTAATCCTGATGACGATATAGAAGCATTGGCCTTTATGGATAGGCAGGATAGCTATGATCGAGTATTCAAGCCCAAAACTTAATGTTTTGTAATTTTCTTGTTGGGGGCCTTTCTCTTTTGCTTGTTGGATTCTGTTGTTTTGGCAAGCCCGTATATGGGCCTTGGTAGGGTTAGAAAGTAACAGACTATTTAGATCAGTTCTTGACTGTAATTGGGGGTCGATTTTAGAAAGCTTTGAATGCCATCACAGAACGGCGCTTCTTTTGCAAGCTTCCACTACGTCAAATCCCATTTTGTATAGAAAAGCAGCAGTTGAGAACAAAAGTTGCTCGACTCGATTGAGATCGCAGAGAAACATGGCAAGTTCTTCTATCTTCTGAAGTTGTATAAATCTTTATTCTATTCTTGCTTGGTGATGAGTGAATGAGAATAAAGTTTGGATTTTTGAATCATTATTTGAGAATTTGTTTTTGTAGGATATGTTCATTTGAATACCTTCAGTGTAAGTTTGGCTTGGGCTCAGGATAGCTCTACTCTGTTCTATACATTATGTGATCAAAAACTAAAGGCCCTACAGGCAAAAACATACGATTAATATACGATTTTTGATCATTTCCTCTTGCAAAAATTAGACCTTATCTATTACAATATATAAAAGATGAATTGTTGCATAAATTTACAAATATGCCACATTCCCGCCTAAACTAGATGTACATGTAAAACTATTGTGTAAAAATAAAACTGTAAGGGTGTGTTTGGTAAAGAAGATGAACCAAGATGAGAGAGATCATCTTGGTTCATCTCACTGTTTGGTAACCAACTAAAATAAACTGGAGGGCCCGAGATGAATACAAGGCCCGTTGATATTTTACTGTTCCGCCTTGTTTAGTCATCTCATGTTTTTGGTCGGATGAGGTGAACTCATTAAAACAGTAACACAATACTTTCTCTCTCTTACCATTTTACCCTTATGTATTTATACGATTTCAAATAATAATAATAATAATAATAATAATAATAATAATAATAATAAATAATAACAATAATAGTAATAATAATAATAATAATAATAATAATAATAAATCAATAATAATAATAATAATAATGTAATAAAATAATAATAATAATAGTAATAGTAATAGTAATAATTATAATAATAGTAATAATAATAAATAATAATAATAATATAATAAAATAATAATAATAATGTAATAAAATAATAATAATAATAATAGTAATAATAATAATAATAATAATAAATATAATAATAATAATAAATAATAACAATAATAGTAATAATTATAATAATAACAAGAATAATAAAAATAATAACTCAACAATATAATAATAATAATAATAATAATAATAATAATAATAATAATAATAATAATAATAATAATAATAATAATAATAATAATAAAAATAATAATAATAATAGTAATAATTATAATAATAACAAGAATAATAAAAAGAATAACTCAACAATATAATAATAATAATAATAATAATAATAATAATAATAATAATAATAATAATAATAATAATAATAATAATAATAATAATAATAATACAGAGTAATAAATAATAAATAATAAAGGGTACTATTTAATCTCAACGATAAAAAGTGAAATCGGTAGGGGTATTTAATAAAGGTAAAATAGTCAATTTAAATTTTAATCTAGAGTTTTGCAATTTGTACCAAACACAATATGATATCATCCGAGTCTGAATTTTTTGCTACCAAATGGTGGGATGAATGATTCATCTTGACACTATTCATATGAGTCATCTTGAGATGAATCATCATTCCTCATCTTGAGATGATTACCAAACGCAGCCTAAAACTATTGTGTAAATTAAAAGAAATCTTTTATAAAAGTCAACCATCAAAAGGTGCAGAACTGCAGATAGAGACCCAACTATGAAGTGAAGGCTAATATCTAATGGGATTTATTCCCACGATAAAGTAATATATATACTACATCCATCTCATTTAATTAGACACGTATTCCGTTTTGGTCCGTCTCAATAATTAGGCACATTTCCTAAAATCATAAAGAATACTTGGCTACAATTAACTCTCTCTCCTCAGAATTAATTACAGCCACATATTCCCTACTATCTTGGTTTTTGGATCTACAGTAAATGTCCCTAATTAGTTGAGATAGAGGTAGTATTAAAAGATATTTTTTCATATCTATTATTGTAGTACTAGATTAATGGATTAAATTATTTCACAGTTCTATAAAAATGACATTGGTTCTATACGTGTATATAGTCTGTGTGAATGAGTACTTTTGCTTATCAATAAATGTACAATTTAATTTATTAGTGTATTACTTATTTCATAAGTTCTTGACAATTCTCAATTGCAATTCATTTGTTTAATACAATGAATTTTATTTATTTATTTATTCCCAAACTATTAAAAATCATGCAAAAATGTCAATCATATTCATAAGGTAAAAAAATGTAAGTTGGTATTTTAGAATATTAGTTATTTTTGTGCAGTTTTAAATCAAGAAAGATATAATAATGTTTATATTTTATGACAAATAATTACATATGGTGTTGATACACTCCCTATGATTGAAAGATAGTAAAAAATAAAAATAAAAAAGTAATGAAATGAAATGCACTTCCACAAATACTTGCATATAATCGTCGGAAATGTTTTTTTTATTCTTTTAGACGCGACATGAATTGCAACAACTTTTTATAGTTGACATCTTTTTACTAATAAAAAATAGATTGCAATGCTATTAGGAATTTGGCTAGAATTTGAATTAGGTTAAGTGAATTCATGAATCTAAAGATGCGTGTTTTTCTTTTATATTATGCGCGCATTTAATGCACTCATAACTCAGATGGGGCTTGGGATCCTGTATCCCCCAAAACCTAAATTCTACTAATTTTATTCATTTTTTTAATAAATTTATTTTATAACGATTTTTGTTTAATTTTATGATTATTTTTAGGGTTTATAATTATTTTTTTACATTTAATTTCACTTTTTTTAGTATATTAGAGTTGATAAATTCAAAAATAAAGTAATAATTTTAAAAAGTTCTAATTTTTTCTTATAAATATGTATAATGATTTACTAAATTATACTAGTATTTGATTTTTATAAAAAATAATATAAAATTAATAGAAATTAGGTTTTGGGACACCATTGAAACATAGTTTGAGATAGAGGATCCAATCCCCTGAGATGGTATATCTTGGAAACTAATTCTTACAAAAAAATTATGACTTATTAAAAAAATTAAATTTTACTTAAAAAAATTGTCTATGTGGCACTGCTAAATTAACGGTGTACATATCAAGTGTGCTTTGGGTGGATAGTAGAGCGTTTCTCTTTCTCTCTCTTTATATATATATATATATATATATTGAATATTTTTTTTTATTTATGACCTGAACTTTGATTTATTTTTTAAAAATTCTGAACTTTGCAAATTTTTCGATAGCCTACATCTCATTCCAATGCCGTTATCGCCCAAATTCTGGTATGAGTGATGATATGTATATCAAACATCGACTCAACATATTATTTTTCAAGATATCGACAAGATAAATAACTTTTTGAGCACTAAAATATGAGATGTAAAAAATTGCAAAGTTAAGGGTTTTTCAAAAATAAAACAAAGTTCAACTATAAACCGAAAAAAATGTTTAGAATTTAGGCCATAAACTATAAATACCCTTATATATTATGTGATGTTGTCAGATTTGTCCATTAGTGATTATAATACTCCGTATTATTTTGGTGTACAAAAATTATACTCCATAGTATATATTTTTAGATTTATTCTCCTTACTCATTATAATTAATATCTCCGTGCAACACACGGGCGCAATACTGATAATATGTTCAACCTAAATATTCAACAACTTAAAATTAAAAAAAAAAAAAAAAAAAAAAAAAAAAAAAACCATCAAAATTTGTAAACAGAAAAAAGAAGGGAATTAAAAATTCGAGACCTACAATAGAAAATGGCCCAAGATTCAATCACATTTGGCCCTTCCCATTAATCCTATATTAGTTTATTCTTAAACATGTATAAAATTTACTAATCCAATAAGGATACTTTTATGATTAAATTAATGATCATGATTGTTTGTAGATAGTTAAAGACCTGACCAGGAGAATTTGCAGTTAAAATGAAATTAAATCATAATATCTGTTCTCACAAGATACATGCCAATAGCAGATGCTCTTTAATTTACATAGTCCCTTTAATTTGGACTTCCTATAATGCTCTTCATGATGCTAAGAACTCAATTCAAATATGATATCTGTTATGTTGCACGGGTGCGGGAGTGCGGGTGCGGGGGCGATACGATTCAGATACGCGGATACGGATTTTTAAAAATTTTAGGGTGCGATTCGTCGAGGATACGTCTATATATTTATATTTTATTATATATATCACCCATTTTATAAAAATAAAAATCATAAATTAAATACTACTCAATTAAAATAAAGATTTCAATTAAACTCCATAAATTAAATACTATATTGATTTTGTAGTGAATTTAAATTTTAGGACAATACATATAAAAAAAATATAAAAAAAATCCAAATTATAAAATTATTTTAAAAAAACCCCAAAAATATCCGGATTCTTACCGGATTCTTACCGAATACGCGTATCCTAACTTTTTTTTTTTTTTTTTTTTATAGGATTCGCCAGGTGGCGAATCCCGTGCGTATCCCACGCGAATCGCACCCACACCCGTATCCCCAGCGTATCCGATACTGTATTGTTGTATTTTTCGAAGAATCCGTGCATTATAGGATCTCTGTCTCTCTCTCTTCTTGGTTGGAAAGTTCTTTCCCCAATAATTAACAGTAGATGTTTGACACTTGGCACCCAAAAATTTATTTTTCCAACTTTGAAATTATCTAACCACCCTCTCTTCACTGACTCTCTTCTCTTGTACGTAACTAGCCCCTAAATTTTTTATTTTTTTTTCAACTGTTTTAGTTTTTCAGATTATTTTGTTGTTGTTATATTTCAGTTTCTTTGTTATTTTTATTTCAGTTTTTGGTTTACGATTGTTAATGGGTGAACTTTATATATACCCAAAACCGATAAGTATATAAGTTTTATACTCAAGCATATAAAAGTATAAGTTTTATACCTAGAATCAAAAGAAAAGACAAACTTACCCTTAAAAAGTTACTGCTTTTCACGGTTACAATATACCAAACCGTAAGATCATTGCTAAACCATGAGCTCACGGTTTTGCATGTCCCCTCACGGTTTATAAGGGCTAAAACCCGTGAGTAAAGTATAAAACCGTGAGCTCACGGTTTTGGCTCTCTCAAGTCACTTTTTAATTCGATTTTGAGTGAAAAAAAATGTAATCAATAAATTCAAAAATTTATTTATTCACCAACAACCAAATCAGATGAAGGTACATTTCATTAATTGAATTAACAATGAAATTGAACAAAAACACTTCAACAACAACAAAAAAATTAAAATCGTGAACGCAAAATGAGTTAAGCTCCCTCAATTTTGTTGAAATTTCCCCTCGAATTTGGTTGATTCTCGAAGATATTCACCGTTTTTGGTCATTGTCGAAGATATTTTGATCATATTGAAGGTACACACCTTTTATTTTTTCATATTTAGTTGTTATTATTGTGTAAATTTGGAGAAAAATCATATGAATTTAGAATTTAGTAATTATTGATTTTTTTTTCTAGAAAATCATGGTTTATTTACTTTTTTTGATACGAAGAGTGATTAGATTACATGTTTGGTAACCTATTTATCGAGAATTAAAGTAATTACTTCCATGTAATAGGTTTAAATTGTTTAGCACAGCGACAAGTTGAATTTATGGAAAATATAGTGGTACTGTTGATATTTGCAGCTCGATGAAAAGCATTAGTAGAAGTTGAATTTGTGTGATGACGTAATTTTGTTTCATTTAGTTTGGAGTTGGGATGATTAATATACTTATATATAAGGGGAGTTGAAAATTTGAATGTGAAGAATATAATGCGTGTTGGTTTTTAGGGTATTGTGAGAAAAACTATAGAGAAGCATTGTTTGGTAGCAAGTGTGTGATATCATGGTGTAATAGTAAACCATGATATCACAATTACTATTCAAGCCCACATTCATATCACATGGGGGAGGTGTGATAGAATTTAGTGTATTATTGCCGGGCGCAAAAACTTGATCGCCTAACTATTTAAGCACCCACAAGTGTATGGGGCTATCGTAGATAGTGGTGAGCAAGGTCGTATCCACGGAGACTAGTTCGAAATACCTATGAGTACCACTACTATGTTGCTTTAATCTATTTAAACTCCGAATTATCAAGGAATTAACTAAAACTAAAGTACTTCAAATAAATAAAACAAAACAAAATAAATGGGCAAACAATGGAGAGAATGGATAGGAAGATATTCTAGGGTAGACTCAATGGGTTTGCAATTGGAACTCACTCTACTTAATCAACCTATGGTTTGAATTCAACTATCTAGGACGATCTCTTGTTCGCTTTAGCCCCCTCCCGGACGACTAAAACCGTTGATTACAAGCTAGCTTTGTCGTCCCCAACTAAAGTCTAGCCTATAACTCCTAAAAGCCCCTAGGATCAATAGCCCTCACAAAAACTCTCAACCTCCCGGTTTATTGAGTCGTTGTGCCTCATGTTCCTATTCAAGTGTCAATTCTCATCTCCCGAATTTTGAATCAACACAATAGACATGTATAAATGGTGATCAAGCATTTAAACATACATACAAACCAAGAGCATAAGGAGATGAAGCAACCAAACCATAGAATTAGAATAAGTAGAGCTAATCCATTACAAATCCATATTGTCAAATCCCTAGAATATGAGATCTTAGCTACTCATGCCCATGGAAGCAAAAATCCCAACATAAAAGATAAACATGATCAAAGAAACAAAATAACAAGAATTCATAGACAAATCCTTGATCTTGAGCTCCAATCTTGAAATCCTTGATGTCTTCTTCTCCAATCCTCCCAAAACAAGCTTTCTCCTCTTGGCCTAGGTGGGTGAAGGTGGAAGATGGAGGTGTAGAGATTTAGTGTGTGTAGTGTGTGTAGATGGAGGCCAAGTGAGAGATCTACCCTAAAAATGAATCATAAAATGTTATTTATATGTTGGTGTAGCATGTGAGTTGATTTGTAATTAGGAAAAGTGAAAAATGGGGGTCAAAACATAATAAAACGAAAGTTTGGAGCTCAAAATCGGATTTTCCGGAAGGAGTAATGGGCGGCGCGCCCGCGCCCATGGGTCGCGCGGTCAAGACCCTTGGAACAAGGGCGGCGCGCGCCCGGGGGTGCCTTCTGAAGCACCCGCACGAGTGGTCGCGCGCTGCAGCTTTGGAATCCTTCTTCGGCGCGCGCCCGCGCCGGGTGCCGGCTCCCGCTGCGCAACGATTTTGTTTCGGCCCGTTCTCCCTCGTCCGAACTCCGAATCGACTTCCGTTTTTTTCCTATATGCTTGTTTCGATCCGAACTTCGATATGGTATTGTCATATTTGCTGAAATTGGACTCCTTTTTCCTGTAAAATAATCAAAATGGACCAAGGAGTAATGCGATCGACAACAATAGACAATTAATCGAAGGAGGCATAAAAGAGCAATAAAATCATATCAATTCCATCAACTTTATCCTAAAATGAAGCATGAAAACCCATGTTTGTCACCGAGCAGATATAGCGGGCTAGCCCGAAATTATATTACGGGAACCAAACATGAGATTAGACTGTGATATCATGGTCAAACCCATGATATCACAACTACCAAATAAGCACGAAGTAGAATATTATTTGTGATTTTTTAAGGATCGAAGAAGAAGAGGTCTATTTATAGTTGAGATTCTATATGTCATTTTATCTTTTATTTAAACCGTATGGGAGGAGAAAGTGATTAATATGAGAAATTTTCAATAGTTGTTTCATTCTACTTCTTGTTTGTTGCCATACTTTTTGTCTATGCCATATCATATTGGGTACCGCATATTTTTATCAAATGAATAATTCAATGATGAACTTTTTATTATAAATAATTTCGCAGTGTGAAATACTCAGCTTTTACCCTTAAACATCAAGTTTGTCTTGTAAACAACAATTTTTGGATTCAGATTTTCTATTGCCTAACAGTGTGACATTTTTTATTGCTCCGTTAAATTATTATTATGGGTCTACAATATTTTCAAAACCACTCATTTTTCATTATGGAAAATTTTAATTATGACTAGTTTTGAAAATATTGTGGATAAGTGGCTATCATCTAACGGTGCGATAAATAATGTCACATTGTTAGACAATAGATGATCGAATCCGCAATTTTCACCCTAAATGAAATTGTTAACAAAAATAGACCAAACAAAAGAAAATAAACTGCCAGTGCAGTCAATATTTTGTACTGTATGTTTACTGCTGGGCTGGGCTACAATTTGGGCTTCCTTAATGTAAACTTGCAGCAATTGTGGTTTGGCAACAATTGACTCTGATATTGATTTGTAGTATATACAAACATGCACCACAATTGAATAAAATATTTTATGAATTTGGTATATACTCCTTCCGTCTCGCCGAATTCGCCCTGTTTCTTTTTTGCTTTTTTTGACACGCTTTTTCACGCTTCTCGATAATGGGTTTTAAAATGGATTTTTAAAGAATTCTTTCTTTTATGGGAGGGATACTATGACTGTCGTAGTATCCCGTAAAAAAAAGAATTCTTTAAAAATCTATTTTAAAACCCATCATTGAGAAGCGTGGAAAAACGTGCCAAAAAAGACAAAAAAGAAACTGGACGAATTCGGCGAGACGGAGGGAGTATTTTATAATTTGAATAAAACTGGGCTCTGCTCTGCTTATGAGTTACTTATGATGTGTTAGGGAAGAGAAGAGAGAGGAAGGGGATGAGAGAGAAAGCGCCAAAGAGCCAACACGCCCATGAAAAGGTGGAGGGGAGGAAGGAGGCGACGAGGCCATAGAAGCAAAGCAAGACGAGAGTTATTCCCAAAAGTTGCAGAGATACTCTCTTAAACAACACCCCATTCCACACCGCAGCAAAAGCCGCCATGAAACCAAGAATCACGAAATAATGAGATTCCGCCGCCGGAAAATTGTTGGAGAAGAGCAGGCCCAGGGTTGCTGTGATGGCCACTGTGAATGCGAGCTTTGCTACTTCGAGATTTTGCAGGTTCTGGGAAACGGGGTGAGATTCGATGTTGATACTGATATTGGAAATAGGAAGCAGCGGAGGAGTTGAAAATATGGAGGTGAGCCTTTTCAGGAACCCTCTCTCTTCCCCTGCTTCTGCTGCTGCCATTTCTATATTTATTTTCTACTTTTTTCTTTTTCTTTTGAGAAAATATATATTCAACTCACTCAGCATTCTATCCTTTTATATGCAAAGCAGGGGAAGGGACAAGGGTGATATTGGAAATGCGAAGACGAGATAGAAAATACTATTTTAAATGACGATATGTAATACGTAGTAGTAGGTTTTCAGTGAAATTTCTCTCAGCGTCGAATTTTCCTGCAAAGTAGGGTCCACTTCCAATTTGCTTTTTCATATGCAAATCAAGGTCCCATCCCACTACTTACAAGTTCCAATTTACTCTCATGTGCATTCTAATTTTTAATCTACTGTCATGTGCATCTGGTTTGCAAAGAAGGGCCCACTGCTTCCAATATTTAATTTGATTTGCGTCGAATTATCATGCAAAGGAAGAAGGAAGCAGGGCCCACTTCCAATTTTTAATTTCATATGCAAACCAAGGTCCCACTACTTAAAAGCTCCAAATTCACCCTCAATTGCATTCTACTTAACCTAGTTTGCAAAGAAGGGCCCAGTGCTTCCATTATTTAACTTGATCTGAACAACGTTACAATCGTTGTTTCCAATCTCTCTCCAAATCTCTAATTAATATTCCCACCCAACCTCAATCTCGCCACCATGGTTCTGTCGAAGACCGCCTCGCATAGTGACGTCTCCGTCCAGCTCCACTTTTGCCTTCCGTTTATGTCCGCGACTCTCTCTCCAAGTAAAGTAAACATGAGATTAGCAGATAAATTAACTAGATGTCACGATCGGTTTATTAATGTCTGAACTAACGTGACTACATAAATATATATAATTAGATACATAAGCAATTCGTTTGGCTCTATCGCGCTTAGTTATAGAGAAATGTTTTGTTTTGAGTATATCAACTACGGCTGCTTGAACCATTTCTCACACCACCGATGTATAGACATGGTCAATTTCTTGTAAGATCGAATCACCTAATTCATACATATTTACATACATATATTCATGTTTTATATCTATGCAATTATACTTTTTTTTTTTTCAATTATGTTTTTTTATACATAAAATGATTTTACGACCAGATTTTTAATTTTGGATTGTTCTTAATTATTGTAAATTATAATATAAAATAAATAGATTCCACAACTCTTTACAAGTTCGAACTTTTGAATGAGATAAAATTTTATCTTTGATTCTAATGCCAAGATTGGCATCTCATATGAACCGATCAAGGACGAGATTTTGACACACATTTTTTTTTTTTTTTCATAAAAGTCAGCTTTAGCATAAAAATAAAAAATGATCATATCTATAATGCATTTATCAACTTCACAAAATAGGTTGAAAGTCATTGTATTTAAACCTTTTAACCCTGCTTCACATCATAATAAAGTTATGTGATGGATAATTCAAGAACAGTTTATAACTAGAATGATTTCAAAATATAAAATACTCCTATCCACATTTCCCTAGAATAGAAACTTGCTAGTAAAAAATATAAATAGTCCGAAGAAGTGAAAATATTTTTGTAATTTTTTGACCCACAAAAGTAGTTTTATTTACTTTATGCACGTATTTCCACCGAAACCTAATACGGATTTTTAAATATAATTTTGAAGTATTTTTTTACGAGATAATATGACACTCATAGTATCCCGTAAAAAAATATACTTCAAAATTATATTTTAAAACTCATACTAAGTTTTGGTGGAAAAACGTGACAAATAATAAATGAGACTACTTTTGTGGGTTGGAGGTAGTATATATTACTAAAGGGCTAGGATTTCTTGATGCAACGAACTGGACTTCTATTTTTGTAACAATTATCATTGATTAAATTAGTGGGTCGGCCTTATTCAACATTTCGTATGGGCCAGCAAGAGCTGGAGATATCTTCGTCTTCCATAAGCTTGTAGTAATTACACCTTTTCAATTCGTTTATCAATTATATTAAACATATTAAATTTCAATTAACTCATAACAATTTGAAAGTTTGATACGATCTTGTAATCTTTTACTGTAATAGAAAATAATAGTTGCATTTATGAATATTTTATTTTATTTATAGTAGTAGTAGACTAGTACTCCCTCCGTCTCAATTCAAATGTTCCATTTGCTTTATTGACTTTTTCGGCACGCATTTTCACCGAAACCTAGTACAGGTTTTACTTTCATCTTATCATGATGTGTGCTATTATATGATTTATTGGGTTAATGAATAATTCAAAGATCAACTCATGATCATGATTATAAATGTTTTCGAAATATGAAATACTAGCTTTATCCATAAACAGTAAGTTGTTTGATAAACAGCTATGTTCACCCTACGAAATTGTTAACAAAATAGTCTATACACAATGATTTTGTTATGAGGTAGGTGGCGCAGTCAATATTTTGCAAGTTTACTACTGGGCAATAATTTGGGCTTCCAAATTAGGCCCAAATTAAAATCCGAAAGAAAAAAACAATAAATCCAATTAGGCCCAAATTGAACAGGCCAACAATCCGGAAAGAGCTTAATAAATAAGTGCAATTTACTACGACTATCATCATTGTAGACTGATGATTGATAACACAACTCTAGCAAAGATTTATTGAGAAACAATCCCATGTTTGATTAATTTGAACTCTGTTTAAATTTTAAAAGGACAATAATCAGAAGAAGTTTAATCAAAGGAGCAAAAACTAGGATACAACATTATCTGATTGGTGAGATGGATCAATGTCGTGGGCATATAATTGTATAAGCTCTGCTCTGCTCTGCTCTGATGTGATTAATAGTATTATGTTGTGGTGGGGATTGGGATTGGGATTGGACGAAGTTTTATGAAAAGGTAGATAATGGGGAGGAGAGAGAAAGCGGCCAAGAGCCAGCATGCCCAGGTGAAGGTCGGAGGGAGAAAGGACCCCACTAGCCCATAGAGGCAGACCATCATGAGAGCGATCCCCACTAACTGCAGATATATTTTCTCGAACAGAATCCCATTCCACACGGCGGCGCACGCCGCCATGAAACCGATAATCACGAAATGATGAGCTTCCGCCGCCGGAAATTTCTGGGAGAAGAGCATGCCCAGGGTTGCCGTGGTGGCGAGGGTGAGTGCGAACTTTCCCAGCTCCAGCTTTTCTAGCTTCTGCATGATGGTGGGGTGCGCATCGGCGGCGGCGGCGGCTACAGGGAGCAGCGGCGGAGGTGGCGACGGCTGCAGTTTTGAAAGTATGAGGGAGGCTATGGAGGTTATCTTTTTCAGGAGCTCTGATCTGCTCATTTCTACCGCCATTTTACCGTCGACCTATATTTTTCGAACCGAATTGCTTTTAGGTTTTTTATAAGCAGATATCGACCTATTTTATAAGCAGATAATGACCTCTCGCTCCTTTTCTTCTTTCCCATTTTCTATCCTTCTCTCACTTTATTTCTGAATACTGACGCGTCTAATTCTTAATCCTCCCAGCGCCCCTCACTCCTTCGGGATGTTTGACCAAAAAAAAAGGATATTTGACCAAACAATATCAAGCTACATTGCTTAATTGTTTCTGAAATATTAAATAATATAGGTAATTCTCAATTTAATTAACATGACGTAGTATGCGAGGAAAATTCGACCACACAAACGGTGCTAGCAGCTATTTATAAATTGGGCCCCATTTTGACTAAATAAAATGAATTGTAAAATGTTGAGAGTGGTATTCATTCATTTGGTGGCCTTGGGTATTTTATGAAAGAATTGTTTAAAATTTTTGCTGCTTTGCATGATAAAGGGACCCACGTAGCATTTATATGTGTAGCTAGACGTGCTCGGGCTTCTTGGCCCGGCAGTTTTAACCGAGCCCGGCCCGCCGGTCAATGGTTTTGGCCCGGCCCGTGAGTCAACGGGCTCGTACTGAAACCGGGACCACAAAAATCCGGGTCGGGCTAGGGTCGAGTAATAAGTGGCCCTAACCCGCCGGTTAACCGACGGGCCAGGCCCGGCGGGCCGAGCTGGAACCGAGGGTCATCGTACTAGCCGTTGGGGCCCGACGGGCCGCTCCAGGACTGACGGGCCGAGCCTGGGCCGCTGGGCCCAACGGGCAAAAACAGGGAAAGCTGCAGCAGCTGCAGGTTGGGGCCTGGCTGGGGCTGCAACGGCTCCTAGCCGTTGGGCAAGCCTCCCTTCTCCTCTCCAATCCTCATCCAACTCCTCCTATAAGTTCATATCTCATTCAAACACTCACTTCACCATAATCTCTCAACTCTCAAGCTCTAATTTTCACTCTAAAGCTCTCATCTCTCAACTCTCAAGTTCTCAAGTTTCAAGCACTCAAGCTCTCACTCTCATTCTCTCAATCTCTATTATCACTTTCTCAACTCAATCTCTATTCTCATTCTCATTCATTTTTATTCTCAACTCTCAAGTTTCAACTCTCCATTTCAAACACTCTCACTCTCACTTTCATAACTACACACACATACACAACGTCTTCCAAAGGAAACAAGGGCAAGGGCAAGATCGTCGGTGAAACCCAAAGCGAAGGAGGCCGACCATCTCAAACTCAAAAGGCAAGAAGGGCGGAAGTGGCAGAGGAAATCTCAAGGCAAGTCGCCGAACGACTTCAAGCCGAAGAAGACGAGAGGTTTGAGGAGATGGTTAATACGATGGAAAGCTAAGGATTCGAATTCCATGGCTTGAACGACGATGAAGAGCACGAAGATGACGTGCTAAACCAACCTCTCCCAACAAATACCATCATCAAGGAACCAAAGTCCGATGTCTTCAAGAAACACTTTAGAAAAGTGTTGGCTCCGGAGATCGAAGGCCAACCTCATCTCTCCGATGGTCGAAAGAGATACATCGTATATTGCAACTATTGCACAACGGAATACAAATGGATCAAAAAGGGAGGCTATGGCACGATGAATAGGCACATGGCGAGCACGCATCCGAGTGAGTTCGGAATGTCTACTTCTCAAACTCAAATTCGAGGTACCACTTCATCTTCGGAGACGGGTACGCCCTCTTTATTTAAGTTTGATAAAGGTCGATATGAAAATGCATGTGCTAGATATTGTGCTATGGAGAAACAACCTTTTAATTATGCCGATAGAATACTGTATGAATCATCCTATAAAGAAGGATTAGGTCCCCATGCTAGTAAAGTTGCTAGAACTCAAATGCTTAAGAGGATTAGGCGACAATGCATGGAAAAAAAACAAGATTTGATGAAATATTTGCTTCGTTTGGGTCATAAAGTTTCTATTTGTACGTGCCGATGTTTGGACCGATGCATATAATAAAAATAGTTATATGGGAATTACTTGTCATTGGATTGATGAAAAATGGATTTTGCAAAAACGTTTGATTGCATTTGGGAGTTTGAAGAACCTCACACGGCTCAAAATATTGCTTTGATTATTATCACCATTTTAAATGAATATTCTTTGATTAATAAGGTTTTTTCGGTTGGTTTTGATAATGCAACGGCGAACACCGCTAGTATTCCTTCACTCATTGAAGTATGTTCACCATCTTTTGATGGAAAATACTTTCATTCTAGATGCATTTGTCATATTTGAATTTATGTGTCCAAGATGCGCTTGAAATTTTTCAAGAGTCCGTTGTTCCTATTAGAAATGCCGTTAAATGTTTGCATAAATCAAAAACTTCGGGGGAAAAATATATTTTCAAACAAAGGATCTTGTTTATACGTGTTTCAAACAAGATGTATCTCATCGTTGGAATTCTACTTATGAGATGCTTAATAGTACTATAGAGTATAGGGGTCATTTATGTGATTTTTTTAGAAAAGAATTTTCATCATTTCAATTAGTTCTTAATGAGAGTCATTGGGATGCATGTATGGATTTATATGGATTATTAAAGGTTTTTCATATGGCTACTAAACAATTATCGGGTGTTTATTATTGGACTTCCGTTAAAGTTTTGCATTGCATGTATATTGCCATGTCTTTTAAGGCTTGTTTTAGTAGGCCAAACTTGCAAGGTGTGATTTATTTTATGGTTCAAAAGTGGCTAAAGTATTTTAGGAAGATTCCGAAAGTTTTCTTGCTTGCTAAATGTTTGGATCCTAAATGGAGATATGATGGTGTTTGTCAAATGCTTGAGATTTATTATGATGTTTTTTTGCAAATGGACTTTAGTGGTGTTGTAATTGATAGTGAACAAATATTTTTTGATCTTCCTAATGTGCAACAAATCAAGGATGATCTACATAGGACTTTGAGAGATTTTTTTGAAGAATATAGAATGAAGTATGGTACTAATGAGGATAACAACACCAATATTCATTCTTCTTCTATGATGTCTTCATTTGATTTTCCCTTTGCTATGAACTCATTAGATCCTTTAGTTCAACAAATGCAAGGAATGTACCAAAATATAACTTATGAACTTTCAAGGGGCCAAGGTAATAGTGAATTGGATATGTTTTTGCAAACTCGTTTTGTCTTTGGTGTTGAAGATAGTGGTCCATCGATCGATGTGTTGAAGTGGTGGTCGAAGAAAGAGGAGTACCCAATACTCTCCATCATGGCGAAGGAGTTATTTACCGTCCCGACATCCACCGTATCCGTTGAACAAGCCTTTAGCACCAGAGTTCTTATGCTAGATCAAAGAAGATCAACTATGAAGCCGGCAAACATTGAAGCTACCATGTTGCTTGATGATTGGTGTAGGGCTGATCTTAGAGCTCAAGAACCGGAATGGGATGATCAGAATGAGAGCGAAGATGAAGCCGAGACGGATCGATCGGGTGCGGAGTAGGAAGCATTGTAATTTGTAATGTAAAAAGAACTACATCGACTTTGATTCCTCTATAACTATGAGGATACGTAGGTAACTCGATTTTAGAAATTAAATTGAGTTCAAGTCTCTTATTATTATTATTAGTATTTTTCATTTATAATGTAAAAGTTCTTATTTAATTGTCAAAGTGCTTAAATTGAGTTTAAGTTATTGTTGTAATTTTCCTCATTATTAATACAAAATTGAAAAATTGTTATTCATTTTCAACAATTTAATGAGTTATTTGAATCTTTTTAAATAAAACAAAACAACATCAAAACTTAACAAATTATCATTTCCTATTCATAAAAATAATAAATATAAAAAAAATAAAATTTTAAAACTAAACAAAGTTGAAGAAAAAAAAATTAAAAATAACCCCATTTTCAGCCAAAATGCCGAGAACATTTAGGGAGTCCCCTGTTTTGGGGACAAATTGGTGCAACATTGGCACGCGGGCCGGCCCTTGGCCCATCGGTTTCGGCCCGACCCGGGACCGATGGGCTTCAGGCCCAGCCCCTAACCGCACTTCTTCCTCAAGGGCCGGGCTAGGGCCATCTGATTCAGGTCTTCGGCCCGACGATTCGAGGCACGAAACCGCCGGGCCCGGCCCTTGGGCAGGTCTATGTGTAGCTATTGTGCTTTTTCTTACTGCAATATTTTTGGTGGAAAAGTTTTACTAGTTTGGAGTGATTATAAATGATTAAGCTAAGAAATAATTAGAGGAAATTGTATGATGAAGTGGTGTTATAATTTCGGAATTTATATAAGAAATATTTGTAATGGTATTATAATTTAAGAATCAATATATATAATAGTAAAATGAATCTTAATTATACGTTGCATTATTATGAATGTTGGTAAATATTTGTCTAAATACTCATAGTTTTAGCTTAATACTTCATTAATTTTATTTTACTTCATCCACATTGATTATTTATTAAATTTCATCAATACATAACTCATATTCCCTCCGGCTCAGGATTTATGATACTATTTTCTTCTTAGACCGTCTCACACAAATTGACACATTTTCCTTTTGGGTAGTAATTAGGGAATAAGTGGTACAATTAGTAAATTTGTATTACACTTAACATTCTCTAATTACATCTCATCATTCACTCATCTCACAACACGTATCCTAATATAATTTAAATTTTAAAAGTTTAAATTATCATAAATTGTTCGTTTATTAAAGGTCTTGGTATAATATTTCATTTAAGATCAGAGATCAATATGTTTTTATGCATCTATGATGCTCTAGTTTTAAAATATGCCTAAATACTTAAACAACACTTTCTCCATAAACACAATACACTTTAAACACTAAACATCCTCGTCTTAAATCCCGTGTCGAAAAGAAAAGGTCGAAAATCTTAAACCGGAGGAAGTACTATTGATACTATTAACACCAAATAGTCTCATTAGGCCCAACTACAACTCCTCAATCCAATACATATAATAGGACTAATGAGACTATTGACACCGAATGGTCCCATTCTAGAGACAAAAATCCTAAATCAAAAATAGAACTAATGAGACTTTTGGCACCGAATAGTCCCATTGGTCTCAATTTCAGCAATTCATTTGTCCATAAAATCAACATTCCAAGCATGATTTTTATTTCAAAAAAAGAAAAAAAAACATGATTCTGAATAAGAGGAACAACCCTAAACCAACTGTAGCAAATAATTCAATGGCAAAACCCTAAATCAGAAATAGGACTAATGAGACTATTGTCACCAAATAGTCCCATTAGTACCAACTTCATCAACAAGAACAACAGCAGCAGCAGCAACAAACAAAATTCCAAAATGCATCTCAATTCATATCCAATTTTTTTTAAGATTATGAGTTTAGAATTTGACTACAACAAATGCATCACATACGTTAAAAATCAAATCAACATATTTGGAAACATTAAAAATAAAAAATCAGCAACATAGCAAAATTAAAAAAAAATAAATAAATTGCGCAATGATGCTCGAGGAGGAGGCAGCGGCAGCGTTGACAGATCTGAGTTGCCGTCGACAGATCTGAGCCGATCTCCCTTCGCCGTTGACATCTGAGCCACCAGATCTGAGGTCGGGGTCGGGCTTGAGGAGTTTGTCCATGGCGGGTCCGACGGAGGAGGACGTGACGACGGCTGCGGCGCCGAAGCTGAAGGGAGGCACAATTATGGAGGCATGGCTGGAGGTGTGGCCGGAGGTGTGACGACAGCGGCGGAGGAAAGAGCAGAGAGAGATAGATTAGGGTTTTGAAGAATGGAAATGAAAAGAGGGGAGCACATTTGTTTTGATTTTATTTCCAATTCAAATTTGACTTTGTAGGGATTAAGGGTATTTTTGTCCTAAAAACCAACATAAGGATATTTTTTGACATGATTTGTATTTATTATATTCATGGACATTATTTGACATTCCTTAACTTCTATGGACAAATACATATATATTCACGAAAGGAAAATACATGAATTTAGTCTAATATATTTATCGTGTGATAAATTTAGCCTTAAATTCATATTCGTAACGATTTTAGTTTTATAAATCAAATGTGTGACAATTTTGGCTATTTTAATACATTTTGACACCGAAAACAATCAACTTGCATTTATAGTCATTTTCATAAGAAAATATATTTTCCTTTCAAAGATAACATTAAGTTTTTAAGAACCATTTTGCTCTGGGGCCCTACGTTGCCATCAAAATTTCTATTGCAAATTTATCAAATGACTAAAAACGTCACATATTTTAATTTATAAGATAAAAATTGTTACACATTTTTATTTATAAGACTAGAATTTTTACACATTTTACTTTATAAGACTAGAATTGCCACAGATATGAAGCTAGTGCTGAATTTGTATTAGAGCAGGCCTAATAGAAAAATTCGGAGAAAATTGTTTCTTGAAATGATCATGGATACTTAACTTCACTCTTTAAACATCATCGATCCATTCATTGTTGATCCAGAGATGCATAATCTTTTATCTATGTAGCATTGAAGACTGAAAGTTCACATACATACAATTTCAATTTACAGTATAAATACATACAAACAGACATTTAAATGAGTGGAAGCCCAGGAGAAGCTCCAAAGGAGAAAGTAAAGAATAAAAAAAATAAAGACCTATAATCCGAGAGAGGCTCAAAATTTTCACATATTATATTGGGCCCAAATTACTCATTGCAATGGCCGACTCAATTTCCTTAATTGATCACAAAATATTAAAATAGCCATTTCTATTAACAGAATACTGTTATTAATGTATTGGGCCAGCCTTATTGAGATGGGCTTATTCAACTCCATTTTAATCCGAAAACAGCAAAAACTGGGCTATGCTCTGCTTATGAGTTATGATGGGTTTGGGAGGAGAATAGAGAGAAAGGGGATGAGAGAGAAAGCGCCAAAGAGGAAGCACGCCCATGAAAAGCTGGGGGGGAAGAAATGAGGCGACGAGGCCATAGAGGGAGAGATTCCCAGAAGTTGCAGAGACACTCTCCCAAACAACATCCCGTTCCACACGGCGGCGCAGGCCGCCATGAAACCAAGAATCACGAAATAATGAGCTTCTGCCGCCGGAAATTTGTTGGAGAAGAGCAGGCCCATGGTTGCTGTGATGGCCACTGTGAACGCGAGCTTTGCCACTTCGAGATTTTGCAGGTTGTGGGAAATGGGGTGAGATTCGATATTGATACTGATACTGGAAATCTGAAGCAGCGGCGGAGTTGAAAATATGGAGGTGAGCTTTTTCACGAACCCTCTCTCTTCCCCTGCTGCTGCTGCTGCTGCTGCTGCTGCCATTCTATATTTCTTCTCAATTTTTTCCTTTTTCGTTTGAGAAATTATATATTCAACTCACTCAGCATGCTATCCTTTTATATGCAAAGTAGGGCAAGGGTGATGTTGAAAGTATTTTTAAAGAAAATGTGAGAGAAGAGAGAAGACATAAAATAATATTTTAAATGAATATATGAGATAGGTTTGGGGTATTTATAATTTATAGTTTAAACTTTCAACATTTTTTTGATTTATGACCTAAATTTTGATTTATTTTTAAAAAATCCTGAATTTTGCAATTATTTATTTATTTATTTATGGCCTGCATCTCATATTTAAAAACCGGAAAATGCCGTTATCGTATCCCAAATTCTGGTACGAGTAATGATATATATGTCAAACATCGACATAACATGTATTTTTCAAGATATCAACAAGATAAATTACTTTTCTAGCACTATAATATGAGGTGTAGGCCATAAACCAAATTTCTTTCAAAGTTTAGGATTCTTTAAAAATAAATCAAAGATGAGGTCATAAACTGAAAAATGTTCAAAGTTGGGGCCATAAACTACAAATACCCCGATAGGTTTTCGGTGAAAGTTCTTTCAGCGTCGAATTATCTTGCAAAGTAGAGTCCACTTCCAATTTTTAATTTCATTTGCAAATCAAGGTCCACTACTTCCAATTCTTGGTCTCATTCGCATTCTAATTTTTAATCTGGTTTCAATATTTAATTTGATTTGAACAACATTACATCTTTTTTTTTTTCCCCATCTCATCTATAATAATTCGTTTGGCTCTGACAGCGCTAGTTATAGAGAAATGTTTTGTTTTAAGTATATCAACTACGGCCGTTTGAACCATTTCTCACACCACCGATATATATATCACCCTCATATTTATATACATATATTCATGTTTTATATCTATCAATTATACTTTCTTTTTTCAATTATGTTTTTTTTATAAGTAAAATGATTTTACGACCATGTTTTTATTTTATTTTATTATTATTATTATTATTATTATTATTATTATTATTATTATTATTATTATTATTATTTCTTTTATTATGGATTGTTTTGGATTATTGAAAATTATAATATAAATGAATAGATTCAACAACTCTACAAGTTCGAACTTTTAAATGAGATAAAATTTTATCATTGATTCTAATGCCTAGATTGGATCAAGGACGACATTTTGACGGAATGGTATCATCAATACCAACTATTGTGTTCTAATTGTGTACCAAATATTAAAATTTATTAGTTTTATAATTTTTTATAAAAATAAAAAATTGTTATATTATAATAAATTATAATAAACATTTATAACTACATAATGGAATTATTAAAAATAATATATCCCAACTTTAAATTTATCAACCCTATTTTAGCTAATAAAATTGAAATTAAATGCTAAAAAATAATTATAAACCCTAATTTGGATGAGTGAACTTGTAGTGTATACTACTATTATATGGAATAATGTATGTAATAGGATAGGGCTAGGCCCGTCTCAATCAATACTGAGGCCCCGTGCTACGTATAAAAATTAGGCCCTTAATTTTTTTTTAAGTATCAATTAAAAATAATAAAGAAAACAAATTATCAAAGGACAAAGATGAGGGAAAAAAAACAAAATAAAAAGGAGTGATTATATGATTTTAGGCGATTTTTGGATCATCTATTGAAATTCTATGTTGCAACGACTCGCCATATGTCATGAATATTTCGAAAATCAACAATTTTTGTTAATGGAAACCATTAATTATTGCTTATTTAAAAAATATTTATTATATATGGCAACCATCCATTGTTGCAATAGAATATACAACACGAAATTGCAATAAAGAATTTAACTCGATTTTGGGCCCCATTATTTTTGGGGCCCTGTTATGGAGAACTTGATGGACACCCTCATAGACGGGCCTGGATAGGGCTATATATTTTTTGTATGATTTTCTGGAAATATTCAAGCTGAAAAATGCAATGAAACAGTAAAGAATAAACAGGAAGGTTAGAGAGTAAAGAGAGGAAAGTAGGAAGAGAGAGAAAATTACTTCATTCTATGTTTCCTTTTTTCCCCAGCGTACACTACAAATACCTCCCAAAAGCTAAAACTTGGTAAACAAGAAAGGTAGAAAATAAATAACAACTTCAGCAAATTAAAAATGCGACAAAAGCATACTCCAATTTTCTCCTTAAGTCCGATGCTAGCCACGTGTAAGGCCAGGATTATTCTGACTTCCTTCAATGCTTTTGACTGGAACCTCTCCTTTCTTCCCGAAAACAGCCGAAATCCCTAATTTCTTCTTCTTCAGCAACAATCAATTCTTCTCTTCAATCCATTGTTCCATAACAGAACTCTAGAAAATAATTATAAAATTAAACTAAATCATTATAAAATAATATTATTGAATAAAAATATATAAAACTAGTAGAAATTAAAATTTGGTACACAATTGGAACACCAAAATGGGTGTAGAGTATCCTAATTGCATTTTGACACACTTTTTTTTTTTTCTTCATAAAAGACAGCTTTAGCATAAAAATTAAAAATTATCATATCTATAATGCATTTATCAACCTCACAAAATAGGTTGAAAGTCATTGTATTTAAACCTTTTAACCCTACTTCGCATCATAATAAAGTTATGTAATGGATAATTCAAGAACAGTTTGTCATTAGAATAATTTCAAAATATAAAATAGTTCCTACCCACATTTCTCCAGAAAAGAAACTTGCTCACTTTTGTCGACACAATCTTCTATTTGTATCTAAGGATATGGTAAAATCACTTTTTTCATGTTCTTTTTTTTCATATACACGGCGGACCAACACTTTTTTTAGCCACTTGGAATCTTCTGGAATCCTTAATTCACCACATGTTTAATTTTTTTTATTCTAATAATAAATATCATTGTTATGTATTGACTAATTGGGTGAGATCAACTGCTAACTGCAAAGTCTGCAATCTATGGAAACTATTTTAATGAAGTCAAATATGATTTCAGGCCATTTTGTAGAAAAGTACTAGTGGTCGAAAATATATAAGAAAAATATATACCCTAACATTTAAAATTTCTAAACCCTAGGATTTGTCATGTATCGTTATTAAGACAGTAGGAGATGTCACGTGCTTTGGTAATAGAGGATCCCATCCGAAACATATTTATTCTGGCTTTAAAAAAAAGAAAATTAATTTATTCTTTATTTCAATAGATGTTCAGAAACATAATAAAGGGCAAAGATTTAACCCTAATTATTAATTAATACAGTAAATGAATTAATTTTGTGATTTACAAGCACAAGCGCAAATGCCACTGGCGGCACAATGGATCTTGCAAGAAGGAAGACAATCGTTGATAACTTTGGCGCAATCGTCGTCGCTTTTGCACATCATCTTGTTTTCCTGTGCCACGTCAGCCCCGCTATCACAAACGTCGCACCTCCCCGTGTTCGTATTGCAGCCCGCTACTCTGCCGTTCCAGCACAAGTCGGTGCATTCACTGCTCTTCCGGCACCCTCTCGCCGATGACCTCCCAACTGCATCAAAATCATTAATTAATTATTACTTAAGAGTAATTAGTGGGTGGGTGTGTGAGTTTTGTGTTTGCCTGATATAAAAAAAAAAAACTAATAAATTACTTGTGTTGAGATTAAATCCAATGTAAGATGTTATTAAAGTTAACTCTATCTTTATAAGTGTGTAGTTTTATTTTTGTTTTTTTGTTTTTTTTTTTAATTTTCTTCTTATAAGTGTATACTAGTTTGAGTTTAGTTGGAGGGGGACGAACCTAGGGCAACGAGCAAAAGGATGGCCAATAACATCACCTTTAGAGAAGCCATTTTTTTTCTTTAAATTTAAATTAGAAGAAATATTTGAGTGTCTTGAGAATTTGCATGCAACTTACGTGCTCTCATGTACATATATATAGCATGTGAAATCTACGTATTTTGGTAACTACACTCATTAAAGGAAAATCACCCTAATATAATTTAATGTTAGATAAATTCAATTTTCATAATAGCATCTCGCCTAATATATACAGCAGAATTTTACAATGATACTCATAATGCAAATTGGCATGGCATCATTTTCCTAATCAATTGAATGAGATTATTATTACTTACCCCATGCAATATACAATTGCAGATGAGATTTTTCTATATCCATTTTTCGTGTTCCAGCTGTGTATCAAAATTTTAATTTTTATTAATTTTATTAATTGAGTGTTTTAGTTGTTAATTTTTGTTATATAAGGAAATGTAATAACTTGAAAAGACTGTCCAAAAAGGAAAGTTTGACAATTTAAAAAGACCGAAAGGAGTATACTAAAAATTAAGGCAGTAAAGTATTCAAAATTCGATGGCTGCTCCGCAACCAAACTTTCCATAATCACAGACTCACAGTCGCATGCAGGGTTTCGTCTCAGACAAATACAAGACAAAAAATAAAAAAATGCAATATTTGATTTAACTTCAACACTATTTTAACGACGTATAAACTTCAAATAAACATATAAAAAAAACTGTATACAGTATAAATACATACAACAGAATGCATGGGATGGGAAGCTCTGTTTATGATGGGAGAGGAAGAGATTTGATGAGAAGAAAAAGAGAGGGGAAGAGAGAGAAAGCTCCAAAGATCCAGCATGCCCATGAAAAGCCGGAGGGAAGAAAGGACCCCACAAGCCCAAAGAAGCAAAGCAAGATGAGACTGATCCCCAGTAGTTGCAGAGATATTTTCCCAAATAGAATCCCATTCCACACGGCGGCGCACGCCGCCGTGAAACCCAGAATCACGAAATAATGAGCTTCCGCCACCGGAAATTTCTGGGAGAAGAGCAGGCCCAGGGTTGCCGTGGTGGATAGTGCGAATGCGAACTTACCCAGTTCAAGCGTTTGCAGGTTTTGCGTAATACGGTGCGCATCGCCGGCGGCTATCGGGAGCAGTGGGGGCGGCGGCGGCTGCTGTAGTTTTGAAAGTATGATGCCGGCCATGGAGACGATATTTGTTAGGAGCAGCCATGATCTGATCGGCGAAGGCTGAGTGCCGCCTCCGCTTGCACCTTCTTTCTCGTCCGCCATTAACGAGTTTGCTTCTGTTCCATATTCACCCACATACAGTACTATATTTATAGCTGATTTTATGCATGACTTGACTTTTCTTTATAGTACTAATAGTTAGGGCTGCAAATGAGCCTAAGCTATTCAGAGTTTGGCTGGATAAAAGTTCGTTCGAGATCGTTTAGTGAAGCTCGTCAATTAAACGAGCTAAGCTTAAGCATGAGAGTATTCGGCTCGTTAGCTCATGAGCATGTTCGTTAACTGATTTAGTATGAAAATATAAAATTATTAGTAAACTACGACTTGTATTATAAACTATAATTAGTTCTAATTATCTAATTAATTCTATTTATAGAACATGATTAATATTATTCTATTACTGTGAATAAAATCATCTATTTTCAAAAGAAATAATT
Source organism: Mentha longifolia (assembly GCA_001642375.2). Taxonomy (NCBI): domain Eukaryota; kingdom Viridiplantae; phylum Streptophyta; class Magnoliopsida; order Lamiales; family Lamiaceae; genus Mentha; species Mentha longifolia. The sequence goes on from CM038121.1 coordinate 27,366,727, forward strand.
AAAATTAAATGTAAATCAAAATTTAGAAGTTATTTTGGCTCGATTAGGCCCGAATAAGTTTGTGAGGCTCGAAGTATTCGATAAACAAAGTTCGATTAAACTCGACTCCATACTAAACAAGCCAAACTTGAACACAACGGTGTTCGGCTCGGCTCGACTCGATTGCACCCTAATAATAGTATACGCTATTGACTTCATTTCAGCTGATATTGAATACAATACTAACCGACCAAGTGCAAGTACATTTTACCGTACCGATTAGTCAAAGTCAATCGCATTGGAACCTTCCATTAATCCTATATTCCGTTTTGGTTTATTTTCAGACTACATGGCCCCAATCAATTGACAGTTTTGGAGAATTTTCCATATTAAAGGATTACTTCACTTTCCGGTCCTCGATCGAACAGGTATATGAGATTTTCGTCAATCGCGTAAAATCTCGTCTCTCAAATTTCTAATCACTTTCTTTTCTGCATGCGAATTGAGACGATAGTGTTTAGTGTTTTAAGTCTATCATGTTTGAATATTTAATTTGATTTGCAAAGTGACAAGCTGCGATAAATATAATGGCACAATTTCCTTTCTATAAGCGTTGTTTAGCAATTCAATTCTTCCTATTGGTTTTTTCATTATCATTACGAGAAAATGTCAAGTCTATGCTATCCCGATCGTATATTAATAAACTATTGTTTTGCTGATTGGCTCTATATAGCCTCTATTCTTTAGTGCTTTCTTAACCACCTTCTCTCTTCTCTCCCTCTCCTCTCCCTACACTAATTTTTAAATATTATGGCATAGATTAGGAATTTTCTTGATTTTTTGCTTCCATAAAATACGCCCGTTCGTCCTTGATAGTATCCCGTAAAAGAATTTTTCTTACAAAAATTTATTTTAAAATCCATCGTCAAGACACGTGGAAACGCATACAAAAAAATATGTCTAAAGATCGTAGACGGAGAGAGTATTTAATTTGGATAAATAATTGATAAATGTGTTATAAGTAAAGGATGAGTCATGTTTTTGTGAATAAAAGTATTTTCTATTTTAATAAAGAACACATGCTACTCTTGTCCATCAAGAATACGATGTGCTTTTGGTGGTACGAGATTTAATTAAAAAAATATGTAGTTAGTTGGTGAGAATTGTTTTGAATAGAGGTCAAAGTGGGAAAAGTTAAATTATAAAATGTCAGTTTTTTTTTTAATAATTTAAATAATGAGAAAATGTTAGAAAACAATATGAATCAAATATAAACACGATGCCAAATTAAGATTGAGAGATATCGTGTGTGTGAGTTGGCCTAGTGGTAAGAGGTTAGTCTTTGAGACCAAAGGTTCTGAGTTCGAGTCCTCTGTGACGAGGCCTTATAATTTATTGTTAAACTTGTTCAAAAAAAAAAAAGATTGAGAGATATCTGTGTGCGTGTGTTGGTCTAGCGGTAGGGAGTTAAGTTCGAGACCAAAGATTCCGAGTTTGAGTCTTCCGTGGCACGGTCTTTAAATTTCAGTTAATATATATTTTTTTAAAAGATTGAGTAGCCGGTAGGGGATTATGTTTCGGAATCAAAGATCCTGAATTCAAGTCCTCCAAAAGATCCCGAGTTCGAGTCATCCGTGGTCGAAATCGACCGTGTGATTAACGATCATCAACATGGCTATTAACTATCTATCAGATAGTAACGAATGAAATCGACCACTAAATAGGATTTGCCAAAAATAAGTAGATAGAAAAATCATAAAAATAATTATGAAATCTATCTTTCACAACGATCTCGCCCCATACATATCTTCCTATACCAAAACCGAGTCCTATTTACATAAGGAAACACACTGTATAAGTTAACTCAATGCTATTCTGCATATATAAATATGAGTTCGGGCCAAATCAAAATTTAATACTAGTAATAACTAAAAAAAAAAAAAAAAATTCCTCCTTAAAACGATGATGGTTATGCATCCACCTTCGACCGATGATGAAGGTTTTTGGTCTACATTAACTCAATTAGTCACACACACACAAGCACAAACATGCAGCTCTTTGAATTTTCTCTTTCATCGATCGGAATTTAATTGTTTTTTTTTTTCTTGTTTGTTATGTTAATTGCAACTAATTTTTCTGATAAATCTTGATTAAACAGTGATTTTGTTCCTGTACTATTATGTATGTGCGAGTTTGAGTTATTTTTTCCACTTTAATTTGAATTTTAGTAACTTTCTAATTTGAATTTTAGTAACTTTCTAATTTGAAAATAAAAAATTGGGCAGAATTTAGTTTGGAGACGAGAGAGGCTTCGCCAGCGCAGTTGCTCACAACAATCGAGTCTTTTCCAATGCTAATGAAGCATGGGATTAAGATATTGGAATCATAGGTGTTTGAGGCTGGAGACTACAAATGGTTTGTATCTTAATAACTTCTTTTTCTCGATCTAGATTTTTTACTTTTTTCCTCTCATTTATTTGTAGAAAGGGTGACTTTTCATGGCTCGTAATATTAGGTCTCACTTGATATAGTGTATAATACTCCCTCCGTTCCGTTCAATTTGACATGTTTATTATTCATATATCCGAGTATAAAATAATAGAAACATTTCAACATCACAAAATGTATTCCGAAAGATCCAGCACATGCACAAGTATTGTATACGGATGGAGTGATATTTTATTTTTAAATTAACCCTAACCATAAATAGTTAATTAACATTGGGAGTCAAATTTAAGAACATAAAGTATCCCGTCATCCATATCAGTTGTTTTTAGAATTACATATGAAATCTATCACGAAGATGATTCTTGTCGTGTATATATATATATATATATACTACCTCCATCCCATTACATTAGTCACATTTACCTTTTTGCACGTATTTCCACCGAAACCTAGTACGAGTTTTAAAATATAATTTTGACGTATTCATTTTTTCACGGGATACTATGAGTGTCATAGTATCCCGTGAAAAAATGAATACGTCAAAAATATATTTTAAAACTCGTACTAGGTTTCGGTGGAAAAACGTGCCGCAATAGTGAATGTGACTAATGTAATGGGATGGAGGTAGTATATATATATGAGAAAATTGAGAATTGGACTATGGACGTTTTACTAAGGAGAGACTTGAGTGCCTTGCTACTAGATCGAGAGATCGAGGCCTCATCAACATGGTTATTAACTATCTAAGATTATAGACTTAATATAAAGCCTTGTAACAATATTGGTGCTTGCTTGAGTTACGGTCATTATGCCCATTAACTACGTTGTTGTGTATTTTTATTTCTGTTAATTATTTGAGTACCAAAATTTGCATATTGAACATTGGCAGGAAAGTGATAATGAATATTGATGGAGATGAGCACATTTCTGTAAAATTTTCCATGGTTGGGACAAATTCTCTACCTGCAGGTTGGGAGGTGAATGCCTTCTTCAACTTCTTTCTCTACAATCACATCACGGAAAAATATACTTGTTTTCGAGGTAATTAATCTCTTTGTGCCTTGTAAATTGTAGTACTCACCAGAAAAGTAAAACATAATACTACCTCTGTCTCAACGATATTGATGTTTTTTGTTATTATATATCTCATATATGAATAAGAAAAGCCTTAATATCGCTGGGACGGAGGGAGTACTAAATATAACTTTATTTATTGTTATCTTTTTTCTTTTTTCTTTTTAATTATAACTAAGTGCGCAAATGTTCTTAAAATTTGAAATATAACACTTAACAATTGAAAGATGAACAGGAAAAGCACGACGCTTTCATTCTATAAAATCGGAACGGGGATTTTCCAAGTTAATTGAGAGATCCTTCTAATGGATACCTTCTGAAGGACGTGTGTTTTTGGGGCCGAAGTTTTTGTCATTAAAAATCAGCCACTCATTGAGAAAATGTCTGTACTTAGAATATCGAATCCATATAAGCGCGAATGGAAGATTCCAAAATTCTCCATACTTGAAAGAGAATGAAAGTCTGAAGCATTCTCAACTGGAGGATATAAATGGTACATTTTTATCACTAATTCTTTATTTTTTTTTACTTTAGGGCTATATGTCCATAATTTTTTATTTTTTTTTCATTGAATAATTAAGGTATATTGAGATGCATCCAAACGGAAGGACAAAGGTACTCAGCCCTTATGTCTTCACATTGTTGCTGATCAAAAAACATGTCTCCATATTTTTGACATGTGTTGATGCAAAGAGATTTCCTCATAGTAAAAAAGTGCTTGCATCCTGCCTCTTTACCTTCAAAAACATGCACAATCATTTACAAGACCACTCCACGGAAGGTACCTTTTGGCTATTAAATTTAGTACTCCCTCCGTTATTTTTGACTTGTCTCGTTTGTTGAATATATGAGTGGTATAAAATAATATAACGAGACAAGTAAAAAATAACAGAGGGAGTAGTGTTAAAATTTTTGATACTACCTACGCGGCCCGGATGTTAAAACTGCAAAGAAAGTGCCAATTTTTAATTAACAAGTCAAAATTAGGTGTTTGAAAGAGTCGTAGAGTTTATTTTGGTAGAGCGTAATGACATATTGTGTAGTACTCGTTATGTCCCACTCTAGATCTAGATGATTCATATCTATTATTTTACACTCGCGTATATTCAACAAATGGATCATCTAAAGTGAGACGGATGAAGTATAATATATGAGAGTATTTATTGGGTGAAGTGAGGTTATATCTAAATATTATCACAATAAGCAAGGTTGTATTAGTTTCCACTTTATGTATGAGACGTCCAAATAAACTAACATCGGAAGGAGTATACGATAGGGTTTTGACTTTATAATTATACCCTCAGTAAGTGAGTTTAAATACTTTGCTTACAAATTAAATACTGTATTATTTCTTTGTTGCAGTGATGGAGTGGTTTACATCAAATGATTCTGGTTGGGGATACCATGAATTTAAAGCCATTGGTGATATGATGGACCCATGCAAAGGCTTGGTTATTAAAGACTGCTGCAATTTAGAAATACAACTCTCAGTACTTGCTGTACAAGAATCGTAGTTATTATATTATAAAATGAATTAGTGATACAATAACCCCGGCCCTTTGATTTTCTAACTAAAAAAGGAAGACAAGGGTCTTAGTTTCTTCTTGATTCTGGCTTCGTTTTGACTTGTATAACTATGTTCTTGTTTGCTAGATAATGACAAAGACTTGTATCAGCCCGGCCGCATAGTGCGGCCAAGCCTTGAAAGCATGATAAATTACATGAGCCCAATTAATCCACTTGACCCACAAGCCCAAAAAAAAAGACTTATAAAAATATTCAATAGACCTTAAGTCTGAGCTGATGCAAGTGTGTCCCCTAGATAATTAATAGCCGAAAGGTACCTTTCATGCCCTTGTAAGGGATTATGTTTCAGAATCAAAGGTCCCGAGTTCGAGTCTTCCGTGGTGTGTTGGCCTAGCCGGTAAGGGATTATGTTTAGAAATCAAAAGTCTCGAGTTCGAATCCTCCGTGGCACGGCCTTTAAATTTCAATTAATTATATTCAAAAAAAAAATTGAGAGATATATAATCTTTTATATATGAATTGAAATTAAGAATAAGATAGTACAGTATTTAAAATCGATGGCGCTACAACCAAACTTTTCATAATCACAGTACAAATACAAGGCAATTTTTTTTTGATAAGAAATGCAATATGTGATTAAATTTCAACACTGTTTTAACGAGTAAGAGACGTATAAACTTCAAATAAAAATAACGCCACGACATATACAAAAAACTGCATAGGAATCTCTTCTGCCATTTGACTATCAGCTTCTTCTCCGCTTTTAGTAATTTATAGCGAAAGGAAGCCATGTTTTGGGGTCACGACCTCACGCGCAACTTAATACTCCATTTGACCTTTTTTAACAAATTCTATATCGAAATATAATAGGTCTATACATTTATTTAATTCTATTCCATAATTTACATCAAATTTTCTGACACTTTTCCAGCCCGCAAAGTATGAATTAGGACGAGTTGGTGGATCGAACGTTTAATTAGGCCATTTACGTAGTACATTTCAATTTAAAAACAACACGTGTTATTATATAATTGCTAGACTCATTCTTCATTGATACAAATTTTAATTTCATGACAAATACAAATGCAACTTAACTTATGTTTCGACAAACACCCCTTCAAACACCATCGACAAACACAGAATGTTTGGATAATGAAAGACCGAGTAATATTGGGCCAGGCCCAACTCACATGGGCTTTATTCATATGGGCCGACTCCGTAGATATCTTCGTCTTCCTTAGCACTCCCGCTTTACTAATTACTGCATTGCCACTGGCAGTTGCAGGCGAACCTCGATAGATTTCACCGCCGCCGCCATGGTGGCCGGACTTCTTCGTGCTAGCTTGTCAACTAAAAAGACCCTCCTAACCTTCCCTTCCTACTTATTCCCCAAACTACCCTCCCCCATTCCATTCCGGAGGGAAAGGAGTATCCCATTTTGTATAGGAAAGCAGCAGTTGAGAACAAAGGTTGGTTGAAGATGATTTCCACTTCTTTCACTGGTGCAGAATTTGGTAGAGTACGGGTGTTGCTCGACTGGAACGAGATCGCTGAGAAACATGGCAAGTTCTTCTAACTTCTTGCTTCGTGATTATCAATGAATGAATGAATGAGAATAAAGTTTTGATTTTGAAGCAATCTTCGACTAGGAATGGATACATGTGTTAAAATTTGAGAAATTTGTTTTTTTAGGATATGTTCATGTGATATGAATACCTTCAGTGTTAGTTTGGCTTGGGCTCAGGATAGCTCTATACTCTGTTCTATACATTTTGTGATCAAAACAAAGGCCCCACAGGCAAAAATATACGATTTCCATACACTTATTTTTTTATCATTTCCTCTTGGAAAAATTAGAACTTAGAATATGTCCAACCTAAATATTCAAAAACTAACCAAAAAACAAAAGATGCATCAAAATTTGTAAACAGAAAAAAGAAGGGAATACAAAATTTAGGGCCGAATCAAGTGAAACTTTTGCTATTGGTTTTATAATTTGTTGAGTGTATGATTTGTCTCCTCTTCACTCAAATATATTCAACAAGTATTTTGGTATTGTAGGCATATTTATCTCAGAAAACCATAAAGGTGCGTCAGTCAAAATTATGTTTTATGATTTAGTAATTATTGAATTGATGACGATGATTGTTTGTAGATAGTTAAAGATCTGATCTGGAGAATTTACAGTTAAAAATAAATAAATTAAATCATGATATCTGCTCTCACAAGATATATGTGGATCGAGTATATTTTGTCGGTAATTTGGTTGTTACATACTCGTGTAAAGTCTTAATTATAATTAGCTTAATAATCTATACTATATTTGATAGCCAAAGAGTTGCTTGCAAACAAAATTCCCGCCAAAAAACATACATGATTTTATCTGAAAAATATAATATTAGTGTTAGGTTATAATTATCCTTCAAGTAATTTATAACACATGTCAAAGACTAAATTCTATTGCATTGGATATTGATTTTTGGGGTCCATACTTGAAGCCCAAGGTTTAATTCAAATTCGAATTCAAACCATGTTGAATTTAGAGGCCAATTTAGATAGTTTTTTTTTTTTCCCTAAATATACAGCCATCATTTGCCATTCACATCGGATTTTCTTCATTACAAAGTCGACGTAAAATTTCTCTCACTATATACGTTGTTTCTTTAATTTTCTAAAATCATCTATTAAGGGTGTGTTTGGTAAAGAAGATGAACCAAGATGAACCAAGATGAGAGAGATCATCTTGGTTCATCTCACTGTTTGGTAACCAATTAAAATAAACTGGAGGGCCAGAGATGAATGCAAGGCCCGTTGATATTTCACTGTTCCGCCTTGTTTAGTCATCTCACGTTTTTGGTCGGATGAGGTGAACTCATTAAAACAGTAACACAATACTTTCTCTCTCTTACCATTTTACCCTTATGTATTTATACGATTTCAAATAATAATAATAATAATAATGTAATAAAATAATAATAATAATAAATAAATAAATAATAACAATAATAGTAATAATAATAATAATAAATCAATAAGAATAATAATAATGTAATAAAATAATAATAATAATAGTAATAATAATAAATAATAATGTAATAAAATCATAATAATAATGTAATAAAATAATAATAATAATAAATAAATAAATAATATCAATAATAGTAATAATAATAATAATAATAATAATAATGTAATAAAATAATAATAATAATAGTAATAGTAATAGTAACAATTATAATAATAGTAATAATAATAATAAATAATAATAATAATAATTTAATAATAATAATAATAGTAATAATTATAATAATAACAAGAATAATAATAATAATAAATATAATAATAATAATAATAAATAACAATAATAGTAATAATTATAATAATAACAAGAATAATAAAAATAATAACTCAACAATATAATAATAATAATAATAATAATAATAATAATAATAATAATAAATAAATAATAATAACAATAATAGTAATAATTATAATAATAACAAGAATAAGAAAAATAATAACTCAACAATATAATAATAATAATAATAATAATAATAATAATAATAATAATACAGAGTAATAAATAATAAATAATAAAGGGTACTATTTAATCTCAACGATAAACAGTGAAATCGGTAGGGGTATTTAATAAGGGTAAAATAGTCAACTTAAATTTTAATCTAGAGTTTTGCAATTTGTACCAAACACAATATGATATCATCCGGGTCTGAATTTTTTGCTACCAAATGGAGAGATGAATGATTCATCTTGACACTATTCATATGAGTCATCTTGAGATGAATCATCATTCCTCATCTTGAGATGATTACCAAACGCAGCCTAAAGCTGCTATCCATCCGATTTCCAATATTTGAAATATTTTTCTAACAAACACAATGATTTTTTCTTCGGTTTATATCTTCATCTATATTACTGTTAGATTATTTGTTGTAGTAATTCATTAATAAAATTTATTATTCTTGTGTGTGCGTAAGTTGTGTGAATTCATTATGGTTGACATTTTGTAATTTTATGATGTGGTATTGCTTGGCATTTTAATGTTCTCTTTTTTTTTAGAAGAAATCTTCCATGAATATAACATAGTTTGAGTTTAATATGATTTGGTGTTTTATTTTACATTTTACCGTATTATTATATACTCTGATTTTCTTTTATTAATTTTTAATAGCGGTGCCGGCACAAAACTAGTTAGTTTAAAGCCCCAAAAATTATCTCTCTATCAATTTTCCAAACTTCCCTTGTTGTTTTTATTTTTCAGATTCGAACTCTGTTTTAACCTTTACAGTATACAAAATTACAAATACATACACATAGACATTTATTAAATGAATGGAAGAAGGTGAGCTTAAGAAGGGAGAGGAAGGGAGTTGATAAGAAGAAAGAGAAAGGGGAGGAGAGAGAAAGCGCCAAAAGGCCAGCATGCCCAGGAGAAGGTGGGAGGGAGAAAGGAACCCACAAGGCCATAGAAGCAGAGGAAGATGAGACTGATTCCCAGTAACTGCAGAGATATTTTCTCGAATAGAATTCCATTCCACACGGCGGTGCAACCCGCCATGAAACCAATAATCACGAAATAGTGACCTTCCGCCGCCGGAAATGTGTTGGAAAAGAGCAGGCCCAGGGTTGCGGTGGTGGCGAGGGTGAGTGCGAATTTACCCAGTTCCAGCTTGTCTAGGTTCTGCGTGATGGGGTGCGCATCGGCGTCGGCGGCGGCTACAGGAAGCAGCGGCGGCGGTGGTTTCTGCATGTATGAAAGTATAATGCCGGGTAGGGTGGAGATATATTGCAGGATGCGCTGCGCTCTACTCACTGGGAGTTCCCCTTCCGCCATTTAAGTGTCGGTTTGTTTGTGGAGCTGTTTGTTTCTGTTCTTTGGTTTTTTATACTAGCAAAGTGCGTTGTACCATTACCCACTTCCTTTACTTCCTCTTGGAGTCACCGTCATATTTGTCCTACTGTAGATTGGATTCGTTCCGATGAACATTGATAATCCGTACTATAAATAGATGTTTTTTTGAGAAAAGACTAAAGTTAGATATGTTAATTCCTTGACCGAGTATAAAATTGTTAGTACTAAAATGCTTTTAGCATTTCCTTGTATACAAATACACACACTTTATCTTACGTAGTACTAATATTTTATTACTAAACATATCTGTCCCGCTCATAATAATAATATGTACATATGGTGACTAAACACTACAACTAAACACATTTTATCGTTTATCCTGAATATTGTGTCCCAATCGTATGTCAAATATCGATTTTTACTAGTTATATATATTTTTTCAATAATTTTAATTTACTATAAGTTAGTTTAATTTTATAATTATTTTATAGGGTACATTCGTCCGATTAAAATTTATAATTATTTTTAACATTTAATTTTAATTTTATTAACTAAAATAGAGTTGATAAATCTAAAACTATAGTATATTAACACTTTGTCCACCGGCTGTTGCAGGCCGACCTTGACAGTTTTCGTAGCCGCCGCCATGGTGGCCCACCTCCTTCGTGCTGGCTCGTCAACTAAAAAGACCCTCCTAACCTTCCCTTCCTACTTATTCCCCAAACCACCCTCCCCCGCGCTCTTCTCCACCGTCTGCCGGCAGAGCCACCTTCCGCCGCGGCCGGTGGCCAAGAAGGTGCCTTTCTCCGCAACCGCCCTCCAAGGTCACCACCCCTCCCGAACGCTGGGGCCCATGGTTCGTAATTTCACCTCTACCTACATTAAGAGCACATAAACTTTTATGCATTTACACCTTTTCAATTCGTTTATTGATTGGATTGAATAGGTTGTATTACCAGTCCATTCCAGAGGGGAAGGAGTATCCCATTTTGTATAGAAAAGCAGAAGGTTGGTTGAAGAAGATTTCCGCCTCTTTCACTGGTGAATTTGGTAGAGAACAAGTGTTGCTCGACTGGAACGAGATCGCAGAGAAACATGGCAAGTTCTTCCAACTTCTTGTTTGGTGATCATGAATGAGAATAAAGTTTTTATTTTGAGAAAATTGTTTTTGTAGGATATGTTCATGTGAATACCTGCAGAGTATCACCAGATCACCGTTTTCTTGTATATACGTTCGATACGAAAGGCGATGAGCAGTTTCATCTTCAAGTAAAGGATCTTGAAAATGGCACCATTCTTCCTCAACCTAGAGTTGAAGGTGTTGTTAGTTTGGCTTGGGCTCAGGATAGCTCTACTCTTTTCTATACATTATGTGATCAAAACCAAAGGCCTTATAAGTAAATTCTCTAACTACTGAGATGTTTATTTTTCTTGCTAAAATTTAAAATATTACTATCTAAGATGTGTGCAATCTTGTATTAGGGTGCTGTGCACCAAACTGGGATCAGATTCTGGGGATGATGCTGTAATACTTACAGAGAACGATTCTCGATTCTGCTTGGATATTACAAGTACGAAAGATGGCAAGTTTATAACAGTGAATTATAATTCAAGGACATCATCTGAGGAAGGAACCTATTGTTTCAGTTCTCTTTGTCTGTTTGCATTGTTGTTGATTATGAAGGTATCTTGTGTTTTTATAATGTGTTGATTCTATGGTTGCACTGCAGGTTTGCATCATAAACGCGACGAATCCGGATTCTGGGCTGCAAAGGTTTTGTCGACGCGTCTCTGGAGTTCAGTACTTTCTAGAGCATCATGGCGGCATCTTTTACGTCCTTACTAATGCCCCTACGAGTAAATGTGAGAAGTTTTCAGGCGATGGATATTATTTGGCCCGATGCAGAGATGAGGATGCACAGTCAGCTAATTTGAAGGTAGTCTTTTATTTACTCAAATGTTACTTTGTTATATAACTTTGATCTTTATTGGACTCTATATTTGAATCTTAAGATGTTTTCAGACCTATTTTTACGTATTTCTGCTTTATGTTTCCCTAGGATACCGTCGTTCCTGGTGATGATATGTGTTTGGAGGATATGGATATGTTCGATGGGCACCTGGTTCTCTTCCTTAACAGAAATGGATCCCCTTCAATATGTTGCATCGACATGCCCATGCCCATTGATTTCAACAGTGAGGTATGATTATGAACATCTCCTTCGTCATTACCTCTTCTTGTTTGGAAGTATAGAATGTCATGTCTGATTCTTTGGCTGTATTTGATATCACAATATTATATTGGCGGTTATACAAAGTATATATTTGTGAATAATTTCATCCGCACTGCAGAAAGAAATGGAGATTAATGATCTTGATCATTGATAAAATTCTTTTTTTGGTCTGAAAAGGAGAATTTTATTAAAAAACGAGAGGTTGGTACAAGACGTACCACCCCTGTCAAGATCAGGTTACAGACCAAGTAATGTACAGATGGGTGTGAGCCCACGCATTATAGCTAATTCCATGATTGGCTACGTTATTCACCATACGCCAGCTCCAAACCCTGCATTTTATCTCTTCTTCTATACGCCTAAGCTCCCATTGCAGTCCTTCGAATTCAATAGCATTTCGCCATTTCCATATGACCCAGATAATACATATCCAGAGACAGCGTAGCCTCTTCATGTATTTTCCTTCCCCTAGCATGGTAGAGAAATTCACACAGTGATCCGCTGCATCATTTGGTGCCACCCACAGAGATCCGATCCACTCTACCATTTTATTCCAAATCGGTCTGGTTCCTGGACAATCGAAGAACAGATGTCTGGCGTTCTCCAGAGCTGAATTACAGTAGCTGCAGGTCACATGGAGGTGGTCGATTAGGTTCCGTTTTGCCAGATTTAATTTTGTTGGAAGCTGATCTTTTACCAGTCGCCAAGCCGTTATCTTAGCTCTGAGGGGAGCGAAAGTTTTCCAGAAGTAATATGAGCTGGAAGAAGAGGGATGACGGCTTCCCGTTGCAATTTTTTTATAGGCGTCGCGAACTGAGAAGCTCCCGGTCGGTGAACCAGACCATCTGTCCTTTGCATCTGCAGTAGGGGAGATATCACGTAGCAAGCTTAGTAGTTCTTCGACTTGACTTTGTTCCCGCTCTCTTATCTCGCGCAGCCACCCAATTTTCCACTCCCACCTTCTGCCTTCCCATTTCCCCATATCAATTACCTTCCCATCTTTCTTATTGCAGAGGTAATAGAGGCGGGGGAATAGCTCCTTAAGCGGTTTATCTCCGACCCAAACTGCATTCCAAAAGGAGATATTTTCGCCGTTCCCTAGCATTTGCCTCGTGCTGTCCCAAAACCATCTCCCCTCTTCCCCTTCAACGCCCTCAACCACTTTCTTCCACCATCCTTTCCTTGCCCTCCTTCCGCTGCGTTCGCTCCCCGGTTCGTGATTCCAATCAAGTTCCCCGAACCTGGACTTTATTACCTTCACCCATAGGTTATATATCTTTCTCGCTAAGGCTCCTCCACACCCATTTGCTTAGCAAGGCTCTGTTGAATATAAGTAAGTCCTTTAAACCCAAGCCTCCTCCTTTTTTGCTGTTGCATAAATCTCTCCATTTTATCCAAGCAAGTTTCTTGATGGTTTCGTTACCTCCCCAAATAAAGTTGCTGAAGAGGGATCTAAATTGCTACTTTAAACATGATATCCTTCTTTAATGTATTTTTCAATTAAATGTACACGGACGTCTTGACATTTAAAATTTGAGCGAATAAAAGTATCTGATAAATGTTACCTTCATTAACTTACTTTTCTATAAACAATAACTTCACATTCAAAAATGTGTAAAATTAAACGAGGAACGTTGTCCCTTATGATTTTTCATAATATAATTCAATGCTAATAGTTCTTTTATTGAATTAAAATACTATAAAGTAAAATAAATAACTATGTTTTTTACATTTTATTTAAAAATTGTAATGACTCCCGTCGAATTTTGACAGGCACTAAACTAGTAATTTACTATTGGGTAATTTCTTTAGCCACTTAATTAATTTGAGTAGCGTGGTGGAAAGCTTTGTTCAAATCTAAAGAAATTATGTGGATCCACCTTGGTTTTGACTCGGACAAGCCGATCAAAATTGTTCTTGACATACTTTTTCCCCCAAACACTAGCCTGCGCGTAACTCGTCTTCCCTACGGGGTTGTTGATCCCGAGGTCGAGATCTCTGTAGTTGAGATACGAAACCCTCGGGTTCTTGGAAACATAAGGAGTCAAGTAATCAAACAGCCTCCTCGACCAGCTTATGTATCGATCCGAATTCTGATAATCATTTTCTCCCCAACCGATGACATGAGAAAATGAGTACAAATTACCAGCCCTGTGAGGAAATGGAGTGGCGGATTCTGAGATCTCCGCCATCCTTCCGCCGTATGGGATCATGGTGATTATACCAACCACGTCCGGTTTTTTAAGTTCATCCAAATATCTCCACACGCATTCGAAACCAGATTCCGGGATGGGCTTCTGCACGTAGTTTGATTTAATCTTAATGTATCCTTTCCTTGTGGAAGAAGACCGGTCTTCTAGCAGAACTTCCGGTGACGATCCAATGGGGTACAATCCGTATATATTTATGATGGATTCGATCCAGCTCATTTCGATGCAGTCTTCTCTCACTAGCCCCAACTCAGGGAAACTTTCTTTCATCATCGCCATCAATCTATCGGTGGTACCGCCCAGAAACAGTGAAGAGAAAGAAGCAATGATTGTAGTCGTGTTCACCTTGCTTATAGAGGTCATGATGAACAAATCTCTGTCGATCATAGGAGCTACGTACTGCCAGCGGTGAGCGATTCCGGTCGCTTTCTGTTCCAACGTTCTGCTCACCCTGAATACTGTGACGGTTTCCGGAACGTCGACAAGTTGCACCTTCCATGCAACGATCACGCCGAAGCTGGCGCCTCCGCCGTCTCTGATGGCCCAGAACAAACCCTCTCTCATGGATTTTCTTTCGAGAATTCTGCCCTTGACGTCGATTATTCTTGCATCGATAACGTTATCTCCAGCTAGGCCGTATCTTCGAAGCAGTGTGCCGTAGCCTCCTCCGCTGAAGTGGCCACCGACGCCGATAGTTGGGCAGACTCCGGCAGAAACCCTAGAACCAGGCTTTTCTCGGCGATCCTGTAATATAATGAACCGAGGGTCGCACCGGATTCGACCCATGCTGTTTTCTCCTTAACATCGACCGTCACTTCACTAAGATTGATCAAATCAATGATCACGAACGGGAGTTGGGATACAGAGGACAGCCCCTCGAAGTCATGGCCGCCGCTTCGAGTTCTGATTTCGACTCCGCTTTTTCTGGCGCAACATATGACAGGTGGGATTTGAGATTCGTGGTGAGGGGTTATTATCGCCTGTGGCTTAGGTGTAGATTCTGTTGCGAATCTGAGGTTTATGATGGGAGAGCGCAAGATAGAGAGGAAGGATGAGTTTGTTGGGGTGTAAACAACGGTTGTGATTGAGGAGTAGTTGTGGAATTCTTGTTTGAGGCATTTCATAAAATCATGGTGGTGGATATGGGCAGAAGCAGCTGCCGATGACAAGTAGAAGATGAGGAGAAGAGTGCTTAGAGTGATTATTGTTGGAGTTTTCATGATTATTACTTTGTGTTTGTTGTTATCCCTTTTAGTTTATTTATAGATCGAGGATGGAATATAATTGGCATCCATAGTTTGATTATATTTAAAATACCGTTTACTTATAGAGACAAGACTTTTTCACATGTGTAATAATTAATTAAAATCATAAATTAATTATGTCCCCATGGTTGTTGGAATGGTTACTATATGATTATAAAAAAATAAAAAGGCAAAACACTGTAGTTTTATTTCGTATTTGTTTTTTATTGACACGCATTAGATTTATTTTACTTTCTTATGTGCTTCGTCAATGGAGATGCAAGGAGCTGTTTGACATACTTAAATATTTTGACAATGAGAGTAGTTTTTTTTTCTTTTCTTTTTTCCCTTTTACGTCATATCAACCAATTGAGACAGCCAACTGTAAGTGGGTCATTAGACAATTCAACCTCGATTCGAATTTTCTATGACTAATGGTGTAACATATTTTATTGCACCGTTAGATGGTTGTCACATGTTTATTATATTTTTAAAATTAACAATAACTAAAAAAAATTTATCATTAAAAAGAAGTGATTTTGAAAATATTATTGATATATGACAATCATCTAACAGTGTAATAGATGATGTCACTATCTTTAGTAAATAAAGGATCTGAATCCGCTCAACTAAGGTTTTTATTTTCTCTCATGCCTTGGTCTCGATGACCCATTTTGTTCTTATCCATGACTTGACCACATTCTCACGAGTAGTTTTTTCTTACTAACTAGTGTTGCCCGTCCGGCTTTGCACGGATAAAAATTTTATTTATTTATTTTGTTTTTATTGTTTCATTATTGTACAATTACAAAACTAGTGTACCTTGGTATTCTATGTCGTGGTACTGAGTCTTAATCTTTTCCTCTAAAACTTCTTGTATTCTCCCAATTTCCTTTTCCTATTGGTTTGGTATGGAACGTACTCGAGCCCTCTCTCTCCTTCTTTTGGAAGTATAGATTCTATATCTATAGCTAGGGCTGTCTATACGGTTCGGTTCCGGGAACCGAACTGAAAATTTCGGTTAACCGAACCGAAAATAGGTGGAATTTAGGAACCGGGACCGGACCCAAAGTTTAATTCGGGTACCCCGGAACCGGACCAAAGTTATTCGGTTCGGTTCCGGTTACCCAAAAAGGAACCGATTTTTTTTTTTTTTTTTTTTTTTTAAATTGTTGTGATTTATAGACCACCATCACACGCATAAATTATACATAGCTCAATTTAATTTGTTGGATGATACATCAAAATCAAGAAACAACTTTTTTACATTAAAATAAAGAATCAAGTAACCAACAAAATATGTACAAACAAAATAAAAACGTAGAGAAGAGATCATCCATCTAAACTACAACTTTGCAAGTAGCTTCAAAGAAGTGAGTGAACATTCTAAAAATCATGATTTGTACTATGAAAAAAATTAAAATTAAAATTAGTAATAAATATTTCGGTTCTTCGGTTGGAACCATTCGGTTCCCAGTTAGAACCGAAGACCGAACATTTTAAAAACTAGGAACCGGAACCGGACCCAAAGACCGAAATTTCGGTTATCGGGTACCCGGAACCGAGAACCATTTGGACAGCCCTATCTATAGCTTTGCTGAGTGTCTGAGTATATGTAAGTGTTCCTTGGCTAGCTAAGGAAATACCTATCCCGTGACATAAGCCACGTCGGAATTTGTCAGCACGACTCGCATCTGTTTTCACTAGATGTGGAGCATAACGTGATAGTTGGTTAAACATTCTGTCATATTCCATGACCGTCATATTTCCTTGTTTGAGATTCCAAAACTCGTTCTGCTTTTGTTGTTTATAACAACTTGGTATATACTTTTCACATAGTTCATTCTTGAAATTTTCCCACGTATATTTCTCCCATTGCTCTGGAGTTATTGTCCGCTTTATTGACTCCCACCAATAATCAGCTTCGTCAACTAGTTGATAAGTGGCTAATATTAGTCGATTCCTATCTCTACAATCGATATAGTCAAAGATTTTCTCCATCGATCTGATCCAATTTTCTGCATCAGTTGGATCACCAAGTCCATTAAAGGTCGGTGGATTTTCTCTACGAAAACACTCATCGATCCTAGCAATAGGCTGGAGCTCTACATGTTCTTTTGGATCCATCTATAGTACCTGTAACCTATAATAGGTCATAAAAATAACTAAAAACCATGCATGATCATTCTTTGACCTAATTGAGTAATTACTTTCTCAAATAAGTGCATGTTCCTGATGTATCCATGATGATGAGTCTTAAACTCATTACAATAACATGAATCCTTGAACCATAAGTTATTTGGGTTCGATTGTCCCAAACATAACCAGAATCATAACATGAGTTATATGGGTCCGATTGTCCCAAACATAACTGGAATCATAGCATGAATCATGACCATATACTTTATGCATTCTCATAAAATAATATCATTTACCTTTTTCCCGGAGCCTGGTGTAACAGCGAGCTTGGAAGGTGTTGTTGTGCTTTACCCAGACAAAGACTAGATTTCAGAGCGGTGAATTGCTCTGATACCACTTTGTCACGCCCCAGTTCCCGAGGGAAGGCACGTATGCCGGGACGTGGCAAGGGATTGGAATTAAGAAGCGGGGATAGAAAGGGGTTCATGGCTTGGGGATATTTAATCCTATTATTAAGAAATTAAATACGGGATCGGGACCAACAACACGAACTACAGGGTAGATAAATCATACTGCCCGTACCGGACGCCTGTGTCTGAATACCCGTAGACATAAAATAATATAATATTTAAATACGGGATCGGGACATACAGCTCAAACTATGGGTTTGGCTAAGCCAAACAACCCATGCTGGCCGATTTGTCTGAGTACCCGTAATATTATATATATAACTTGTGGTGTACGAAAACATAGAGATTTTATTTATAGGCGTAGCGGAAGCTTTTATTATACATTAGCAGCAACAACTGTCCTCTCCAGCTTCGCCTGTTCCACTAGCTCCTTAATCTGCAAAACATTTGAAAAGGAATTGCAGGCTGAGTACTAATGTACCCAGTGAGCTTGTGCCAAAAATATTTTCATAAAAAGAATATCCATGATAATAAAGTATGCATAGAAGGGTTTTGAAATTATTTACTTCCATGCACACAAAACCTCATTTTCATGATTGCGCGCGCATGTGTATTACCATGTTACTCTTATATTGATCCCGGGACATTACCACCGTCGGATCCCTTTTCCCTTTTCAAATGGAGCCATGATTTGGAGACAATGAAATATTTCATCCAGAGGTTCTCCTCTCAAGTTAGAATCAATTGGTGATCAACCCAACGATTTCTAACTGTGCGCACAGCCTCTCGATTAGTGTGTTAGACCAACCAAAAGACCCGATCGCATACATTATAAGAGCCTTAAACATGTAATAACACATTAAAATATTTTTATGGATAATCACATTTTATTAGAGCTTACTAACTCAAATAATACTTTGTAAGTATATAGAGAGCCTCACCTGATAATCTAAGATAATAACCCTTGATCTTTAACTGCTATGAATCATTTTCTATCGTGACCTCTTCATACTTCTACTACTAACAGTTTAATTCTTTGTTATAATTTCAACAAAATATTGGTAGTTGGTAGCGAGGTATTAATCTTGGATGAAGGGTTGATCGAAAAATAAGTTCATGAGTAAAAGAAACTAAGGTTGTAGTCTATTTATAAGAGGAATGGCGTAGGGTAGGCTTTCTTAGTCATTAGGCTATAAATGATTATTCACCAATCTACTTAAATAGAAGTAGGCCACGTAAGAAGTAGATAATATCAAGTTGCATGGCTATCTATTATTCATCAATACTTTTTACGTAATATGTATCTATAATATTAGGATAATCATTTCCTTTCATATATATCATGCATGTAAAGATAATACACACATATTATTTAACAAATTGTGCAAGTAGCTATACACGCATGGAGTCGTATATATATAATTTATTAATGAAACTTATCTAAATATATATATATACATATATATATATACACTATTGTATATACGAAGTACTATCATTATATATATCTACTAAATTATACATAAACTACTATTATTATTACTTAAACATACAATTTATCAAAAATAATTATTCTTAATATAATATCATCTTGTTCTAAATCCTCCAAGAGAATCGGAAAAATTTCTAAATTCATATAAAAAGACTTATTTTAACTATTTAAATTTTAATAAGAAAATTCGGGATGTTACAGTTTTGATAGATAACATTTGTTCTATTGTATTTCTCAAGTCGAGTGGCTATATTCATTTTGAATATGAAGTTGTCCCTTGTTTAGATTATCCTGAAGCCACCCGTTGTTTGGATTATCCGTCGAAGATATAATATTTATTGGGTAATTGTATTCATATTGAATATTGAGCCACCCGTTATTTGGATTATCCTTCGAAAATATAATATTTATCGGGTAATTATATTCATATTGAATATCAAGCCCCACGTTGTTTGGTTCAACCATTGAGGGTAACATTTGTTCGGGTAATTATATTCATTTGAATATGAAGTCGCCCGTTATTTAGATTATTCATTGTAGATATAATATTTCTCGGGTATATATATACATTTTGAATGTCAAGCCGCCAGTTATTTGGTCCAACCATTTGAGAGTAACATTTATTGGCAATTGTAATCATTTTTAATGTAATATTTTTTAAAAACTACGTTGCCCGTTGTTTTGGTCAACGGTTTTGAGCGATAATATTTGTTGGGTTGCATTTCTCAAGTCGAGTAGTTATGTTCATTTTGAATATGAAGTCGCCTGTTGTTTGGATTATCCATTGAAGATACGGGTCAACTATTTTGAGGGATAACATTTATTGGGTTGCATATAGTTATATTCATTTTGAATATGAAACTGCCCGTTGTTTGGATTACCGATCAGGGATATAATATTTTTTAGGTATAAATCTGCCTGTTGTTTGATATAAATATCGAATGATAAAATGTCTAGCCTCCCATTAAATTTTGAATATCAACCCACTCATTATTCACAATAATAATAAAAAAAAAACATAAATTAATGAGGGTAGCATTTCTTGACTAATCGAACATGTTCAATTTTTTGTTATGTCAATGCACCCGTTATATGTGTAATAGATTAATGATGAATATTTTTCGACAATAATCACTTTATGTCAAATAAAAAAATATTGATTGATGAGATTATTAATGATGAATGAATTTAATGATGAATAAATTTAACTCGTGGTATGTATAATACATATTTAGTTAAAATATATATACATACATATATATATATATATATATATATATATATATTAATGATGCATATCTATTATGAATATCATTTTTTTTATATTAATTGATTGATGATGAAAATTTATGAAAATTTAGGAAAATATTATATAATATGCATATATATGGAGATATATTATTATATAGTATTTATATTGATTAAATTATTGCCTAATATAGCCAAAGCCACCAGAATTTAAGAAAATAATCACGAAAATTCTACATAATTCCACGTAGGATGGAGATCCGTTTTCGTATTATATATATATTGATTGATTGATTATGCAAATTTACTTGAATATGTTTCAACAGCAAATTTATAGCAAAAAGATTATTAAAATTCAAATAATATGTGATTTGTTTACTACTTAAATACTCCCTCCGTCCATGATCTGTTGGCATGTTTGTTTTTGCATGTTTCGGCATGCGTTTCCACGCTTCCACAAGATGGGTTTTAAAATGAATTTTTGAATTATATTTTTTTTGACGGGATACTATGATACTCATAGTATCCTGTAAAAGAAAAAATAATTCAAAAATTCATTTAAAAACCCATCTTGTGGAAGCGTGGAAACCCCTCCATCCGCCGCTGCTTAATGGCCTTGCCCTAACTAAGATGTAATAACTTCAGAATAAACTTTATACAATCAACTAGCTTCGTCTACGCATGAATTTTCATATTTTTGGACGAAATGACGTTTCTTTTTAAAATCCATAATTTAAGCATATTTCTTATGGTAACCAAATCATGATGACTACAAATTCAGAATAAAATCGTCTATCTCAATTTTGGTCTCCCTATATTGTTCTATTAGTTTTATGTATTTTTCCTTCAACAATTTTAATTCATACGGAGTAATAGTTTAATTAATTTTTATAATTAATTTTTAAGGTACAATCGTCCAATTAGAATTTATAATTTTTTTTAGAATTTAATTTGATTTTTTATATTATACTATGGTGGATAAATCCAAAATTATTGTATATAATTACTATAAAAAAAATTAATTTAGAAATGTCAGGTAATGATTTTTTATTTTAATATTTTTATTTCTATAAAAAAATAATATAAATTTAATAAAATTATAATTTGAGACACAATTATACATCGAAATTGAAACATATAATTTCTTTCGAAATAAAATATATAGTGCCAAAAGTAAATTGAGAGATTTAGAAGCTAGTGATGACCGAAAATAAATACGGAGTATTTTTATAAAATTCGTCGGCGCTGCAGAAAAGATCCCATGTTTCAAAAATTAATTGGTGACCTTTGGTTTATTTTCAGATTCTGAACTATATTTTAACATGTAATTAAGTGATAAATAAACCTCAAATAACGAGTCTATAAATACGAAAGAACTGGACATGCAGAATGTGGGAGGGAATCAGTCTCGTCTTGCTCTGCTTCTTTGGGCTTGTGGGGTCCTTTCTCCCCTCCAGCTGTTCCTGGGCGTGTTGGCTCTTTGGTGCTTTCTCTCTCATCCCCTTCATCTACCTTGTAATAAAACCATGAGTGAGAATCAGAAACTTCTATAATTATGTTTATAGGTTTTTCTGTTCTTGGGCCCAAGCCCAACTTTAAATTATGAAAAAACAGAGTTCGAAATCTGGAAATAAAAGAAAGCCGCGCGAGTTAACAACTTAACATACACTACTTTACATCTTGTCTGACTTTCAGCCTGCTATGAAACGGTTGTTTGTTTTTCCGTCGTACCACCGTTAAAATTCTTTATAAGATAAACGGTTGCGTTGTACTCCCCATTTGTGTTTTAAGATTAATTTAATTGTGGAAAAGGTCCAAAGAATATGGTACGATTGGCCTTTTCCATTCATATTACTATTACTCCTTCCTTATTCACTATAAATGTGTTTTAGATATCTTGTATACGTATTTTATAAATGTCGTTTTGCTTGTAATTGCCTAAATTACCCCCACATTGAATGTCATTATTAATTAAGAGAGAAGGTAAGGCGGAGAAACGTTGTAGATTTCTTTTGATGTTTTCCACTTGATAATAATGTATCAATTAAAACAAATAATCATTAAGTAGGGTTAATTTGGGAATAAATTTATTTTATTAATATTTTTGCCAAACTATAGAACAACATTTACAATCAACTATAAGAACGAACCTACATTCCATAGACACTTTTACTATAAATCTAATGAAATGAATTATGATTCGAGAACTATTGATACACCGAAATTTGAATAAATACAAAATTGGAATAACGACTCTATAAATACGAAAGAACTGGACATGCAGCAGAATGCAGTAGTATTACATTACATAAAAACAGACGCAACCAGGGGCGGACCTACGTGGGGGCAAGCGCAGGCTGAAGCCCCCACGGTGGTCGACGAAATTTCTATGTATTAGTGTATGTTTCGTCAAAAATTTATGTTCATTTCACGTCGAAGAATTTTTTTTCTATAGACTAGCCCCCTCGGTGATTTTATCCTGGGTCCGCCCCTGGACGCAACGATATGATTAATTAAAGGTGTGGTGGTTAATGATGATGAGAAAGTAGAGAGGGGGGAGGAGAGAGAAAGCTCCAAAGATCCAGCATGCCCAGGAAAACCTAGAGGGGAGAAAGGACCCCACCAGCACATAGAAGCAGAGCAAGACGAGAGTGATCCCCAAAAGTTTCAGAGATATTCTCTCAAATAGAATCCCAATCCACACGGCGGTGCATGCCGCCATGAAACCAACAACCACCAAGCAATGAGCTTCCGCCGCCGGAAAATCCTGGGAGAAAAGAAGGGCCAGGGCTGCGGTGGTGGCGAGTGTCAAGGCAAGATTTGCGAGTTCAGGCTTTTGCAGGTTCTGCGTAATGACCCGGTGCGCGTCGGCGTTGGTCACCGGAAGTAGCGGCGGCGGCGGAAGTGTTGAGATGATCCTTCTAAGGAACTGATATATGGTTAGTGGAGTCTCTTCCGCCATTTAAACTTAACTTAATGCAGTTAGAGAATGTAGAGATATATTTTTTTAGCAGCGAATGTAGATTTATATTGAGTAATACTCGACAACTCTACTCTAAAGCGAATATTTTTACCAGGTCCCACTCAGTAAGACCATGTCGATAGGTGTCAATAGTGGTCAGAAGAAAAAGAAAAAAAAAAAAAGTGGAGGTGTCGTCGCCTGTTTGAAGTTCGAAATTAGATGACGATGATTCCTCAAAAAGAGAAATTAGATGACGATAGATTTATAAAAATGAACAATGAAAATCCTTCTCATAACAATTAACAAATAAATACATTATTCTTAAAAAAAATCAAAGAATTATTTAAAAATAAAAATAAAATAAATATCACTTTGTTAGACCTTTTATATTCAAGTCACTTTTTTTTCAAGTTTTGAACATCTATATATATAGATACACACAATACACACACACATATATGAAATTGATTCCTAATCTTAACATAATTATCAATTCTACATTTTTATTTCATTTTCTACTCATATCTTCTTCTTTTTTTTCTTTTTTGTCAGGCAAACACAACACACTCACATATATAAACACCCGAGGTGACTCGAACCCCCGACTTTTTGGTTGGAGCTGAGCGCTTCGTTGTCAATGTTACATATCTTTTGTTCTTAATTCAAGATACATATTGCATATATATACGGAGTAGATCTGTTCAATATATATATATATATATATATATGTATATATATATATGCGGAGTATATTTTTTGAAAGAAAATAGCAAGGAAAAAAAAAACAGGAAAAAAATTATGAAGAAGCGTGAGAAAATGAGATTGGAAAAGGTAAAAAGCAAAACTAGAAATCAACTAAAGAATAAAGATGTATCTAAACACTAAAGAATAAAGATGGACTTTTTGGGATCGAAGTTCGATGGTGGTGATCTCCCCCGATTTGACTATTTTACTAATTCTCACAAATTAGATGGAGACACTTGTCTCCATATCATTGGCTCGTCAACTTTTTATTTAGTTTCCATACAAATTAATCATATCGTTTACGTTTTATATTATTATAAAGAAATTCTCCAAACATTCGTATCTAGAGATCAAATTTGATATATTTTCATATATTAAAACTCTCTCATTTTCCATTACATAAGTATTTTTGTATTTCTTTATGGACTCGGTTGATAATTATTTCTACGTTACTTATAATTTTGATCAATCATCAGTTTTGATTAATGTAATTTACTTATCCAGCTACTTTTTTTTTTCTTTTTTCTATCACATATGTATTTTTATAATTCCCCGTCCATTAGAAGTACGGTGTGCTCTTGGTGGTAGATGTTTTAATAAAACAGTAGATAGATGGTTTATGAATTTTTTTATATACAAAAATTAACTTATAAAGTGCTGATTTTTTATTGTTTTTGTAAATAATGAAAAAAAAATGAGTATAAAGTAGGGTCATGGACTAAAATATAAATACTGCCTCTTTGTGGACATAGTTGTGGACGGACGAAAATGACAAAAACACCACACTAGGGCCTTGTTTAGTAGCCCCAATAAATCAAACTAAGATAATTTTTGTAAGCTTAATTAAGCCTAAAAAAATTATCTTAGTTTATATATGAGGGCAACTAAACAAGCTCCGTTGTAGACGGAGAGAGTATGGTTTCTCAATTGCAATGATTCAATTTGTTTTAATTATATTTCTTGAAATCAACTATATTGTATTTATAAGTAAAAAAACAAAATATATTATGTTGTGGTAGAGTGGTCATTAATAAACTATCAGAAATAGATATGGTTGAGTTGATAAAATACTCCTTCCGTGCCACTTTAATTGTCCCTCATTCCTTATTGAGAAATTCCATATCATTATCTCCTTGGCTAATATGATAAGAATTATACACATAATAAGGGCCCTTAAAATCTTTTTATCTCTTCCAACATTGATATCTATGTCGTTTTCTTTAGAACAATTTAAGTAGGACGGATGGAGTAATACTTATGTAAATATAAAAGAGATAAGTTAATTAAATATTAAAAATTGGGTGTTTACTGCATACCGCATACCGCATGAAATGAAAATGGAAAGGCCGAAATTGGATTCAGGGCCACATGAAATCAGTAACTATATTACAAAACATGTGCAGCTAGAGTTTATAAATTTAACTCGTTCTATTAGAGGCGTTTTTATTTTATTTTATACTGTTTCATATATATTCAAGAAGAAGTTTTAAATATATATAATGCTGTATATACATGTAGTGTATATATGTAACCTTCAAATTGACAAATTGTATTTAGATGGGCTTATTCAACATTTTTATATGGGCCGATTGCTGTAGACATCTTTGTCTTCCTTCACCTTCAGTGTCGCGGTGTCGCCCAACATCGACATTTTTCACGGTCGCCGCCGTCATGGTGGCCTGATCAAACTTTGATGGAAAATGAGAAAAAATAAAAAAAAATTACACAATTTTTTCTCTTTTTCTTATGTTCCATTGGACAGAAGAGAAAATTTTCATTGGACAGCCCCTTATTCCACTAATTTGGAGTGATAATGTTATCACATTTTTTTCACTTTAGAGGTGGGTTTCCAATATTTTCGTATCCCCTTTTTTTCCATAAAAAGGGACACACCTTAAGATTAAATTTTTAAATCTCAATTAAGCATTTTCATTTCTCATGCAAATTCTCTCGAAGAATACAAGAACACATCTTTATCAGAATCTAAGAAGCTCCTCAAAAGGCCCGGTCCTAATCCTAGGTGATGGGTGCACCTGCCTAGCGCCTAGGGCCCTCAAATTTTATTTTTAATCTTTATAGTTTTACTTTTTTAAATTTCAGTACATTTACTTTTGAGTTCCTTATTTTGCCTCAACAATGGATATTATAACATAATCTTCACTAATTTTGAACATCAAAGGCAACTTGGTTGAGAACGAGAGAGAAAGGAGAGGGCTGGGGCGGAACCCATCTTCATTAATCCAAGTGTGAACAAATTTTATTGGATGGCGATAATGATGTCAAGGCGCATCAGCAACAAACCAATTCCCTTTTTCGATGATGAAAAAACCATGGGTAATTCTAAACATAGCCCCCATTTTACTCTTTATAGCCCCCATTTTTAAAAAATAAATTAAAATAATACTGATTTTACTCTTATACCCCTTAGCCCCCTAACTCTGATTATAACTAAACATTATAGCCCCCGATTTATAATCCCAAATAAAATCAACTATCCCTAATAACGTGATGAGATTGAAACAGATTACAGCATAACACTCAACCTCAAGAAAGAACCCCAAACATTTACTCTTTAAAAAAGTAAATAAAAATAATACTTGATTATATCACTGCACAGTTTATAGCCCCCATATTTACAGATAAATTTAACAAGTAATTAATTAAATAATTTGTAGAAGGAAAAAAAAAAAGAAAAAAAGAACATGATTGCCTGACCCCCAAACCCAGAAATTTGAACGAAAGAAGATAAATAATCGTCAACTCCTCTGCATATTGTTTGTATCCCAGAAAATGTCTGATCTTTACTAAACTATTCTGCACAACCCTTACATCATTAAAATTATCAATTTGTCCAAATTTATTAACAAGTAACACAAAAGGCTCCCAATTCATTTCGTCAATTCATCACCCACAAAATACTCTCCCAAATAAATGTCAATTATATATCGGTTCTCCGACTAACCTTACGAAAATTAAGGTTATAAATTTGGAGTAAAAATATGAATTGCAAGACATTTCCTTCATCAATGGCGCTACATCTGGCAAGAGTTAGTTTTTTTTTTTCCCCTCCAGATTTCTAGGTTTAGGGTTCTTTCTTGGAGGTTATGTGTAATCTGTCTCATTCTTCTCACATTATTTGGGATATAGTTGATTTAATTTGTAATTGTAAATCGGGGGGCTAATGTTATAATCGGAGTTAGGGGGCTAAGGGGTATAGGAGTAAAATTAGTATTATTTTAATTTAATTTTTTTAAATGGGGGCTATAAAGAGTAAAATGGGGGCTATGTTTAGAATTACCCAAAAACCATGAGTAATATTGGGCCAGGCCCAATTCACTTGGGCTTATTTATTCAACTCCACTTCATATAGGCCGACGCCGTAGACATATTCGTCTTCCCTGGCACTCCCGTTTTTCTGCATTTGCCACTGGCAGTTGCAGGCCGACCTTGACAGTTTTCGCCGCCGCCGCTATGGTGGCCCACCTCCTTCGCGCTGGCTCGTCAACTAAAAAGATCCTGCTAATCTTCCCTTCCTACTTATTCCTCAAACTACCCTCCCCCGCGCTTTTCTCCACCGTCTGCCGGCAAAGCCACTTTCCGCCGCCGCCGCCGGCCAAGAAGGTGCCTTTCTCCGCAACCGCCCACGGGGTCACGTGGCAGGACCCGTACCGTTGGATGTCCAACATCAACGACCCGGATTTCATGAGCTACATCAACCAAGAGAACTCCTACGCCGAAGCATTCATGCGAGACACCCAAGAATTGCAGAACACTCTCTACTCCGAGATGGTTTCCCGATTGCCCTCCAAGATCAACACCCCTCCCGAACGTTGGGGGCCCTGGTTCGTAATTTCACCTCTACCTACGTTAAGAGCACATAAAATAAACTTGTATGCAATTACACCTTTTCAATTCGTTTATCGATTCGATTGAATAGGCTGTATTACCAGTCCATTCCGGAGGGAAAGGAGTATCCCATTTTGTATAGAAAAGCAGCAGCTGAAAACAAAGGTTGGTTGAAGAAGATTTCCACTTCTTTCACTGGAGAATTTAGTAGAGAACAAGTTTTGCTCGACTGGAACGAGATCGCTGAGAAAAATGGCAAGTTTTTCTCACTTCTTTCTTGGTGATTATGAATAAATGAATGAGAATAAAGTTTTGATTTTGAATCACATGTGTTAAAATTTGAGAAAAATTTGTTTATGTAGGATATGTTCATGTGAATACCTGCAGAGTATCACCAAATCACAGGTTTCTTGCATATACATTCGATACGAAAGGCGACGAGCAGTTTCATCTTCAAGTAAAGGATCTTGAAAATGGCACCATTCTTCCTCAACCTAGAGTTGAAGGTGTTGTTAGTTTGGCTTGGGCTCAGGATAGCTCTACTCTATTCTATACATTATGTGATCAAAACCAAAGGCCTTATAAGTAAATTTTCGAACAACTGAGATGTTTATTTTTCTTGCTAAATCTAAATCTTAAAATTTTGTCTAAGATGTGTGCAATCTTGTATTAGGGTGATGTGCTCCAAACTGGGATCAGATTCTGGGGATGAAGCTGTAATACTTACAGAAAATGATTCTCGATTCTGCTTGGATATTACAAGTACGAAAGATGGCAAGTTTATAACCGTGAATTCTAATTCAAGGACATCATCTGAGGAAGGAACCTATTGTTTCAGTTCTCTTTGTCTGTTTGCATTGTTGTTGATTATGATGGTATTCGTATCTTGTATTTTTATAATGTGTTAATTCTCTGGCTGCACTGCAGGTGTGCATTATAAACGCAACGAATCCGGATGCTGGGCTGCAAAGGTTTTGTCGACGTGTCTCTGGAGTTCAGTACTTTCTAGAGCATCATGGCGGCATCTTTTACGTCCTTACTAATGCTCCTACGAGTAAATGTGAGAAGTTTTCGGGCGATGGATATTATTTGGCCCGATGCAGAGATAAGGATGCACAGTCAACTAATTTGAAGGTAGTCTTTTATTTACTCAAATGTTACTTGTTATAACTTATAACTTTGATCTTTATTGGAGTCTCTATGTTTAAATTTTAAGATATTTTCAGACCTATTTTTACCTATTTCTGCTTTCTGCTTCCCTAGGATATCGTCGTTCCTGGTGATGATATGTGTTTGGAGGATATGGATATGTTCGATGGGCACTTGGTTCTCTTCCTTAACAGAAATGGATCCCCTTTAATATGTTGTATTGACATGCCCATTGATCTCGACAGTGAGGTATGAACATCTCCTTCGTCAATACTTCGTCTTGTTTGGGAAGTATAGAATGTCATGTCTGATTCTTTGGCTGTAGTTGATGCCACAATATAGTATGTATTTGTGAATATTTGAAGCTATATGATCATGGTAAATAGAAATAATTCTAGCTAAAAGCTTTTCAATTTCAATCTGCACTGCAGAAAGAAATGGAGATTGATGATCTTGATCCTTGGTACTTTCCTCTGCCCTCCAACATGTGTACAATCACACCGGGTTCGAATCATGACTTCACGAACACAGTGTACCGTGCTGTACTATCGTCACCTGTGGTACAGTTTCATATAATATCATTGATAAAATTCGACTCTTGAAGTTAATATGTTTGCTATTGAATGATGAATTCAAACTGTAACCATTTGTTCTTCGCTCGTTATTCAATTGCAGACGCCTGATCTTCTTGTCGACTATGATATGTCGATAAGAACCTTCTCCGTTGTTCACCAAGAAGACGTGAGAAACATTTTAGCAGGTACTTTCGAGTATTGCTCATAGTATCATGAATTCATGACTATGATACTAAGCTTCTAGATATATCTCATACTGGAAACAGATATGCAGGAAAACGAAAGTCTTGAATGGAACGATTTCTCTGAGAAATATTCGTGTGAAGAGAAGGAAGTGATTTCCCACGATGGTGTAAGAATCCCGATGACCATCCTTTTCTGTCGAGCTGCATATAAAACGGGTCAATCTCCCGGGCTTCTTCATGGATATGGTGCTTATGGTGAAGTTCTGGACAAAAGCTGGTGTTCAGACCGTCTAAGCTTGCTCGATCGAGGTTGGCTCTTGGCATTCGCTGACATAAGGTACGTGCCATGTCATCATCATCGTCTAAGGTTACATTTTGCATCAAGTTTCTATATTGGTTGGTCCAAATTTGGAAAAGTTCACCTTACCTTTGTTCAGGGGTGGTGCTGGTCCAGATCCTTCGTGGCATAAACAGGGCAGTGGATCGAACAAGATGAACTCGATTCAAGATTTTGTTTCATGTGCTGAGTTTCTGACTAACGATGGCCTAATCCTTAAAGATCGATTGAGTGCTGTGGGCATCAGTGCTGGGTGTTTGCTAGTCGGAGCAGCCATCAACATGCATCCACGACTGTTTCGTGCTGCCATTTTGAAGGTACGTAGAGTTTGACCTTCTTTACTCATCCCTTCTCGAGTATTCACTTTTCCTCTCTCTCTCTCTGTCTTAGGTCCCTTTCCTTGATGTTCTTAACACACTACTGGATCCAAGCTTACCTCTTACAACATTGGATTACGAAGAATTCGGAAATCCGGAGATCCAATCCTGTTTCGAAGACATCCTGAAGTACTCGCCTTATGAAAATATTCCTCAAGGGGCTTGCTGTCCTTCGATGCTCGTCTCAGCCTCGTTCAATGACTCCCGGTAATCCATCCTTTACTTATTCATAGTTTTATGGCACTTCATCAGAATCTCTTGCAGCCAAACTCATGCAAGAACATCAAATTTTCTTTTTTCTCCATAGATTTCTCTTACAGACTCTTTTATCTTTAGGGTTGGTGTTTGGGAAGCTGCAAAATGGGTAGCGAAGATACGCGACACGATGTGTCCAAACTGTTCGTCTGCAGTTATTCTGCAGACGAACATGAACGAAGGGCATTTTAGGGAAGGTGGACGTTTTGCTCATTGCTGGGAAACTGCTTATGATTATGCTTTTCTAATCAAGGCTATGGAGCTTACTGAGAAATTTTGGAAATTTTAAGGCTGTGTAGAAAATTTTGGAAATTTTAATTTTCGTACTCTTTTCAATCTTAATTAAATAAAATAAAATTTAAGTTTTTGGGTACCTTCAACTTAAGTTTTTGCTTACTGAATACATTTATTAGTTCATAGCTAAGATGTTGATAAGTATTTAATTATTGAATAATAAGTAGTTTTAACATTAAAATTGAAAATTAGGATAAACCGTTATTTCAGTTGAGGAATTAAGAATATGCAATGAAATATTTCCAAATGTTAAGCAACAGAAAAGTTAGTAGTACACACTAAAATATACATCTCGAAAATCATATTTTTAATCCAAAATAGTAATAGATACCTGAGTTTGAACACCCATAAAAACAACTAAAAATATATCCCCCATTCAGATGTCAAAGCACATAAATAACCTAAAAGATTAATTAAATTAACCCAAAAAAGAAGAAGAAAACCACCCCCAAGGAAGAACAAATATACAATGGTGACTGCAAACGGAAGAAGCAGATCTGTTATCAGTCGAAAATGGATGTTCCGAAGCCGTTGTTATTCAAATCTTTCGCCTCTTTTGAGCTAAAACTAAGTCTTCACTACTGGTGCCGTCTTGAAACGTCCCTACTGGTTGGTTGCTAGAAGCCGTAGGAATTATATGATCCTAAACGAAACGAAACACGAGATGGGAGGGATGAATATGGTGTCTATAGTTCTGCAAGAAAAAGAAAATGCAGATGTCTGACCTTTGCATTTGATGGTGTAGCGCCTCTATTTGCTCGTTTCCCAAGATTAATCTGGACGGAAATGCTTGCTTGAGAGAGATCTACGCCCGTGCTTTGAAGTGCTTGTGTCAATGCAGCTAATAATCTGATCATGGTCACATATCTCATTAGCTAAGTATTTGATATATCGAAACATGTTGATATAAACAAGACGAACTTAATTCCTAACATGTTGATTGATGAATGTGCAACCATTTCTTGAAATCTTTCTTCATTATATTAAAGAAAATACAAACAGCGAAAGCAAACCAAGAAGATCAGTTATAAGGAAAAAGGGTTTTAAGGGGAGAGATAGATATACCCTTCAGAGTAAAGACTGGAAACGCTAATTGTACCACCCTCGATTGCTAGCTCGTCTTGAAGGTTAAGTGCATCGGCAGTGGTAGGGCATTCAGTAGACTGAGCATCTGATAGTGGTGGGCCATGTAAGAATGCGGAGTCGTTTCCCATGGAAACTGGAATAGGCAATGGCATGCTCATTGATCTGTTAGGCAGTTCAGTGTGTAGATCGATTGGTCTACCTGGGCCATCCGTAATGTGGTCCGGTTCAATAGGAATAGGCTGAACCGGTTGCATGGTCATTGGGACTCCTACACTAGTTTCATCGAATCTACCGGGAAAGACAGAACCAGGACCAGAACCGTTCTTTGTGGTTGGTGTCGGTGGCTGGCCAACAAAATTCTGAACACGCCAATGACTGTTTCTCTGTTTCAAGCAAATAGGAACAAGAATTAGGAACCGAAATGAATCAAAGATGCAAATCTTGGAAAACGCTCTTTGCAGTTTCCCAAATTTCTAACCGATGTGCGTCTTTATGCATAAAGGGGATCTGTCCACTTATAAACGAAAGAGAAAATAAAAGAAGTTACACGGGCTCAAAGTTGGTTATTATGGGTGACAAACTCGAGCCAAAGTTTCCAGCTTCTACTGATCAAATCGATAAATATACAACATACGTATTAGATGACCAAGATGAAACAACCTTTCATTTGTAGGAAACACCAAGGGGTATCAAGGAAATGGCCCAAATTGAACTTTGACTATCGGGTGTCATCTACAGTTTCATAGCGATGCAAACACGAAAATTTCATGACATGTAGAATCGAGAAAGAAAATGCTAAGAATTATGTCAATCGGTAGTGAAAATATTACCCATGGCATCAGCTTCGTGGGCTCCGAATTCCAAGGTTGATATGACCCCTCGTATTTTTGTACCTTTTCTTGTAAAAACTGAACATATTGGATCACCTGCACTCGAACATTACTACTTAGATTAAGAGGTTTTACAGGATAAACTCCAGCTAGAGGACAACATGTCGTGTATCGAAAATCAATTGGCATACCTCTAATAAAAATGAAGCAGTGTCTCTCTTCTGATCACATTGTGGTATAAGTTCTCTCAATATCTGAAATCTGATGTATAGAAGCTTACTTTAGTTAAACAGACGAGCATGAACAAAATACCCTATCCTATTCATCAAGTTCAAAGTTGCACTAACGAAAATCGACAATTATGAGGACAAAAAACCTACAATTAAGTTAAATAAACACCAAATCAGATACCAGACAACGTAAGACAGGTGAACATACACAAAAAAGGATAGCAAGCATATGAACTAGACATTCAAAAGCACCATTTTATCCTTCCTGATGCTATCATGCTACAAAACTCAACCGAAACGACCAGCCCTACGAGTACTACATTATGCATCGAAGAATTGTTAACCGCAATGACCAGCCATGGCAGCTGCTAGTGCTAGACAGAAACTCCTTCACCCAAAACTAGAGCTATCAAAACTCAGAAATAACTGGCTAGAATCCATCTATAAGTGGGAGTATTATTCAACTAGTTCATATACTTGCAGCAAATTATGTTATATGCAGAGTGCAATATGTTTGAAAATTATCAAATTATGCACATCCACATCTCTTTTCAAAGAAGCATTTACCTCTCATTGATCTTGCTCCTCCTCCTCTGCTCCGTGACAGAGTGTTTTGACCTTATAGCATTAGCTTTGTCACTGCTCTTCCCATCTGTTCCACAAAAACCCAATCGAAAAAAATTTACAAAAACTTCCATTCCAACACCCAATTCCCATTTACCCACACCCCACCTCTTCAAAATTCTAAATAACACAAACATGAAAATAAAAAATAGATATCGAGATTTGTAAGATACATACACAGAGAAATCGATTGTGTGTGTGTGTGTCTGTGATTACCTTTGCTATTATTGGCGGAAGATGTGGCGTCCTTCTTCGAACCATACTCGTCTTCCTCCTCCTCTTCCTCTTCTTGATGCCCTTTCCCAGATTTCATTCGTAATCGATCTTTTTCTCCCAAGATTAAATCTTTTTCCTCACTACAACTGTGTAAAGCCCAGCAATCGAAGATTCGAACAGACCCACAAATTTACAACGAACGAATCGCCAGAAAGAGGCAGACCCAACAACCAAAGATCTGTAGAAATCCCAAAATGGGGGAGAAAACTCGATAAAAGAACACCGAAACTGAAGGAAATTCGCAGCTTTATTTATTTTCAAATGAAATGGAACTGTTGAATTGTGGTTTTTCTGTAGCAATAGGCAATAGCTGTAACTACTACACCGGCTTTATTGTTTGGTACGTGACACCGAACTGGGCTGCAGATTTTTCATTCTCGCCATTAATTCATTATTTTAAATGTATTTTGTGTGATATGTTTTCTGTGTGTTTCTTGCGTGAATTTTCTATTCTTTTTTTTTTTCTTCAATTTTACTGTTTTTTTGTATTTTTACGTGCAATTCGTGTTAAAGTGGAGAAAAAGGAGTGTCACGAGATGTACTTTTTTCCATGCTTCGTTGTTATTTATCGAATAAATAAATTAATCATGGTTTATTGTTAGTCGGTGACGGCAGAAATAATGATTTTCACATTGCAAATATTTTGTTTATTTGGATATAATTATTAATATTTTTATAATGATTGGATATTAAAGTAGAGTTTACGTCTCACTTATAATTTAAAATGGAATTTTTGATGTGGGACTTACTTCTTAAAATGGAATATGTCCGATTTTTTGTAGACGAACGAAAATAGAAAGTGTTTCCGTTTATTATGAAATTATGAACAGTATTATTGGGCTTCATTTTATTCATTGGGTCTTTTTTAAAGTAAAGGGAGGGAGATGTAATCACCACAAACGGCCCATTTTGGATAGTACTGGATCCAGACCCACGGCCCGTTTTTATAGTGGGCCAAGATCCGACTCAGCCCGTTTTAAATAGTATAGATCCGGATCCATTTAAAGAAAGGCATTAAAATATAAATTGTTGGGCTTTGGCCGGCTCTTTAATTGTCCCTTTTTACTTATTAATAAAATAAAAGCTGAAAAATGTCCATATTCAATTTATCAATGTATTAATATAATTAAAATATTTCATAATTATACGTGGAGTTTTTATTTAAATAGCACAATTAAAGAACCACAAATGTTAGAACAAGTGTTAGTTCATAATGCAGGCATCACGTGCCTGGTTTAATGCAGTAGATGCCTTGAGTCATATAATGCTTTAACTTTCCATAAATTAAGCATTGAAGAGATTTTATTGGTGGATTAAATTATTAATGATCTCTAATCTCAAAATATCTACCTTAATCCATCAAGAACCGAACACTTGGCCCTTATGTTAAGGCCTTGTTTGGCAAAATTGCAGGCAACTTTAGAGAAAAAAAAAATATTTTAGGAAACCGATGTAAGTACATCAAAATTTTCTATATATATATATTTTTTTAATAAAAAACATACTTTTTTTTTATCGGAAAAATAAAAATTTTATTAGGGGCGAAAGTGGGTACAAGAGGTACCAAAAGGCAAAAAGGATTACAGAGAAATCCAATTATGTGATAAGGATTTCTTGCTCCAAGATTCGAAGCTTAATTGGGGATTCGCCTCGTTTCTAATCGCGCACCAACTCCAAAAGCGGCACATGATCTCCTCCTCGATTCGTTTGAAATCCCACTCATCATGATTGAAGATCACTGCATTGCGCCACTTCCAGAAGACCCATATCACACATATCCATAATCCCCCAAGTCTCTTTCTAAATTTGCCGCCTCCTAGCAAATTTGAGAACTGGAAAAAATGAGATTTTATCCCTCCGGCTGGCGCCCAGCAAGAGCCAATCCAAACGGACATCCTACACCAAATTTTGTATGTTGCTGCACAGTGGAGAAAGAAATGTTCAGCAGTTTCCAAGGCTTGAATACAGCAGCAACAAAGTTTGTCCTCCCAAGCGAGCTCAAAAAATTTGCTTAAGCGGTCTTTCGTCGGGAGGCGGTCTCTACTTAATTTTTGCTAGAATTAGTTGAAAAATTGGTCAACCACACATTTTATACTTTTTTTTATTTATCATAGTACTATATATTGTGTGTTGCCTATGAAATTACAATTAGTAATGAAAAATTCAATTGACAGTTTAAGAATTTTAGAGATAATGAGATTTTGAAAAAGAAGACTCGGAAATTGATTTTTTCAAAACTTGACGAATTCATTAATTTCTTTGACTATAATACTCGTGTACCTATCACTCGGTACAAATTGAATTTCAACATTAATCCTCCTCATCTAATTTAATTACTACCAATTTCGCTACAAATTGAATGCGCTTGATTTTCGCAATTAATACTCGATAATAAATAAATGTACACATATACAGTAGTAGCTTTACTTGTAGTGGCCTTATTTATTACTCCATATAGGTATTTAGCTTCAAACCATTATATATTTATTCATATTTATATGAATTTAGCACGTTTTCAAAAAATACAGCAGCTACTGTTCAAAAATCATTTATACACGGAAAATGGGAGCATAATTTTGATTGGATAATATCGACAGGTCAGATAAAAACAAATTAGGATTTTAATTTTAATTTTAAATGTTTTATTTTTAGGGTGGTGCGGTGCTATCACGTGCGATGCGCGTTACGGCTGTCCGGTTTTGGACAAGTTGGATATAGTTTCTTCCTTACGGTTAAGATTAAGGTTGACTCATCCACACGTACTACTACAACTCTACATTTATTCTTATCTATTTCCAATTAGCTACAATTCATTAATTAACCATCTTATCCATAACTATATTTAAAATCTAATTAAGGTGTAATATAATATATTAAATATTGGTTCGGGGTGAATTATCTTATTATAACATTCTTATATTTATATTGAGAAAATTGGCCTAAATATACAACGTTTTGTCAAATTCTGATTTTGCATACGAGCTTTAAAATTTGCCTATAAATACATAATCTTTCAATTGTGTCTGATTTTGCGCACGGGATCGATTTTTTCTCAATTTCGTCAGATTTTTTGCTGATATGCAAAACGGAATTGGATCTTTTAGAAAACATGTCATTCATATATGAGAGTAATTTATAATCTCACTAATCGTTCGACATATCCGACATCATATCAGCATGAAATTTAACGAAATCGGAGAAAAATTGACATCACGTGTGAAAACAAAAATAATTGAAAGATTATGCATTTATAGGAAGATTTTAAAGCTTGCGTGAAAAATCAAAATTTGACGAAATGTTATTTATTTAAAGGCAATTATCTCATTTATATATATTTGAGTATCTCTTGTTTTTATCGACCGAAAATCTAATTGTTTTCATAAAATACTTTTGAAATGGAAAAAAGAAAATGAAAATAGCATGCAACTACAACAAAACAGATTAAACATGACATTGTGAATAAGAGGGGGGCCCACAGTGATCTAAGATGTTGATAAAATATTGATTAAATTACACACAAAAATAAAATACACCACTAATCAGTCAAGTAGCGGTCATAGCATCCATGACATTTTGTATGTAAAATAAAATATGTGATTAATTATTTTGATTAGATTGGTGAAGGCGACGTGCTTATTTAATAATACATTATCTCCGTATTTAGGACAAAAAAGTCTAATTTTTTGACTTCAGATGTATTTTGTTTAGTAAAAAATAATAATAATAAATTTAAATTGCAACATCAATATCTTCATGTGATGATGGTACATAACTTGATTAATTATATATTTAACAAAATGAAACCAAGCACTTGACGCAGTCAAATTATGAAAACACATGAAAATATGTAAATTTACATATTTTCATAATTTAGTTTCAATTAGACTGAAATTTTAAAACTAAAGTTCAAATTAATTACATACTTATAATTAATTTACCTCGTGATTATGTGACTATACATCGTTATTGTACTACCAAATACTAATAAAGGATACAAAAAGTGTTTTATCTAATTAGCTTTGTCTCTAATTCTTGCGTATTGTCATATTTAATCTAATTTAAGCTAAATGCCATACTTTTTTTTATTTCTTTTTTTTTTTTTGCTATAAAAGCCATAATCATGTAAAGGTGGATATAACAAACTTCACGTTTATTTTATCATTTTATGTAAATCTTTAAACTCGATAATTGGTGCATTTGATTATGAAATTGCATCAAGTTACATATATTTCTATACAACGTCTATTTAAATTAAAATATGCTAAGCCCTAATTATACAAATAAAATAATCCTTTGACACTTGAAAATATCAGTCACTGCAAGTGGAGAGAGAAGGCCCCACAGTGTTGATCAGGGGCAAAATGGTCATGTTCCCGAAAGCCACCAAAAAATGATTGTATTTCAACATGCAAGAGTGGCAGTTTTATTTCTTTAACTATGTTTAATAAAGCACTTGATTACACTAATAATCAATAACGACAAAGTTACCCAAGCTAATTATTTATTGCCCATAAGTTTTGCTGAAAATATCCATTTCTAAATTGTTGGGCTTCCTTCAAAAGGAATTGTTCCATAAATTTAGTTAGATAAATAATTTACCATTCAAAATAAATATTGTAAAAATTATTTTAAATTACATAATATGCTATTGTTTCTAATTAAAAATCACTCAATTTTATTCATATATATATATATTTTACTTAACATTAAATACTAGCATTTAGATTTATTGTAAATAATTTATTTACTTAATATTACAATCCTACGAAACCAGTGTGTAGGGAGTGCTAGTTATGTCACGGAGTCTCGTTACTCATTATCCTATTCATGTGCTTCGTACATTTTATCTTCTTTTTTTTGTGAGATAAAAAAACTATCAATTAGTCATTTATCAACAGGAGGAAGGGAAAACTATTTTGTGTGTGTACTTATATGTATACATAAATATACTTGATAAACATTGGCTTTATGGTATGATTAAAAGCTAAAAAGTTAAATCTAAAATTAAATAATTGAGATGACGAAGATATTGAATTGCATCGTTTGAAATTAGTTGTCACGTCGCATGTGTATTATTACCAAGAAGTTTTATTTACTATTAGCTTGAATTAAGGATGATTTTTTTTGTTTTATAGTGTCTGAATGAAATTAAAATATACTGTAATCATTATTAAAAACATTGAATTTCCTCCGTCCCAGCAGGGGCAGAAACGTCCATCCACTTAAAAAGTACAGTCAAAGTGTTAAAAAACTACGTACTCAGGTAAACGGTAAAATGAAACGCCCACACGATACGCTGACATAGCTCATCCAATCCACATCATCCACGTCACCCATCCACACGGACGGTCACGATGGTTTCTTCACTTCTTCATCTACGGCTGAGATCCTTCATTCTAGACCATTCCACAAAGCAAGGCGATGTAAACAGGGTTGGGCCCGAACTAACCGCAGTTAACTCGTAACTCAGGTCACCGTAGGGTTAAAAAGAACATTCTGAGAAGGGGGAAAGAAAAAGATAAAAAGATAAAAAAGAAAAAAATGGAAAAACGGAAAAAATTAAAAAGTAATTGTTCTTTATATATACAGATATGCATCCATGGATAGATATAGAGAGAAGAAGAATTCTAGAGAGAGAAGGTAGCACACAGAGCAAGTAAGGAAGACGGTAATACTCCGATCAAATCGTTGCCGTTAGCCTTGTCGTTGTCCGTTGTTCCGACCGTTGGGTTGTTACGCCCTTTTCCAACATTTTTCGTCAACGGTCTCGTCGTTTGTTCACGGAAAGCGGAGAATAGCAAGGAAGGGGTTCTTCAGATCTGGCCTTCTGGTGAGTTGATTTCCCAATCTTGCATTAAGTTTTCATGGCGGTTGATTCTGTTAGGGTTATCGACTTGTGCGATTGCGCGATTTTCCTTTATTGTCTCATTTTCTTTATTACGAGAATGGCTGAGTTGGTCTTCCATTGTTAAGCAAGTTTTCTTGCTTTACAGTTTGACTAGATCGAGTTTCCCGCGGTTCATGTGTGGGAAATTTTTGCGCGAGAATGCGATTGAGGGTTGGAGTGTGTGGAATTGAGTCAATGGTTCAATAGATCAAGATTCAGTTGCACGCGTATTTGTTTCGTATATGAGCTGATTTATATGTTTTCATGATTTATTTGGGAAAAATGATTCTGCTCTTGCATTTATGTGATCTGATATTTGGGGATCGGTTGTTAATGTTATGTTCGAGGGTGGATCGTTTGTTATTCAGCATGACTTTCGGATTCTAAGCAGCTCATGGTGTGTTATCTAGAGTTTCTGCTGTTAATTCTTCAGGTCTTGAGATGATGTGTGTTATATGCTGTAGTGTATATTGCTGTTGTTTGATTTGCTCTTCTCTTGCTTTCAGATTGTTGGTGTGAGGTTACTTGGATTCATCACATGGCTCTCTCAATGTAATGATTGTGTGATTCTCTCTCTCTCTCCCGTCTCCCGGTCCGTTTGTTCTTGATCTTCTAGAGTACTGATGCTTCGACGTGTTTCAGTGTTTTAGTTGTTTTTAGAGGGTAGAAATTCAGATTTTGGTTTTTCAATTGATGAGCGTTAGTGGCACAGATATACTTTGGGTTCTATCTCTCCCGGAATCTGAGTTTGGCGTTCAGCTGAGAGTGAAGGGACAGCTCTCTCCCTTTGCCATCTCGGTTTCCGGCTGTGAGAAGAACCTCCGTTGGTCGTTACCTACCTTTCATGTCTCGTAACTCAGACAGCCCTGTGCAGACCCAAATGGCTGTGGCAGCTTTCAAGAGTCCTCTTGGAAATGGAGAATACCATGGTAATAATGGGTTGGAAAGGAAATCCTCATTCAGTAGGCGTGTTTTTGTACAGACTGAAACGGGCTGTGTGTTGGGGATGGAGTTGAACAGAAATGACAATGTTAACACTGTGAAGAGGAGGTTGCAGATTGCCCTAAATTTCCCTATTGAGGAGAGTTCTCTAACATTTGGTGATATGGTTCTGAAAAACGACCTCAGTGCCATTCGAAATGATTCCCCACTCCTGCTTACGAGGAATTTGATTCATAGGAGCTCGTCTACTCCATGTTTGTCTCCAACTGGTAGGGACATCCAACAGAGAGATCAAAGTGGACCAATTGAGATTTTGGGTCATTCGAGTCGCGTTGACAAGACAAAACAGCTTGTTAAGGAAACTATCAAGGCGATTAAGAATGGAGTTGATCCAATCCCGGCTCAAGGTGGGCTTGGAGGTGCTTACTATTTCAGGAATGTTCGAGGTGACAGTGTGGCAATTGTGAAACCTACGGATGAAGAGCCTTTTGCTCCGAACAACCCTAAGGGCTTTGTTGGTAAAACACTTGGGCAACCGGGGCTAAAGCGATCCGTGAGGGTTGGTGAAACAGGTTTTCGTGAAGTTGCTGCATATCTACTCGATCATGATAACTTTGCAAAT
This sequence comes from Mentha longifolia, assembly GCA_001642375.2. Lineage (NCBI taxonomy): Eukaryota > Viridiplantae > Streptophyta > Magnoliopsida > Lamiales > Lamiaceae > Mentha > Mentha longifolia. The sequence continues at coordinate 27,408,823 of CM038121.1, forward strand.
GTGCCTCCTACTGCCTTAGTGAAGATTACTCATTCGATCTTCAACATCAATGATGGTGTGAATGCAAACAGGCCACAGACAAAGAAGCTTGTGAGCAAGATTGCATCCTTCCAACAGTACATCCCACATGATTTCGATGCAAGTGACCATGGAACCTCGAGCTTCCCTGTTTCTTCTGTGCATCGCATTGGGATTTTAGACATTAGGATTTTTAACACAGATAGGCATGCTGGTAATCTTTTAGTTAGGAAGCTTGATGACGTAGGCAGGTTTGGTCAGGTGGAGTTGATCCCCATTGATCATGGCCTCTGCTTGCCTGAGAGTTTGGAAGATCCGTACTTCGAATGGATCCATTGGCCTCAGGCTTCCATTCCTTTCTCAGACGATGAACTCGAGTATATAAGCAATCTTGATCCTGTTCGCGATTCAGACATGCTACGAAGAGAGCTCCCCATGATCCGTGAGGCTTGTTTACGAGTCTTGTATCTCTGCACAATTTTCCTCAAGGAAGCGGCTGCATATGGGCTTTGTCTAGCTGAGATTGGGGAAATGATGAGTAGGGAGTTTAGAAATGGTGAGGAGGAACCCAGTGAACTTGAGGTTATATGCATCGAGGCAAGAAGGCTTATTACTGAAGAAATCTTTTCCCCAAGGGGAGAAACAGATGATGAGTTCCTATTCGACATAGATTGTGAGGAAGGTGGCTATGACTTGACCCATAAATTGGCATCTGAAGTCCATTTCGTTAACGGCCATGCTCATCTCTCTAGGCTCGAGGAATGTGCAGAGGAAGAAGAGGAAAGCTCAGGTGATGAGGAGAAGGAGTTAGTTATCCTTCCAACGCTAATGAAGAGTCAAAGTATTTCCCAACTGTCCATGTCACTGAAGTATACTAGTTTAGGTGAGAAGAAGCTGCCCAAGTACCCAAAAATTGCACGATCCAAATCAGACTACAGCGAAGCTGCTAACTCATCTAGCCGAAGGAGTGCAAACGAACAGCTTCCCACGAGCGCGAGCTTTGTGAAGCTAGCAGATATGAAGGAAGAAGAATGGGCACTTTTTCTGGAGAAGTTTCAAGAACTTCTTTTCCCTGCATTCGATAGGCGCAAGTCCATCACACTCGGACAGAAGCAGAGATCGAGGCTCGGGACTTCTTGCCAGTTTTGAGAAATCCGAGGTACGGGTTTCGTTCGTTGTTTGCTGCTGCTATGTTAGGGTAGGTTTGTGTTTGTGCTTTCTTCCTCGAGTTGTAATGGGACGGATGCTTGGTTAGATGCGGTGACTTGTAAATATTCCTTGGGAGTCAGGCTGGAATGAAGAGAAAGGGTTGAGTGTTAATTGGTTGTATTTGAAACCATATTGTTTGATAAATAATTTGTAGACTGAGTTCTTGAAAATAGAAAAGGAAAAGAAAAGATCTTTGTACATAGCAGGTTTGAGTTTAATATGAGTAGTGTAGTGTTTTCTGATGTTTATGCTTTTATTTTCATTCTGCATTTTGCTTATTTTGACTCCATAATGTGTCAAGTACTTGCTTTGATTTGGTATTTTGATCTATTAATTAATGTACTTTTTGTTTGTAATATATGTGTAAAATTTTTTGGCACGTATTTTAATGTGTCGAAAAGTGAATGCTAAGAGAAAATTGAGGTATCACTTGATAATAATGTATTGTACATTACATCGAGTAGAAAAATAAACTATGTCAAGTGTAATTTAAATTTTATCGTGACATCCTCTTTTCGATTTATAAATATTTTCGATGGAATCGATGCTATGAACATGAAAGTGATAAAGATACAAAGTTTGGTGGAAGTCTCCATCTTCTGCAGTCTATTTTCCGGCAAACAAGACATCCCCATTGATCAATGAAGATTGAATAATGCAAGAAATATTTAGAAAAAATTAATAAAAATAATAAAAAGTAATATAAGATGACTGGACAATGATGGGGCATGGATGGCTACACATATTGCAGGCCTTTATAAATAAGTTACAATGGCCGTTGTTTTTATTCGGACATGTGTAATTGTATGAATTCTAATTTATTTAATTATTTTATTTATTTATTATTATTATTATTTTTTTTTTGTTGAGAGAATATGAATTCTAATTTAAGCTATAATGATATTGGACCAATTTTTGGAGATAAAATTTGTGGGGCCCCCAAGTTGTCTCCTTGTTTGTTGCTTTTGTCTGTGTATTTGTTTTTCTCTTCGATTTCATCAATTATTAATTTTTGGGTGGACATATATTCCATGTGTTGAGTGGAAATTTAGCGTGTTAGAGATAATTTATGTTCTTCTTTGGGATTTAAAGTATTTCAAGTGGATTCGTTTTGTGTAATAGTAATTTTTTTACAACGAAAATGAGACATTTCATCATTTTATTATTTGACTGTGAGATAGTATATAATAATGAAACAACAATAAGCATTTAATTTTAGTGAGTTACATGAATTGTGCATCGGGTTGTTGAGATTTACACATACAAATTTGTTTTTCGTCGCTAAAAATGTAAGTTCATAATACAATTATAAAAATGTTGATAGTTTAAATATTTAATTGCTCTTTCATTTAGATTGGAACACAATTGTAAAAATATGAATAGTTTGATGAATTGTAAATTAGTAAATTACCCATTAGTTAAAAAAATAAAGTGAGGCTACAGTTGGACCATTTCACATGACCATAGATTCATAGTCTAATATGGAAAGATTTGGGCCAATTTATAAAGCCCATTTAATTGCGAACTAAATCCAAGAAAGCCAGTCCATTTTCAAATAAAAATGGCCCAATCATCCAAAAAGGGCAAATACATGAAAATCGAATATATAATATTTTTTAAATATAAAATCTTTAATCAGCTCAATACAATACAGCGTATACACTTGAATAATAAAATAATAATAATAATAATAATAATAATAATAATAATAATAATAAATAAAAAAAACCATCCGTCTGTAAAGTAAAAATATTTATGCAAATTACTTATATATATGTTAAACATAATTTTTTTCTCGATTAATTAATAAATCAGCTTAAATTAATTAAAATCAGAAATGCCTCCACGGCCTCTCTGCATATTCAACGCACTCCCCGTATCGGAAGCAGTCAACGAGGTGGTCAACGGTCATCCCCGCAGCCTGCATGAAGGAGTAGACGATGACGGGCCCCACGAAGCGGAAGCCACGTGTCACGAGATCCTTGCTTATCGCCTCCGCCTTGGGGCTCCTCAGCGGCACGTTTCTTGAATGCCTGAACTTGTTTATCACCGGTTTGTAGCTCACGTACTCCCACATGTAGCAGCTGAAGGAGCCGCACTCTCTTGCAACCTAATGGATAACGTGAAGCACGTGGGTAATATAAATGCAAATGTGCCGAACATGTGTTGCACGTGTCGAAATTAATTAGGAAACTTGCCTTTGTTATGCATTTCGCGTTCTCGACTATGCACCTGATTCTCCTTTCTGCTAAAGATAGGTTTTTGTTGGAGATTATGGTGTTGATCTCTTTCTCCCCCATTTTGCTCACCTTGTTCGGATCGAAACCGGCATAAGCTTCTCTATAAAATTTCGAATAATTACGTGGATCGTATCAGTGGTGGAGCCAGAAATTTCGATCGAGAGGTGCAAAATCAAAATTTTTATATAAATATAAGTGCTAAAACTAAATAATTTCTAAAAATAATTTTTTTTAGTGCTAAAATAGTGTATATTTTTTTGGAGGGTGCTGGGGCTCCCTTCAACTCCCCCCTCCCTCTGCCACTGGATCGTATAGAAATAAATTTTTATGCGAAAAATATGAATAAATCTCAAGTATATATTGATCTTATTGTACATGACATAAGTTTCATATTGATATAAGCATGGTTTTTACTCAATAAGTATGATAATCCTTAAGTTTTAAAATAAACATGATTAATATTTAAGCAATGCATGATTGTGTATAGATTTAAGCATTTTTTATTTTATTTTATTTTAGTTCATATAAAAAATAAGTGTTGGCGTAAAAGATAGGAACAAATTGAATCATTGATCTTACTATCTATGGCTCATGTTGATATAAACATGGACGTTACAATATAAAATAAGCATGAAAATACTTTAAGCATCAAACTATATAAAAATAAGCATGATGCTAAGAAAAAAAACACGATTACCTACATATTTAAGCATTTTTTTACATATTCACACATTAAAATTTATTTTATTATGAACAATTCCATATAAATATAGTTTGTGTGTGTGTTTGTGTCTTGTGAGGTAAAGAGAAATTTATCCAACCTTAAAAATTCTCTTTTTTTGAGGATTTCAGTCCAGTTGAAATCCATGAGGAGTCCACACATTGCAAGGAGCTCAAACAGTTTACTGCATGGGATTAATATATAAACTTTAATTAATTAATTGACAAAAAGAAGTACAATTTGGTGTTTATTTATGACGTCATTAACTTACTTGTCATCATAAACTGGAACTCCCCAATACTCGTCGTGAAATTGCACGTAAACTCTGTCTGATAATTTAACAAATCCAATTAGTTCTAAAAAAAAAAAAAAAAAACAATAAACAATATTTATATACCAATATTAATTATTGACTTACCACTGTTTCTGGTAATCCAGTTGCACCTCCTCGGCTCTTCCCCCTCCTTCTTACACTGCTTCTCCCAAAAAGAAATCTCATCCAACGGTGGAGAATCAACGGCGATCAAGCACGAGATTTTCTCATCGGACGGCGGAGAAGAAGAGCCGGTGACCGAAGAATCATCGATGGAGTTCTGCGACAACGACAGCGACAACGAAGAGAAGGAAATAGGCGATGAGCAGCTTCTTTTCTGCAAACCTATGGGGTAGATTTTCTTGAGTTTTTTGGAGAAGAAATTATGTTTTTCTTTGGATTTTTCGAGGGCTTGTTTCTTTACGTAATATTTGGACATGCTGCAGAAAAAAATAATTAAAGTTGACGACAGAATTTAAGTGTGTCTTAATTAACTTAATTAGGATTAAGGGTTTAGATGTGAGAAGTCAAAGAGTTTGTGTATAATGTGAGGTTTTATAGAAAGTTTGATAAGGAATTATCAATTATGTATACTTAATTAATTGTTTTTTTGGTAGGAGAACTGTAGATTTCATGAGATGTGTATTTTTTTTTTTGTTTTCTCTTTTTTTGTACTTAGTTTTTACGCAAATGCTAATAAAAGGAATGTTGGACTTGTAATATAGTTGTAGAATTTGACAGTTGAATTTCAAGAACTAAATTATTAATTTATTCGTTGAATAGGTGAAAGATTCTCATGTATTTAAGAAAATGCACAACAGAACAGAAAAAAAAAAAAGAATTATAAATACTCCCTCCTTTTTTTAAGTGTCCATTTGCTATTTTTGTTTTTTGTTTTTAATTGTCCTATTTCAAAATTTATTGGTAAAATAGCTAACGTTTTCCTAATTTACCCATATAATTAATGTTATGTATAAGTTGATACTCAGAAAAAGAGAATAATAAATGAGGTTAAAATGTAAATTTACACATTTTCTTATTATGTAAGTATAATTTAATGATGGAAACACTTAAAAAAAGGGAGTAATTAAAAAGTGAATTGATCATTTTGTCCTCAGTAATAGGAATGAGATTATTCATAATCAATCCATGAAAAGGTAATGGTTCGTTATCGGTTTGATTAGTATTAATTAATCTCGCAAATAGTAATAATTTGTGACTTTTGACATTTTATGTTTATTTTATTTAGTAATCTAGCTCAGGTTTTGAAGTAAATTATGTAGGCCAGACTTCCTAATCAAGTACAAATTCTTTAACTTCAATCCAAGACTAGACTTTGGTAGTAAAGTCAAACAATCCAATCATAAAATGGGATTAATAACATGTATTTATACAAAAAAAAAAAAAGTACTAAAATTAGACATATTTAATATTTGTATCATAATATCATCACTCTTAGTTGAACTGTTTATCTCAATGAACTGCAATTGGCATAAACTTATACCCCACTCGTTTTATTATGAAGGTTTGAGGCATACACTTTGCCTACAGTGATGAAGACATCTCATCTTTTTTTTCATGCCTAGCAACATATTGGAATTCAAATTACTCTAATAAGTAAAGATTTTTTTTTTCAGGATTAAGTACTTTTATATCTAATTACACAACATTTATTCCTCATGTTTTTATAGTTATTTCCTCAAAAGGAATTTTCTACGGTTAACTTTTGTGGTTTCAAACTCTCAAATTGTATTACTTTCAACAAAAATAATAGTAGCATATAATTTGATTGTTAGGCCTCTTACTTATCTAATTCTATTGTATATTTCAAATGTTACTCTTCATATTTATATATTCAATCCTCAGCGAAAGCATGCTGTATGTTTTTTTTTTTTTTTTTTTTTTTTCTTTCTAATTTTTATATTGTGGATTTTTTTTTATTCAAGTACTACGTACTAGGTAAAGTAAGACCAACGGCCCAGCCCAAATGAGGACCTCGTATTAGATTATTTTGGGCCTACGTGGCCCATTACAAACAGAGTCTAACTCCAAGTGTGAACCAAATTATTTACTGTACTTTTTGTTAGCTATAATACTTTAATTATTTGGCTAAGTAATTTTTTCTTTATATAAATAGTCTTAGCTAGCTAGTTCTCACTGATTTCGAGCTCCACATGATTTATGAAAAAAAAAAAACAATTCAAATCCAGTGTAGTTTCAGTGCCTCCAGAGTCCAGACCCTGGATTTTTAGTACTCCGTATGTACTATTATTTTATGATTATTAATTATTTACTCAAAAGAATAACAATATCATTAGATTATTGTCACGTGACTATAATATTTTCAAAAACTAACAATAATTAAAAATATTCATTATGAAAAATGAGTAATTTTGAAAATATTGTAGACACGTGATAATCATCTACAATGGGATAGAGAATGTCACGTCGTTAGGGAATATATAGAGGATCCGAATCAAGAAATCTAACCCTTATATATTATTCATTCCATCCCGTTTATCGAATCACGAAATTTAACCCTTATATATTATTCCTTCCATCCCTTTTACCTTAGCGTAATCTTTTTTATTTATTTAGTTTTGTAGTAATATTTATCTTGACGCATTTTATTTTTAGCAAAATAGTAGTCCAATAATTAGGTACAGCTAACAGCACCCAAAAATCCAAATTATAAAATTAATTTTATTAAAAAAATATTAATTAACTTATTAATCACCAATTTTCATCTTTAATTTTTCTTTTCTTAACTATATGTCTACAAAAATATGTTAAAATAAACAAGAGAATATTCTCAAAAGAAATGAACGTCGAGAGAGGAAGGTGAATTTATCAAGAATAAATGAAAGGGCCCAATACCTTGATCAACACGTACGCATTTGAGAGAAAGTATGTGGTCAAATTTCATTATTATAATTTTTTTTTTTAAAAATACTATATTTTGTTGACAAAAACAGCCAACAAAATTAAAGCTGACGTGGTAAATAATATGTGGCAAAAATATAGAAGATACTCTTACTTTGACTACAAATAATTTTCTAGGCAACTTCATTTTGGTTCTTGCATCAGACACAGATTCTTCTCCAACTCTTGTTCACCAAGAAATCTCTGCCTATAGATAAGTAGCTTCTCCTTCCACAAAAATATAACATAAAGAAGAAAAAAAATCAAGAAAAAGGCATCAAATTCTCAGATTTATCGACGAAGAAGAATTGGGTAGAAATGAAGAAGCATAATGGAGGAAGTCGAGATTGGTGCTCTTCAATTTTTTCTTGCTTTTATGTCTCAAATAATGATGAAAAATATATGAAGTCTTCTTCAAAATATCCACATGCTTCAGATCATGGACCAGAGGCAGCCATGGTGAATGCAGCAAAGCATTTTTCTGGGAAAGTACGATTAATTTGATCGTTCTAATTTGTTAATATGTCATGATTTTTTTATTTTTATTTTTACCTTCTCTCATTCTAAGTTTTAGGGTTGATGAGTATCATTGGTTTTTTTTTTTGAATTAGTTTGCCACTTCGCAAAGTTTGTCGGGGTCGGTCAGCGAGTCGGGGGGTCAAGGGGGGCGACACCCCCTTGCCTGGTGGTCCGGGGGGGCGGAGACGCCCCCGGCCTGACGATATACTATATTTCTGTATTGGGCCTTATTTGTCGTTTGGGCCTAGCTCGTCTTGTGTGTCTATTTATATAAAAATATATAGGGCACGAACTCTGTAATCTGTAACGCAGTCGTCACTAAATACAATCTGTTCTCCGTTCTTGCCCGTGGTCGTAGCCAACACAACGTTGGTGAACCACGTAAATTCGTGTCTCTTTACGTTTCTATTTATTTCGATTACTCAATTACTCTATTCCGTCATAACAAACTGGTATCTAGAGCCTGGTCTTTCGACTTTGAGTCGATCGAAGATATCGTTTGCTCTGAACATGAAGGTTGACAAATTCAATGAGAGGAATAGCTTTGGTTTATGGCAGATCAAGATGCGATTGTTGCTGAAGCAGCAGGGTTTGTGGGCGCCGCTAACCAAGAATCCGAATAAGGGCGACATGAAAGATGAAGAGTGGAATACCCTCGAAGAAAAGGCCCACTCAACAATCATGTCGTGCTTGTCTGATGATGTTATCATCGAAGTTGTTGATCAGGAGACTGTTGTTGCCCTCTGGATGAAGTTGGAGAGTCTATACATGATGAAGTCTCTAACCAATAAGTTGCTCCTGAAGCAACGTCTGTTTCGATTACGTAAATAAAATTTTGCTAGATTTGCTTAATGTTGATGTTAAAGTAGAAGATAAAGATCTGTTGGTTTTTTTGCCTGAGTCGTATAAAATTTCGTTGAGTCTTTTATGACTGGGAAAGAAACTCTATCTCTGGAAGGTGTTCGATCTGCTCTCCACATCAGATAAGATCGTCAACAGGCAACTAGTTCAGCTACTGAAAATCAGGCATCAGGATTATCTATTACGGGTAAGGGACAGAAGAAATCTAGAAAGAAGAAGCTGAACTCTAAAGGTTCCAAAGGTCCTAAGCGGTGTGACATTTGCAACTACTGTAAAGAACCAGAGCATTAGAAGTTTGATTGTCCTAAGAAAAAGATGAAGAAACAGGACAAGAAAGAGGATGCTGACGGTTCTGCAACTGTGGCAGAAGCTGAGGATACCAATTTTGAAGAAGATCCTGGTCTTGGTTGCAGATGAACAGCCACATCGCAATGATGTGTGGATTCTTGATTCAGGAGCATCGTACCATCTCTGTCCTCACATGGAGTATTTCACAACTTATGAGTGGGTAGATAGAGTCAACATTTCCATGGACAACAGTGTTGTCTGCAAGGTGGTTGGAATTGACTCGATTAGAATAAGGACGCATGATGGGGTGTTCTACACCTTGAACGATGTCAGGAATGTTCCACAGATGATGAAGAATCTGATATTCTGAAAGGTTCAAAGGTGGTCCGGACAGGCTTGAAACGTGGTACCTTGTATATTCTGAGAGGTTCCATCGTGGCAGGCTCTGCTAATATTGCATCATACGAGGTTCCGACCAAGGATATGACAAAGAAGGGTGTTCATCGGACCAAGGGAACGCTTGAATACATTCATTTGGATTGTTGGGGTCCCTCACGTGTTGAATCTATTGGAGGTCACAGGTATTTTGTGTCGATGATTGATGACTACTCAAGGATGACTTAGGTGATCATGATGAAGCATAAAGGTGAAGCGTTCAAGAGGTTCAAACAGTGGAAGGTTTTGATAGAGAATCAGACAGGGAAGAAGATCAAGCGATTGAGAACTGATAATGGTCTGGAATTCTGTTCGTCTAAGTTCAATGAGTTCTGCAAGAATGAAGGGATTGTTTGACACCGCACCATTAGAGATACACCACAACAGAATGGTGTGTCAGAACGCATAAATCAGACACTGCTAGAAAGAGCAAGATGCATGCTCTTTCATGCTGGTTTGACTAGAAGGTTTTGGGTAGAAGCAGTAAACACGGCGTGTTATCTGATCAACCGTGAATCTCACACTGGCATTGGCTGCAAGACACCTTACGAGGTATGGTCTAATAAACTTGCAAATTATTCTTTGTTGAGAGTTTTTGGTTGTACTGTTTACTATCATGTGAGTGAGGGTAAATTAAAACCGAGAGCTAAGAAGGGTGTTGTCGGTTACGGGGATGGATTTCAGGGTTATAGAATCTGGTCATCTTCGGAGAATAGAGTTATTCTCAGTCGGAATGTGGTGTTTGATGAAAATTCTATGCTTAACTCTGTTGTGAAGTCTATTGGTGCAGAGAATTCTAGTAGTGTTGATAAACAGGTGGAGCTGCATGTCACTCACAATGAGAGTGAATCACAACTCCAAGGTGGAGAAGATCAACACACTACTGCTGAAACTTCTAGTTCTGATGTTCATCCAGAAGCTCGTCAGAGAAGCATCGCTATTGATAGATCTAGGAGGACAGGTGTGAAGCCTCCGTTAAGGTACGATTTTGAGGACATGGTGACCTATGCACTATAGGTTGCTGATGAGGTGGAAGATGAGCCATCGACAGATGAACCATCAACATACAAAGAAGCTGTTTCGGGAATTAATAAACCTTAATTGGGACCAATGATCCCTAATTGGAATTATGATTAGCATTTTAGATAGAATAATGATTCCTGATTCTATTTAGTTACTATAATAGTATTATATATATGTAAACGTAGAATCATCATAAGGCATAAGCAGACATGTCGGAGAAAAATTCTACGAGGAGCGACGAGGAAGGTTCTTGTCGTTGTTGCTTGGGTATCGCCATAGTTTTCACCATACCGACAATCATGGCAATAATAATAGTACTACAACCACCATTAACGGAACGATGCCGTTCAACGCCTCCATATTCGTCGACCTCAAATTTCATAGAACGTTGGCCGGCCCATTTAGAGAAGATTACGGAGACTTAGGTGGTGCTTCGTATGATGGAATGGAATGAGATGGAATGAAATTGAGGTAGAAATGATGTACAAATTTCTACATGATTTCTACCCTATTCTACCTCATTCCATTCCATCACACAAAGCAAGCCCTTAGAGTTGCTTGTGTTTTACCACGGGATAACCCCGGCAACTGGGCTTTCGGCATGGGCAGGCACAGGACGGTCCACAAGATGGCGGCCATGTAAGCGTCGGAGCTGCTGTGGGAGGAGGCGTTCCGGGCGGTTTCCACTGGGTTGACAGTTGGGGGAGGCAGCGGTTGCGCATGTGGAGGTGGACGCCTCCGGTGACATGGTTCCTAAGGGCCCTATTGCACTATAATATGTTAATTAAGGAGCCAATTAATAAGTCTCTATGGATGATTATAGCTTCTTTTTTTTTTTTGTTGGAAAGATTTTTTGTTGGTTTTTGATATCTTTGAATCACTATGAGATATATATATATATATCGTGAGATGTTTAGAATCTTGTGGTATATTTCCGTAGATATTTATAATCTTATTAATATAGATGCAATTTTTTTTTAATACATTACTTTTATGTTTTATGAATCGAAACAACAATAATTTCCACTCAATCCATCTCTGCAATTCTCAAACTCCATCTTCATCGATCGACCTTGGATTCCCGGTGGCCGTACGGGGAAGGAGACGTACTGGGCAGTTTTCGGCGGGTCGATGGTGGAGCATTTTGCGTCGCTTTTCTAGCGTAGTATATATACTATTTAATGATACATATGTCTCTCTCACTTTTATATATATTCCCTTTGTAACTCTTTCATAAAAGGGCATGGGCAAGATTGAGATCTCACTTAATTTCACATATATGTACAAATCACGATATTTTAGGCTAGAAATTTGTATAGCACAGCATGATAAGACTCTTTCTCTCCTCTAGAGTAACCAAAATCCTATATACTTAATACTCTCTCGGGATAAAGAAGATTTTCCTCTATAAATATGGGTTCTTAATTAGGGTTCTAATTTATTTTCTGTAGTAAATTTTTCGGCATAATAAACTTCATGAATATCCAAAATACTTTGATTTTATTTACTATATATATATATATATATACACACACATCTAAACCTAGAACCTAATTAAAAAAATGGGCGGCGTTGAATTAATGTCGCCGGAGAATTGTACGAGTGAAGATAAACCATTGATGGGCGAGGAAGATGAAGATACTTCCATGGAGAAGCATCCTACCACGAGAGGCCAGCAGGCTAAGGCTATCTTTGCTTTCTTTTCTTTGATAATATGGTTAGTATTTCTGGTACTATGGATAAGAGCCATTAGTATGAGCGAATCGAGCATATATATACAAGACGTATACATCCCAGCCCTAGATACTAATAATACAACAACCGGTGATGGAACGACGCCGTTTAACGCCTCCATCTTCGTCGACCTCAAATTCACGAGAAAGGCGACCGTCTTTAGCGAGCATTTCGGAGAGTCAGATTTGGTCGTGTTTTACGGCCACGAAATAAAGCCGGCGGCGGGCTACAGGGTTCGGGCTTTCAGCATGGGCCGGAACGCGACAGTCCACAAGATTGCGGCGATGAAAGCGCCAGAGCTGCCGTGGGAGGAGGCGCTCCGGGCAGTTTCAGGTGGGTCGACGGTGGAGCTGGTGGTGGTGTTTGAGTCGAAGGCCCTCGTGGAGGTGGACGCCTCCGGTCACATGGTTCCTAAGAGTCCTATCCCACTAAGATTCAGATGTTTATTATTATTATTATGTTTTTAAGGACTTTAGTGATTTTTATTGGGTGTTTTATTTTTCCTTCTTGTGAAAGATTTTAGATGGTTTTTGAAACATTTTGATCACTATGATAGAGGTGCAGTGTGTTCATCCATGGCGGCATTTGAGCGGGATCGATCCTCACCTTTTGTTGCTTTCTTTTACAGTCGTTTGGCCTTTAGTCATTGCTTTCAATAAAGTAGACTCGATGTTGTTAAGTTTTGAGTATGTTTTGTGATGTAGTAGTATATTGTATACTCTCCGTCCACGATTTCTTGACACTAATACTATATCGAAACGTCCACCATTTCTTGACCCTTTCTATTTTGGGACGTAGACCCTACATACACTTTATCACTTTTAACACTTTATCACCTTACACTTTAACATGCACTTTAATACTAATAAAAATAATAAATGTACCCAAAATTATTCCAATTTAATAAATATACCATCAAAACACATTAAACTCTGTGTCCAAAATTTTGGGTCAAGAAATCATGAACGGAGTAAATAGTATTTGCAATTGAATATTTTCAGTTATCACTTTACTGTTATCGCTTTAGTAACTATAAGCTGCTACGTCCATGGAAAGCCGAGGCTCTATATCCAAAATTTCTACATAATTCCAACTCCAAAAATCTCAGCACTTGAATTTTTCATCGAACGATGCCCTTGAACCGCCTCCGTTTCGACGATTTCAACATAACTTTGTTCTACGGCTCCGACCGGAGCTTCCCGGTGAGAAACCAGACGCTCCGACCAGGGCTTCAAGAGAGAGAGTGTCGGTGGAGGGAGGATGCGCTTGGGAGGATCTCCGGTGGAGCTGGTGGTGAGATCTGTGATTACGATCATCCACATAGGTGCAGCTGGAAGGCGGCGGATGCGTGGGTGGATGGCTCCGGCGTGCTGGTGCCCCAGAAGCCCATCAGACTCCGTACAGTTAAATCTTGGCCCAATACACTTTTGTAGGCCCAATATACTCGTAAATATAAAATTGAGCCGTGATTAATTAATCAATTTTGTCATTGAAAACATTTTTTTTAATTCATTTTTATTTTTATTTTTTATGTAACATTAGATTAAATCACGTATAGTATATAGATACCGCGTTCATGGAATATTTCATATCGGTAATTCACAATATTTTAATATCTGAAATTAATTATATAAGCTAAAAGTCAAGTTGGAAGATGTCATATATGCATGTGCAAAATCTATTTTATATATACTATTATAAAAAAAATCAATTTTTACAATTTTAACTTTTCCTAATATACCCCCATTCTCTAATTCTCTTGCTTCAATTACAATTCTACATCTCCACTCTTATTTATCTTATCAATTTTCCATGACTATTATTCTCATCTCCTCGAGAATAAATTTTTGTGCAAAAAATATGATTAAATCTGAACTATATATTTATCTTAGTGTATTTGACATATGGTTCATATCCATATAAGCATAATTTTGTACTCAATAAGCATGGTCGTAATAAACATGATTCTATATATATAATTTAAGCATGCATGATTGTGTATAGATTTAAGCATTTTTTGTAGTTTAGTTTATATAAAAATAAGTATTGGCGTAAAAGATAGGAACATATCTGAATCATTGATCTTACTAAGATTACGGCTCATATTGATATAAGCATGGACGTTACGATATAAAATAAACATGAAAATACTTTAAGCATCAAACTATATATAAATAAGCATGATACTAAAAAATATGATTACGTGCATATTTAATCATAATTTAGTTTAAGCATTTTTTACACACGTTAAAATTTATTTACAATTCCCTATAAATATAGTTTTTGTGTGTGTTTGTGTCTTGTGAGGTAAAGTGAAATTTATCTAACCTTCAAAATTCTCTTTTTTTGAGGATTTGAGTCCAGTTGAAATCCATGAGGAGTCCACACATTGCAAGGAGCTCAAACAGCTTACTGTCATCATGGAATTGATATATTTAAAATTCATATACAATATATATCCACTTTAATTGATTATTTGAAAAAAAAAAATCGAATTTGGCGTTTATTTATGACGTCATTAACTTACTTGTTATCATAAACTGGAACTCCCCAATACTCGTCATGAAATTGAACGTAAACTCTGTCTGATAATTTAACAAATTCAATTAGTTTCAAAAAAAAATTAAAAAAAATGAAGAAAATATTAAACAATATTTATATACTAATATTAATTATTGACTTACCACTCCAGTTGCACCTCCTCGGCTCTTCCCCCTCCTTCTTACACTGCTTCTCCCAAAGAGAAATCTCATCCAACGGTGGAGAATCAACGGCGATCAAGCACGAGATTTTCTCATCGGACGGCGGAGAAGAAGAGCCGGTGACCGAAGAATCATCGATGGAGTTCTGCGACAACGACAGCGACAACGAAGAGAAGGAAATAGGCGATGAGCAGCTTCTTTTCTGCAAACCTATGTGGTAGATTTTCTTGAGTTTTTTGGAGAAGAAATTATGTTCTTCTTTGGATTTTTCGAGGGCTTGTTTCTTTACGTAATATTTGGACATGCTGCGGAAAAAAATAATTAGGGTTGACGACAGAATTTAAGAGTGTCTTAATTAACTTAATTAGGATTAAGGATTTAGATCTGAGAAGTCAAGAGTTTGTGTATAATGTGAGGTTTTATAGAAAGTTTGATAAGGAATTATATATGTATACTTAATTAATTAATTTTTTTGGGTTAGGAGAACTGTGGATTTCATGAGGTGTGTATTTTTTTTATTTTTTTTTCTTTTTTTTGTACTTAGTTTTTACGCATATGCTAATAAAAGGAATGTTGGACTTGTAATATAGTTGTGGAATTTGACGGTTGAATTTCAAGAACTAATTAAATTAATTAATTTCAAGAACACATATGCATATAGAGAAAAAAAAACATGAATTATAAATAATTAGAAAGGGAATTGACCACTCTGCCCTCGATATACACATAAATGGTAATGTGATTACCACTGAAGATTAATGAGATTATTTATAATCAATTCATGTAAAGGTAATGGTTCGTTATCGGTTTGATTACTATTAATTAATCTCGCAAATAGTAATAATTTGTGACTTTTGACATTTTATGTTTATTTTATTTAGTAATCTAGCTCAGGTTTTGACGTAAATTTATATGGGCCAGAGCTCCTAAACAAGTACAAATTCTTTAACTTCAATCCAAGATTAGATTTTGGTAGTAAAGTCAAACAATCCAATCATATATATATAGGTATTTGATCATATGAAAACTAATTATTACGTGAAACCTGCAACCCATCATAAAATGTTGCATTTTATACATAAAATAAGGCATTTTGTGCATAAAATGTTGCATAATAAAATATATTATTTTATATTATTTTATATTATTTTTATGCATATAATGCATCATCATGAGAATTTGCATAATAAAATATATTCTTTTATTTTATATTATTTTTATGCATATAATGCATCATCATGAGAATACAACATTTTATGATAAAAATGCAACACTTTTGCGTATAAAATGCAACATTTTATGATGGGTTGCAGGTTTCACATAATAATTAGTTTTCACCATAACCTAACCACACACACACACACACACACATATATATATATATATATGCATAAAATAGTTCATCTCACTTTATTAGTCTTATTTGTCATTTTGGTTCATCCCACTTATTAGTAAGGGTGAGCACGGGTCGGTTAACCAACCATTTTACACCTAAAAAAACCGATCATGCGGTTTTTTATCGGGTCGGTTAACCGTTATAAATTAAAGAATAAAGACCAAAAACCATAAAAGCGGTTAACCTAAAAATCGGGCCGGTTAACCGTTTATCTAACGGTTAACCATAAATAAAAGAAATATTCTATTTTCTATAATTTATAATAGGAAAATTCGAAAGAATTCATATCTTAGAATATACATGCAAAATAAATAATTTACAAAAAATAAAAAACACTGAAATTAAATTGCATAATCCTAATAGAATAAGCTTTGCAATAACTTAAACTAACAATCGAGCTACCTTCAATTACTTATTAACTTTTGGTTCCATCAATACTTAGAATCGGGTGATCTTCTCTAAAATTTTATTAGTAATATCTATATATATATATATATAATATAATATAATATAATATGTATATATATATAATTATATATTTATTTATTTGGTACCGGTTCGGTTAACCACCGGTTTTTTAGGCATAGAAACCGAAACCGAACTGTTAGAGTCGGGTTTTGAAAATTAGAAATAAAAACCGAACCATACGGTTCGATTACCCATATTTTCAGATCGGGTTCGGTCTGGATAGTCGGTCGGTTCGGTTTTTCGGTTTCTTATGCTCAGCCCTACTTATTAGTCTCATTTCCTAAAATGGTAAAAAACTTGTGGCTACAATTAACCCTCTCTCTCTTTAAAATTGATTATATCCACATATCATCTCCTTTATTGGTTTATGTGCTCAAATGAAATGAGACTAATTAGAAGGGATGGAGGTAGTACTCCGTATTACAATATCACTATCCAAGAAATGTGAATTTATACATTAGTACTAAAAATACATATTTGAATTATAATATCGCCACTCTTAGTTGAACTGTTTCTCAATGAACTGCAATTGGCTCTTATTATTTCATAAACTTATGTCCTACTTGTTTTAATATAAAGGTTTGAGGCATACACTTTGCCTACATGGATGAAGACATCTCAACTTTTTTTCATGTCTTAGCAACATTGGAATTCAAATTACTCTATTAAGTAAAGATTTTTTTTTTCAGGATTAAAAACTTATAATAAATAGTTTGTTTTTTTTTTGTTGTCTAATTGCATAACATTTATACCTAATTTTTTTTAGTTATTTCCTCAAAAGGAATTTTATAAAGTTAAGTATATATTGTGCTCCATTTCGTACTGCTCTGATAATAACTTTCGTGGTTTTCAAACTCTCAAATTGTTAATGCACTAGTATATTTTACTACTATATGTTAGTCTCCATATCTATTTATTTATTTATTAATTTATTTAATCTCCACCGAAAGCATGCTGTATGTTTTTCTTTTTTTTATTGACCTACGGCCCAGCCCAAATGAGGACTTTCTATTGGATTATTGTGGGCCTACGTGGCCCATTATAGAATGAGTCTTATTCCAACTATGAACCAAATTACATGGTTTTCTCAGTTATAGTAGTAATACTTAAATTATTTGACTAAGTAATTTTTTTTATTTATATATATATATAAGTATTTTTTTGAAATTATATATATAGAAGTAGTAGCTAGCTCTGATTGGGATTTCGAGCTCCACACGATTTATGGTAAAAAAGAACAATTAAAATCTAATGTGAGTTTCAGTGCCATAAGACATTGGATATTTAGTACTCCTTTCGTCTCATTTAAGACATTTATATTTGTTTTTTGGCATGGGGTTTAAGAAATACTCACTTCGCCCTCTATTTCTTGACACTAATACTATATCGGGACGTTCTCCATTTCTTGACCCTTTCTATTTTTGGGACGTAGATCCCATAATTACTTTATCACTTTACTTTTTAACACTTTAACACTTTAATATCATTAAAAATATTAGTTGGACTCACAATTATTCCACTTTAATATTTTAACACTTAATTTATTAATATATCATCAAACACATTAAACTCCGTGCCCAGAATTTTGGGTCAAAAATTGGAGGACGGAGGGAGTATGTGTTTTGTGTTGTAAATGTATTAAACACTCCATGTGTACAAAGATTTCTTATGTGTTGTAAATGTATTTAGAACTCCAAAATAGAAATGTAACATCTCGTACAAGACACCCCAAAAAGCAAATGTAACGTATTAAATGGAACGGAAGGAGTATGTAGTAGTATTATTTTTATGATCGTTAACTATTCAAAATATTCACTCAAAAGAATTACAACATCATATATAAATATTGGGCAATTACAAAAATGGGCTTAAAAATACCCACATAATTTAACCATGAGACCGAAATCATGCGTTGAAGACTTATTTTCTAAATTAAATAGTAGTATTACTTATAAAATGTAAAATTCATGTGAAGAAATTGACTGATGGGTCAATAATATTTTTAATTTTGACTATGTAAAAGGTGACGTTCTTATTTGAGAAATTTAACCCCCATATATTACTCATTTGATCCCGTTTATCTTGGCATATATTTTTTTAATATTGTTCCTACTCATCTTGACACATTGTATTTTTAGCAAAATATTAGCCCATTAAAAAAATAACTAACCCTATGCAGCACAACATCGTACCCACCGATTCAAATTACAAAATTATTTTTATTAAAAATTTATTAATTAATTTATTAATCACTAATTCTCATCCTGATTTCTCTATTCGAATATTAATCTAACACAAGAACTATTTCTCAAAAGAAATGAACCTCGAGAGAGAGGAAGGTGAATTTGTCACATCAAAAAATACATTTTCCACGAAGCTTATCAAGAACAAGTCACAGGGCCTATACCTTGATCAACACGTACGCATTTGAGAGAAAACAAAGTATATATTTGGTCAAATATAATTATTAATAATTTTTTTTTAAAAAAAACTATATTTTGTTGACAAAAACAGCCAACAAAATTAAAGGTGACGACGTGGTAAATAATATGTGGCAAAAATATATACTTTTACTTTGACTACAAACTAATTTTCTAGGCAACTTCATTTGGTTCATGCATCAGACACAGATCCTCTCCAACTCTTGTTCACCAAGAAATCTCTGCCTATAAATAAGCAGCTTCTCCTTCCTCAAAAATATAACATTAAAAAGAGAAGGAAAAAAAAAATCAAGAAAAAGGCATCAAAGAATTTATCGACGAATTGAAGAAGTGGGTAGAAATGAAGAAGCATAATGGAGGAAGTGGAGATTGGTTCTCTTCAATTTTGTCTTGCTTTTATGCCTCAAATAATGATGAAAAGAATTTGAAGTCTTCTTCAAAATATCCACATGCTTCAGATCATGGACCAGAGGCAGCCATGGTGAATGCAGCAAAGCATTTTTCTGGGAAAGTACGATTAATTTGATCGTTCTAATTTGTTAATATATGTCATATATATATATATATATTTTTTGTTTCCTTTTTTCATTCTAGTTTTTAGGGTTATTGTATTTGTCTCATCCCCATAAATTGGTTTCACTTTGGTGAAAAAAGCATGTGAAAATTATGTGTTTGTGTGAATTCTGGCGCATATAGTTGGATTGTAATTATTGACATTATATATATATTTTAATTTTGAAATCAACTTTGTGATGGAATATGTGGTCGACAAATAGAAGGAAGAAGTAAGAAAAAGTAAAGTAAATAAGTAAAAGATTCATTCTTTGTTTGATTGAAAGTGAGAATGTGATGTAATAAAACTTCAAACCTTGCTGTAAATTAAAACTATGAAATGATCGACTAAAACATCAATAGTACTTGAGCAAATTAACTAAATATTTAATTAAATCAGGCTAAATTTATAAAGAAAACCAATCTCAAAACAAAAATTTCTTGCATGATTTATAATAAAAGTACCTTACATATATAGAAGTGTACAAAAGGAGTGGACAAAACTTGGAGTTTCCGTACTAAGGAAAATACTTATATTAATAGATGTTCAAAATAAGTAAAACATTTAATTAAGAGAGCAAAGAAGAAGAAGAAGAAGTAGTTTCTTTCCCTGCTTAATTGTTCTTAGGTGGATGACGCCTAGGGCCTTTGTAATCTGCAGTGAAAGCAACAAATCTAGCTCTATAATTCTCTTTGGGCATCATCATTCTCGATTTTCTTGAATATTTTGATTTTTCAAATCTTTCTTTCATCAAATCCATCTTCCCATAATAGTAATCATCAGAAACCATCTCTCCTCCTCCTCCTATCTTGTTTTCAGCATTCTGCATCGTATAATAAAATTTTTTTTAAAAAAAACTAATTATAGTAGCATTAATTGTTTCCTAATTATGGGATTAAGACTTACCTTTCTTTCTGCTCCAAGAAAACTGCATTCTTCACCAGCACAATAGTCTCCACCTACAAATATGAGAGTCATAACCATGCAATGAAACCCTAATCAATAAAAAGAAAAGTTTTGAATAAATAAAAACCTTGAACTGAGTATGATGTTGAAAGAGTTGCAGCAACCAAAAGGAAAATGAGCAGAAATCTTGCAGTTTTTAGAGTGAGAAGAAGCATTTTTCTTGATGTTTTAGTGGTATTAATTTCTGTATGTTTTGGAACCATCCAAAGAGAAAAAGTTCCTTCAAATAAATGATGGGATTTATAGAAAGAGAAGAAATTCTGAGCACGCAAGTCAAAGATTTGGTCCAAAGAATTTAAAAAATTTGTACATTCCCAAGTCAAAACCAAGGACTAGGGTTCCAATGCTAATATTAAAAACTTAAATTAACTTAGATTTCACGTTTCACTAAAATAAAGGGGGACCAATTTTCACTGGCATGCAATTCTATGATAGGTTAATTTTATATTTACCTTTGTTGTGGTAATCCATGAGTAAAAAATAAAAATTGTACTAGGATCTCGAGATTGTTAATAAAATTTTAAAATAGATAATCACAACATTCGATATTATTGTGAATTAATTACATTTTTTTTAACTGTGAATTAATTGCATGCAAGCACATTGCTGAAATGATTTTTGTTATAGGATATTATTATAAATTTATAATATACATGTGACAGTGTAATGAATTAGAGGAAAAATATGAGGAGATGAAAGAATTGAAATTAGTAAAAATTAGGGATTGGAAAGTGGATTAGTAACGTGGAGGTGAAGATACAAGTGTTTAGCGCTTGTCTGCCGTCATGCATTCTACGAGACTAAAAAGTTAATATTGCTTTTCTCAAGAAAATAAATACAGTAAATAAAGAAGTTAATTTTAATTTTGCTTAGTTTCTTGAGCCCTTACATGGCCTCAGCTAACTTTTCCCCCTGTTTTTATTTAATACCACGTACCTCTACACGTATACATATTCATGCATATTAGTATACATTATTTTGGGAAATAGTAGTAAATCAAGTATTCTATCATTTTCATAAATAACGTTATGTTTCTTTTTGGAAAATAATATTATATTTCCCGTTCCATAGTTTGGACACGAAAATTACGAAGAATGTATAAATTTTTCTCAATTATGAATAACGATATGTTTTTGTGGTACAAAAGAATATCATATTATTGCCCAAAGAAAACATAACATTATCTATAGGATGACGAAATGGCTAATAAATAGACAGCCAACATTAGTTAATCTGATTTTATTTTATTTTAATTTTATATTTAAGATATTTTGCGGCAGTTAGGGAATAGAGACCGACATTGGCATTGAAACAAGTGATTGCATAACATGGCCGACTGATCATTACATTGCATTGAATCACTCACAAATTAATCATATAATTTATATTAATTACACAAACAAAAACATTTGATTTTGTTAGTATAGGTGTCTCATGGTATACAGTATTTGAAGTTCACAAATGGTGAAAAATCAATTATATTAATGTCTTAAAGCAATAAATAATGCTTATCAAAAAATATAAAAACCATTTATAATAAACCGGTTTATTTAGGCACGTGTATGTGATTTAATATTTTAAAGCATATATATATATGTGTGTATATATATATATATATATTAATTAGAGTGTTACAAATCCATAAAAACATACAGAGTATTATGATTGATTTTGAATAAAAGATCGTATCGAGATCTTTAATTTGATATAAAATTCGTAAAAGTAAGTCGGAAAACACACATGAAAGTTATGACAATTTAAAATATTGAAATTCAAATTATATTAAGTGATTAAATATTGTGATTTTGAAAAATAGCTGAAATCTGTCCAATCAAGAAATCACGATCCACTAAGAGTTGGGCCTATTGATTGTTTTATGATTTATGGGCTTTAAATTCTTGAAAATTTGAGTCTGGGCTTATTGAGTGTGGGCCCAATTCAGAATCCAAAGGCCCAACGGCTGTCAGAATATACTATTTCTCATTTATTAGAAAGTACTACCTCCATCCCATATATTTAGTCCACTTTACTATTTGACACATATTTCCACCGAAACCTAATACGGGTTTTAAAATATAATTTTGTAGTATCGTTTTTTTTACGGGATACTATGACACTCATAGTATCCCGTAAAAAAAACGATACTACAAAATTATATTTTAAAACCCGTACTAGGTTTCGGTGGAAATACGTGCATAAAGCAAAGTGAACTTCTTACATGGGATGGAGGTAGTAATAAATATTAAAATCATGATTTTAGTACACATTCCTCGTGATTTAAATATTATTATAAAAATGTTAATGTTGTTACTTGTTACTATAAAATCATCCGAAATTCGTGACTCAAAACAAGAAACACAGTACCATCATTAATAAAATACGAGCATTATTTGCCTTTATTATTCCCTTTTTTTTTAAATAAAAAAACTAGTGGCCTTTAATTGGCTATCGCCGGCCTATCTGATTAAATAAACGCAGGATTAATGAGGCCGAAATATTTGAGAAGAATGTCATAAAATAAAAATAAAAATAAAAAACTCGAGGATAATTGCGATGGCTGAAATGGCGGAATCCAGACCTTACAATTCTCTCAGCAAATACTTCCAAATTAAACCCCAAACCCCTAATTCTTGAATTTCCGAATTCTAGAACCCTCCAATCTCTTCCCTTAAACCCATATTCACTAGCAAGGGTTCTTTCGCTCAGAGATAGAAAGAGAAACACTCAAACTCCACAGCTTATCTACTTTCACCTCCTACCTAACCACGTCAAAGACTCCATTTTGACTGCAATTCAATCGACTCGAGAAGTAAACGGATTGAATTTCAGGCGAGAACACCAAGATTTTATCTGGGTTTCCTCTAGAAGTTGAGAAAATGGCGCCTGTGCTGAGCAGAAGTCTGGCCTCTGCGGCGATGGCCGTGAGCCCAAACATGTCTTTCTCTATCAAGAGTGGCGCGAAGAGCAGCAGGGGTTTGTTGAGAAGCGCTTTTCTGCCTAAGAGTGGATTGAACAACGCTTTTTTGAGGAGCGGTTTGGAGTGGAAGGTGGAGAGGCAGCGGAGCGGAGTGGTGGTGAGGTGTGACGCCTCCGCCGTGGCTGAGAAGGAGGCTCCGGAGAGCGCTGGCGAAACATATGAATATCAGGCTGAGGTAAATATCTTTTTCTTGTTTTTCTTTTCATTCATTTTGTGTGGGAATTTAGAAAGAATGATGTATAGAATTGCTAGTGTTAAGAGAATTACTACTTTTTATTGTCTGTGATTGAACTGTTTATATATTGAGGATGGAAATTTTACTTGTTGATTGTTAACTTGTTATGTTGATTTCAGGTTAGTAGATTGATGGACTTAATTGTCCATAGTTTATACAGCCATAAGGAAGTGTTTCTTCGGGAGCTTGTAAGGTGAGGATGTGCTCTGCTTCGTAGTTTCATAATTATCTGTATTTTGTATTTCAAATTGTGGTAAAGACTCCATTTTTAAGATATGATTGTGTGTATGTATGTGTAAAAGAGTGCATCTTGGATTTGTATAGGATCTTTTGGTTGAAAAAAGTTCATGGGTATGAACTCTTTTGCATTATTGGCTGAGTTCTACGGTATTTGTTTTCTGCAGTAATGCAAGTGATGCTCTTGATAAGTTGAGGTTCTTGAGTGTCACTGAGCCTACGTTACTCGGAGATGCCGGTGATCTTGAGATTCGTATCAAACCTGATCCGGATAATGGGACCATTACCATTACGTATGTATTTTCTTCATCTACTTTGCAGTTAGTGCAAGTTGTAAATGTAGATTAGCTTAGTGTTGCTTCAACCCTTTTCAGGGATACTGGTATTGGGATGACGAAAGAGGAGCTTATAGACTGTCTTGGAACCATTGCACAGAGTGGCACTTCTAGATTCCTAAAGGCGTTGAAGGTCTTTACTTCTCGTCATATTGTGTCTGAGCTTCTTTACAACTTCCATCTTTGAGATTTTAGTGAATATAAAATTGGATTTTCACCTCATGCAGGAGAACAAGGATCTAGGAGCAGACAATAGCTTGATTGGCCAATTTGGTGTTGGATTCTATTCTGCTTTTCTGATTGCAGACAGGGTAATCTCGGTTTTTCATATCCTCTAATATATGTTGTTGATAGTCTGCTGAATGTTTTCTGTTTTAAGGGTTGTTTGATTCAACTTTTTTCTTTACTCTTTTGTAGGTGGTTGTGTCAACGAAGAGCCCCAGGTCTGATAAGCAGTATGTTTGGGAATCTGTGGCAGATAGCAGCTCCTACTCAATTCGAGAAGAAACTGATCCCAACAATCTTCTCAGTCGAGGCACCCGGATCACACTTTATCTTAGGGTATTTACCCTTTCTTCTAGCACATTCAGAGTTCTTCTGTGTGTAACGTGTCTCATTCTTTTTGGTGTAAAGCTTATTCATTTGGGTTGTCTTTTTCCTACTGCCTTGAAGCGTTGTGCAAAATGCTTTGAAATGATGACTTTTGTGTTTCTGCCAATACTAAGTTTATCATGCAATTCATAGTTTTAGATTTGATACTAAAGGTTATTTAGTGGAAAAAAATTCAACTTCATTAATTTTTTGGCTTGCAGGATGATGATAAGTATGAATACTCAGAGCCTACAAAGATCCAGGGTTTGGTCAAGAATTATTCACAATTTGTATCATTCCCTATCTACACATGGCAGGAGAAGTCAAGGACCATTGAGGTTCGACTTTTATGTTACGACTAGTGTAATTGTTACATTTCTTTTGTTGCATAGTTTTAACTCTGAGACAAGCTTAACTCTGATGTATATCAACAAATATTGGCAGGTAGAAGAAGAGGAAGAACCGAAAGAGGGAGAAGAAGTACCTGAGGTAATGTCACGTTAGAGTCGGTAAATGATTTTGCTTTGTCTTTTAAAGAAAACATGAAGATGATGTCAATTTCTTACATTCTGGTGCTTCAGGGGGAGAAGAAAAAAGTGAAGAAGACCAAAACTGAAAAATACTGGGACTGGGAATTGACGAATGAAACAAAGCCTATATGGGTAAAAGCCTAAGCTAGAATTGATCTCGTGCTTATAATCATTCATATTTAAATCTTTATGTATGCTTTATGCCTTTTTTTTTTCTGTTTTCAATATGCAGATGCGCAGCCCCAAGGAAGTTGAAAAGGAACAATATCAAGAATTTTACAAGAAGGCATTCAACGAGTTTCTGGATCCACTTACCTACACCCATTTCAACACAGAGGTATGGATGTTCATGTTGAATGAGCTGGTAAAAGCTTTCAGCTTCTCTGCTTTGATTCTGATCGAGTGATTCTGTAGGGTGAGGTGGAGTTCAGATGTGTGCTCTATATTCCCGGGATGGCACCTCTTAACAATGAAGAAGTTATCAATCCCAAGACTAAAAACATCCGTCTATATGTGAAACGTGTATTCATTTCAGATGATTTCGATGGTGAATTGGTAAGAACTTTATTCTTGGTAGCTTTTCTTGCCTTTTTTGCGAACCATGCATGTCAAGTTCTCACCTAAAAAGAATAAATTGATCTCTCATAAGATGCATGCTTTGTAAAAAAATATACTGACGTAACAGAGTATCCTATCAATGATTTTATTCCTGTGTCCAAATCTCTTCTGAATGCTGAATTCAATTGGCTACGCTTGTGTTGACATTAAACCAATTTGATAACATGCAGTTTCCAAGGTACTTAAGCTTTGTGAAGGGTGTGGTGGACTCCGATGATCTTCCCCTTAATGTTTCGAGGGAGATCCTACAAGAGAGTCGAATTGTAAGGAAGTTGTTACTTATCTCCAAACCCAAATTAATATTATAAGTTTCAACTCCCTTTTAAATTTACTCTTCTATCCCATTTTTCTCAATCCAGGTGAGGATTATGAGGAAAAGACTGGTTAGGAAGACATTCGACATGATTCAAGATCTTTCTGACAGTGAGAACAAAGAGGTTGGTTATAAACAAATAAATAATGTATATTTTCTTATCTTTCATGCTACTTATGCCTATGGTGGTTGTGCAATTTAGGATTACAAAAAATTCTGGGAGAATTTCGGCAAGTTTTTGAAGTTGGGTTGCATTGAGGACACTGGAAATCACAAGCGAATTACACCATTGTTGAGATTTTTCACATCCAAGAGTGATGAAGATCTAATAAGCTTAGACGAATATATTGAGAACATGGGTGAGAATCAGAAGGCTATCTATTACTTGGCAACGGACAGCTTAAAGAGTGCTAAATCTGCTCCTTTTGTGGAGAAGCTGATACAGAAAGGCATCGAGGTATGTACATAAACTAGAATCAATGAATCCTTCTTTCATTCTAGGGGTTGTTGAGAATGATTAATACACTAATCAAAATGCTTGATCAGTCGAAAATAATAACTTAATCTGCAGGTGATTTACTTGGTTGAGCCAATTGATGAAGTTGCAATCCAGAATTTAGAAACATACAAAGAGAAAAAATTCGTTGATATCAGCAAGGAGGATCTAGATCTTGGTCAGTATCTCTTGATATATTATATTCTTCAAACATGAGTCCCTAAAATTAGATTTTTTTAAACTTATGAACCTTTATCGATACTTGTAGCTTAATTTTTATGTATGAACGACAGGCGACGAAGATGAGGTGAGTGAAAGAGAAACTAAGCAAGAGTACAATCTCCTCTGTGATTGGATAAAACAACAACTTGGAGATAAGGTGGCTAAAGTGCAAGTCTCAAAACGTTTATCCTCGTCTCCGTGTGTGCTTGTTTCTGGCAAATTTGGATGGTCTGCCAACATGGAGAGGTGCCTCATTTATTTTTCATGCATATTCTTGATCTCAAAATGCTTATATCATCTCTTGTTTCTAAATATCTAATCCACCTTTGTTCGATTTTACCTTTTTTTCCAAATAGATTGATGAAAGCACAAACTCTCGGTGACCAATCGAGCCTCGAATTCATGAGGGGTAGAAGAATACTTGAGATCAACCCAGATCATCCTGTTGTCAAAGATCTAAATGTATGATGATAACTTATTCCGAATTCAAGATTAGACGTAATCTTGAATTTTATCCTTCAAACTTAGACAATCCATTTACTTTTCTTTTCGCAGGCTGCCTGCAAGAACGCCCCAGAAAGTACCGACGCAAAGAGGGCTGTTGAACTTCTGTACGACACGGCCTTGATCTCGAGTGGATTCACTGTAAGTTCTAGAAAGTTCCACGACAAAACATTTTTCTTTCAGCTCTTTTAAGGTTTCTTCCACTCACGTGCTGTAATGATATAATTCACAGCCGGATAGCCCCGCTGAGTTGAGCAACAAGATATATGAGATGATGGCGATGGCCCTCGGAGGAAGATGGGGAAGATCAGAGGATGATGACGCGGCAGGCACGAGCGCTGCTTCGGAGGGTGATGCTGAGGTGGCGGAGGCCGTCGAAACTCAAGTTGTCGAGCCTTCGGAAGTGAGGACTGAGACTGATCCTTGGGAGTGAGATTAAATTTTTGGAGGGTATTTTTGTTTAGCCAGAATTCAAAGAGAATGGTAGGGCAGAATAGAAGCAGCTTTTGAAAGGGAAAAGGAAATCGTGTGATTTGATGGAATTTTTTCATGACATTTTTCTATCTTGTTATTATGGTTGTGTTTTACAAGTTAGTTTTATCTTAGATTTCTCCATCGTCCGAACTTCAAATTAATTTCTAATTTTTTTACGTACTCCTATCGAACCCTTCTTCGATATCATATATTTATTTAATTCGAAACGGATCTTCAATTTTACTTCAAAGAATAGGTTGTGCACTCCAAATTTTAGTTTCCTTGAGGAATAGATTCTTTAGCACAATCCTGTTCTTTTTATATACTCGCTCGGTCATATTCTAGATGACCTTTTTTACATGCAAACCAAAATAAATTCAAATTAGAATGAAAAACGAAATAAATATAGACTAAACAACTTATCCACATTCATTTTGCCTAGATGACTTTTTTAAGGTAAAAATGCAAATAAATACACCAATTATGTCTTACATATTGTTTAAATCACAAACTTTCAATTTTTTTTGTAAATGCATGAACTTTAGCCTGTATTCAATTTTACCACCGATTACATTTCCGATCAAATCGAAACTG
This sequence comes from Mentha longifolia, assembly GCA_001642375.2. NCBI lineage: Eukaryota > Viridiplantae > Streptophyta > Magnoliopsida > Lamiales > Lamiaceae > Mentha > Mentha longifolia. The sequence goes on from CM038121.1 coordinate 27,437,758, forward strand.
ACCCGACAATTTAGTTAGATTTTTTAATTAATCACTTAAATAATAGAATGACTAAACGACATCATTTTACATAAAATAACATCATTTTACATACGTCGTTTTACATAAAACGATGGCTATTTGAGCTCGTAGACACCAATCCCCACGTCGTTGGTGAAGGTAAAATTGAAGTTACGTTACGCGGAAAATTGAAGGTCACACCCCCGGCAGCTACATAAGCACCACACTAGTTTTGATTTAAGAGAAAATTTAAATCGTGATAAAATCGAAAACAGGGCAAAAGTCATGTATTTACAATTTTTTTTGAAAATTCATGATTTAAACGATATGTCAAATATAATTGGTGTATTTATTTATATTTTTACCTTTTTTTTTTATGAAAACCAAAATAAATTTGAATTAGAATGAAAAACCAAATAAATATAAAACTAAACAATTCCTCCACACTTGCATTTTGCTTGTCTTCAAACAAACACTAGCTAGCATAACAGCGAAACATACCAGAAAAATTAATGGAACACTGTAAGAATTCACAGTGTTCCATTAAAAAATAAATAAGAACACTGTAAGAATTTACATAAATAAGATTAAAAAATAGAAAAATAAAAAAATTGGGGGCTCGTACATAAAATCTGAGATAGTGTCAGCCTGTCAGGTAAAAAAAAAACCAGTATAAAATCAAAAAATAAAATTCAAATAGATATATTAGACCAAAATAAAAGTTAAAAAGAATAAATAAATAGAACTCTTTAAGAATTTACATAAATAAGTTTAAGAAAATAGAAAAATGAAAAAAGTTGGGGCCCATACATAAAACCGGTAGTAATCAAAAATAAAATTCAAATAGATATGTTAGACCAAAATAAGAGTTAAAAAGAATAAATAACGGAACCCTTTAATAATTTACATAAATAAGTTTAAGAAAATAGAAAAATGAAAAAAAATTGGGGTCTATACATAAAATCTCAATTATTGTCAGGTAGAAAAAAACCGGTAGAGAATAAAAAAATGGAAAAATTAGGAGCTCATAATAAAAAAAAACAATTGTAAGCTTCTTATGGGATTCGATCACTTGTCAAAAAATGCCGAGTCAATGAGTCTAGCCAACCAAACCATAATAATGAACATATCTAAGTTAATATTCTATTATAACTATATATGTAAAATCAAAATTATGGGCCCCCAAAATTTTATGGCCCTAGGCGATCGCCCATGCTCGACCCCCCTTAGGCACGGCCCTGTTGTCGAACTTCTATATGACACGGCCTTACTTGAGTGGATTCACGGTAAGTTCTAGAAAGTTCCACGCCAAACATTTTTCTTGCATCTTTTTAAGGTTTCTTCCACTCACGTTCTGTAATGATATAACAAGACTGGATATCCCTGCTGAGCTGAGATATACGAGATTATGGCAATGGCTCTCGGAGGAAGATGGGGAAGATCCGAGGACAATGATAGGAGGAAGATGGGGAAGATCCGAGGACGATGATGCGAGTGCTGCTTCGGAGGATGATGCTGAGCATTGAAGACTGATCCTTGGGAGTGAGATTGAATTTTTGGATTCAAATAGAATGGTAGGGCATATAATAGAAGCAGCTTTGCGAACTCCAAATTTTAGTTTTTATGTGATAGACACTAAACACATCTTCAGTTTTCATGTTAATAGACACTAAACGGATCTTCAAAGAATCTGTGCGACTTCCAAATTTTTAGTTTTCTTGCGCAATTTGTCCTTTTTATGCATTAGCAGAATAAACTAAATTAGGATAATAACAAATTCTAGTCTCATTAATATGGTATTTCGTGTAAAATTTTGTGACCAACTGTTGAAATTATATTTACTTATAAATAAATAAAAAAAAAAAAGGAAGAAGTGAAAAAAAACTGAAAATCATGAACACGATGCTAGCCAGTACTGTTAAAATATTTGAGCCTATATATATATATATATATATATAGAGAGAGAGAGAGAGAGGGAACTTTGCCATTTGCAAGTAATCGTCCATATTTAATTACTAAAAAATGGTCCATCTACTACCTCCATCCCATTATATTAGTCATCATTTGACTTTTGACTTTCCACTGAAACTTAGGACGGGTTTTAAAATATAATTTTGAAGTATTTTTTCTTTTACGGGATACAATGACACTCATAGTATCCCGTAAAAATATTTCAAAATTATATTTTAAAACCCGTACTAAGTTTCGATAGAAAAACGTGCCGAAAAGTCAAATGATGACTAATATAATAGGATGAAGGTAGTATATATTAGACATGCGATATTGTTCTACTCCTTTTCTTGGATGATTAGAAATTTGCGTGCAATAATTACTTATTTATTTTCGTAATGGAAAAAAGAATATATACTTGTACACTATATTAGGGAGATGCAAACATAATTATGAGGTTATTAGATTATGATATCGTATTATTAACTGCTTAATAATCATTTGCATGAATAAATATATTAATTAAACTTATATTATAATAATAATTTGGCAAGATTAATAACAAATCAACTTAGTTATGTTAGTTCATTCTCTAGTTTGATTTGTCAAAAAACTCCCTTGAGAAATTAATCCATAAAATTAAATATTCATTTTATTCATAACAATTCCTGCCAAGAACTGCAGATTTATTCGAACTACGTTTATTTAAATTAGTAAAAACTAAATAGATATTTGATCATCATTAGTTCTTGGTATAGGTTTGCACCAACAAATCCCACCCATATCAAAATTGCAAACTTTTTCTGGGCAATCCATCCTCATCACTGCAACATCACAATCACGATCACTGCTGCATCTTGCTCCAATCTGCGCTATCCCGAATTCGCCACCCGATCTCGAGGCTCCGCCGCACAATAGTGACGAACCTATAAATCGAAAAATTAGTAAATAAGACAACGAAATGCGGTTCAGTTGGTATGAGTTATTTTCAATCATATAATGAAATTCTCAGATTGGATATAATACTATTAATTTATTACAATATATATATATATATATATATATATATATATATATATATATATATATATGTTATTTTGTTGTTTTAATCTGCAATTTATGAATTGGAGACTTACTCAAGACCATCAAGGCAATGCTAGCGAAGAAAGTTGTCTTAGTTGAAGCCATAATTCTTCTCAATACAAATATTGATTTATTGTTTTATTTTATGTTTAATCTTGAAAATATTTGAGATTATTTATAGATTGAGGCTGGTGTTTCAAATATGAGATTAGTATAATAAATTAATCAAATTAAGGTCCATTATTTTCTTGTAAGTAGGTAATCTTTTGATTTTGCAATTATTTAGCCCACCAATTTAAGATGTACTAGTAATTCCATTCACTAATTAATGTGATATTATATGTATTTTAAGGAAGTCATAATAAAATTTAGTGATGTAATATATAGCTTTAGAATAACACACTGTTTGTAATTAAATGCTATGGGCTTCATATCCGGGTCCAACCGTACCCGCGAGCCCGTGACCCTAACCGCCAGAAAAATCTCCCCCAAATTTAATTTAAAAAATCGAAAAAAGGAAAAACAATTAATAAAATCGGTCTAGGTTTTATGGAAGGGTTTAAGCGGCCTTCACCTCTCCTCCCTACTTCTCTCATCGTCTAAAATTGCCCAATTCCGCCATTGATATACCTCCATTTCCAGTGATTTCATTATGTATTGACTTTCTCCATTTCTTTCCCTTCAAGGTTCGATCTCAATCTGCAGCTCTCTTTTGTTCGTCAACTCAGTTAATTCGTTAATTCAGCAATATGTGGAGAAGCCTATGGAAACAGCCTTGTTTGAGAAAGTTGAAGCCATCAATTAGTGCATTCAGCGCCGTCAAACCCTCTCAAAATTCTATCTTGAGTGAGGGGATCATACGTTTTCCGCTCCAGAGCAGTGTGAATTTGGGTTTTCTTCGAGATACTTACGCATTCCGCAGGGACCCTTTTAGATTTTCCGGGAATGCAAGAGGTTATGTTGCTGCAGCTGAGGCTTTAGTCTCCACATCGGAAGAAGAAGAGGTTGACAAAGAAGAAGTTGACGAAATTCAAGAATTAGTGGATAAGTTTAACAAAGAGAATGTGGTGATGCAAAGCCCAGACACGAACCAGAAGCGGAGGCAGCAGCCGAAAAAGATGGGAGGAATGGCGACGGGGAAGTACAATGCTCTTAGAAGGAGGCAGATCAAGGTGGAGACGGAGGCGTGGGAGGAGGCGGCGAAAGAGTACCAAGAGCTTTTAGTCGACATGTGTGAGCAGAAATTGGCTCCGAACTTGCCTTACGTCAAGTCATTGTTCTTGGGATGGTTTGAGCCCTTGAGAGATGCCATTGCTGCGGAGCAGGAACTCTGCAAGGATTCAAGCCGCTCTACGACTCATGCTCCTTATTTTGATCAATTGCCTGCGGATATGATGGCAGTGATTACGATGCATAAGTTGATGGCATTGTTGATGACTGGGGGATGCCGTAATGGTGTCAGAGTTATACAGGCCGCGGGTCATGTTGGCGAAGCCATCGAACATGAGGTTGGCTTGATTAAAAGAAATTACTGCGATCATATTTATTTGGTTTTCTTGGTTGTTGTGTTTGTTGATCTTCTCTTTCTGCTGCAGATTATTTTGTAGTTTGTTGTGATCCTCCAAGATGTTCTTGTTTATTTGAAGAATTAATGCTAATAATATCATGTCAAGACTATCTGTAACGAACAATAGCTCGTAGACTTATTGTCGTCGGTAGTTCAAAGTGTCTTCTGTCCTTGAATTTGGAGACTATGGGCTGCCGAACTAGTAATTTCTGTACTATATATGACATTTTGTGTGCACTTTAGGTGATTCCACAGACTAGGTTACTAAGCATGAGCTCTAGGGATAGTCAATCCATTTCCACGTCTTTAGTTTTTGGTTTGTGTAATTCCATTAGAGACTTTCCACAATAGTTTTATGCTTTTTTGTAACTGATGTTTGTTCTGTAACTTTTTTTGACTGAAATAGTTCATTGTGCCAGAGTCTTGATTAAATTTCTGTTTGAGCTTCTACAATATGCTTTATGGTGGTGAAGCCCTCCTTCTTCACTTAGTCATGTTTGAGATTTTGGAAACTAAGGGTTTAGCAATGGAAATCTATCTCTTTGCTCATGCTAGATGATTATTTTAGTAAGTGGAAGGATAATGGAAAGTAAGATGTCCTGAATTTTCAGTGATTTCTGTTTTTATGATTATTTTAGGTAAGAATTCATAAGTTTTTAGAGACTTCCAAGAGGAAAAATGCGTTAAATAGAACTTGTGATGAAGAACGGGATCCTGCAGCTAAGGAACAAGAGAGATTAACAAAAAAGGTCAAGCTTTTGTTGAAGAAACAAAAAGTACAACAAGTCAGGAGAATAGTGAGCCGACAAGATGATTTGAAGTCGTGGGGACAGGAGGCTCAACTCAAGGTAGTTGGCATACTATTCTGATTTCAGACTTTTCCTTTAGAAGTAAACAAAGGAGTTGCTCACTCTCTGCTGAAACACACACTACTGCATACGTGTCTATCTGATTTTCGTCTTCACCAAGGTGATTTCAGACACCTTTCTTAGAAGTAAGACTGAAGATGCATTCGTGATGCATTTTATAGGTTGGCTGCCGTTTGATTCAGATATTGATGGATACTGCCTACATACAACCCCCACTGGATCAGATGGAGGATGCCCCTCCTGATATTCGACCAGCATTTGTGCATGCACTCAAATCTGTCGAAACAGGGTAAGTGGAACTGTATGGCTTCTCTGTGAGTTATCAGTGCCATGGCTACCTTGTTTTACAAACTGCTTAGATTATCTTTATGATTGAACTTTTTGTAGGAAAACGAGCAAAAGATATGGGGTGATTGAGTGTGATCCTATAGTTCGAAAAGGGTTGGAAAAAACTGTAAGTACAACTTCTTGTAGACTTCTCTCAGTTTGACCTCTGTGGTAAACATGATATACTACATAAATCTGCTTCGGCAGTTGTTGGACTCTTCTTGAGGATAAAAATTATTTTGCTCTCTTTTGAGTATCTCTGGTTTTCATGCAAATTATATATTTCTTTTTTTGCCTGTTCAGGCAAAACACATGGTGATTCCATATATGCCGATGTTGGTTCCTCCACTAAATTGGACAGGGTATGCTGCTCTTTGTATGTTAATACTATGAAGAAAAATTCCCGCTTTAGATCAATTGCATGTACGTTATGAATAATTTTCTGAATTGTTGGTAGGTATGAGCGAGGTGCTTATTTATTTCTCCCATCTTATATTATGCGCACACATGGAGCAAGACAGCAAAGGGAGGCTGTTAAAAAAGCGCCGAGGGAACAATTAGAACCTGTCTTTAAGGTATACTGCATTGTACCTTTGTTCTGCATTGTTTTTTTTCTTTTTTTTCTTTTTTCCGCATTGTTATATTCTGTATTCTGTTTTCACTGTTGATGACTTGAAAATTATCCTATCCTCTTTTAACAAGCTTCTAATTTTCATATTTTATGTGTCTTATGTAGGCACTCAATACTCTAGGAAATACTAAATGGAGAGTGAATAAAAGAATACTGAGTGTTATCGACAGAATTTGGGCTAATGGAGGTCAGTTGGCGGACTTGGTTGATCGTGACGATGTAAGTAACATTTGCATCGAAAGAATAATATACTGCGTTTTTCTTCTCTTTCAGATCTGGATGTTCCTTTGTTCGTCGAGTGTATGTTCTGTTGATATTATAAAAATTTGAGTGGGTTCTCTTTATCACAGATGATACAAGAATATCTTTTAATGCTTTAAGTTCATTTATTTCCCCTCACTTTGATGCTTGATCAGATCCCTTTGCCAGAGGAACCCGATACAGAAGATGAAGAAGAAATAAAGAAATGGAGGTGGAACGTCAAAGCTGTGAAAAAGGAGAACAGTGAGAGGCATTCACAGCGGTGTGATACAGAACTCAAACTTGTTGTAAGAAGCTCCTTCATTTAGTTTGATTCGCACTTGCGAAAGATCTGCATTGTTGCATATTAATTAATAACTTCTATGGAAGAGTAGGTGGCCAGAAAAATGAAGGATGAAGAAGGATTTTACTACCCTCACAATCTAGATTTCCGAGGGCGTGCGTATCCCATGCATCCATATCTGAATCATCTTGGTTCTGACCTCTGCCGAGGAATCCTAGAATTTGCAGAAGGGCGTCCACTTGGCAAGTCAGGCTTACATTGGATGAAGATACAATTAGCTAATGTATATGGTGGTGGTGTTGACAAATTGTCGTACGAGGGTAGAGTATCGTTTACTGAAAACAATCTGGAGGATATATTTGACTCTGCTGATAGGCCTCTTGAAGGGAGGCGATGGTGGTTAGGTGCAGAGGATCCATTCCAATGCTTGGCCACTTGTGTGAGCCTAGCCGAGGCATTAAGGAGTCCAAATCCCGAGACTGTCATCTCACATATGCCTGTGCACCAGGTAAACAATAGACTGTTAATTCACACTTTTGATAAAAAAAAATGTTGCAAATTACTTTATGGCCACTTGTCCTGTGTTTTAAGTTGCGCTTAGGAAGTGTTGCTGAACTTGATTGCATTCTTTCTGCAGTTTATTGATTGTCAAAATGTATCGGGTAATTCTAGGTCTCACTTTCTCTTAACAATATATTGATCATCAGAATATTTGTTGAGTTTTTTGTTTGGTTTGGTCACATCTTACTTCTTTTCTACAAGTTATATTTTTTAAAAAGATTTGCTAGCTTGATTCTGTTTGAGTAAGCTGTTATCTACATTGTTAAGCTAAATCGCTCCCTCCCTTTCTATTTTTCGGTTTCAAGGATGGTTCGTGTAATGGCTTGCAACATTATGCTGCCCTTGGAAGGGATAAGGTAATGAATTACATCACAATTTTTTTTATTATTATTTTTTTTTGTAACAACTTTAGCATTAAATTTTAAAGACCGCACAATGGAGGACTCAAATCTGAAACCTTTAGGCCAACACACGCACACCAATTACATCACTAATTTGATCCTTGTTCATGTGCATCACTAAAGTCAGCTAGAAAGTAACTGATATATATAATATATAGCTTCATTTGTTCATTAAGAGTATCTACCTTATAGGTATGGAAGGATGAAAATTTGATTGTGTACGTATTTCCTTCCTTTTTTGACATGAAATTTGTTATATTTATTTAGCTTGGAGCAGCTGCAGTCAATCTTACTGCAGGAGATAAACCGGCTGATGTTTACTCAGGGATTGCTGCAAGGTAAGCTTGAAACCGTTGCAGGAAATCTTAAATGACTTAATAGTGAAGTAAATGCAGTACGTCCCACAAAAAAGAAAAGAAAAAAGTGAATGCAGTACGGTATCAATCCCGAACAATTTCTATAACTAGGGGCCGCATTACTCTGTCATAGCAAGCATCGAAACAAGCCTTCCCTAATTAAACTATAAGTAGTTGATCTTTGTTTAAATTGTTCCTGATGCAGAGTTCTTGAGATAATGAAGACAGATGCTGCAGGAGACCCGGCAATTGATTCTAATGCCAAGCATGCTAGACTGCTAATTGATCAGGTTTCACTATATAAATTTCTGTTGGTTTCCATGACTGCGATGTACTAGATATCATTTTTACACATGGTTTATGCTAAGATGCTCATTGAATCTGCTCTTGTTTTTCACAGGTAGATAGAAAATTAGTTAAGCAAACAGTCATGACATCAGTGTATGGTGTCACATATATAGGAGCACGTGATCAAATCAAGAGGAGGTTAAAGGAGCGTCATGCTATTGATGATGATTCGGAGATGTTTGCCTGTGCTTGTTATGCTGCAAAAGTTAGTGCTTTCTTCTTTATCTCTGAGATGTGCTGTGCTTCTCGAACGGTTTAGATGCTTTCACGGTGTTAATTTTATGGGACGAATTTGGTCCTGCATTTATTCAAGCACTAACTTAGCATGGTTTGATCAATCAGACAACCTTGACTGCCTTAGGAGAAATGTTTGAGGCTGCAAGAAGCATAATGGGATGGCTGGGAGACTGTGCAAAGGTTTGTCTCTTGTTCTCTCGTTATTCTTGTATTCTCTTCTTTACCTGTATCCTGTTTTTTTAATAAACAACTGAATCTATAATTGGGATTAGCAAAAGATTTTCTTCACAATAAAAGCCAAACCCGTACTTTGTTAAGGACTTACGATGAAATATATACAGATTCATATCTGCCTTTGGTTTTGCGTTATTCGTATTTGCAGATTATAGCAATGGAAAATCAACCAGTTCGATGGACCACACCACTTGGGCTCCCTGTTGTCCAGCCTTATCGCAAATTAGGAAAGCAAGTGGTATTTTAATTTGTAACTCTTGGGCCTCTTCTTTCCTCATCAGCATCAACTATAATTCAATGCAATATGGGGTTAACCATTTTCTTATGATTTTATCACTGGTTTGAATGCAGATTAAGACTTCCCTTCAGAATTTAACTCTTCAACGTGAAACTGATAAGGTAATAATACAGTAGTAGGCATGACAACATCATAATTTGCATTTTCAACTTAGTCTTAGATAAGTTATTAAAATAAAAATCAAATTGTGAATTTTGTGTTCGGTATCATTCTCCTTATATGTTATGTTTTCCATGATCATTCATAGGTCATGACCAAGCGGCAGAGATCTGCTTTTCCTCCGAATTTCGTGCATTCTCTCGATAGCTCACATATGATGATGACCGCCACTGCTTGCTCAAAGGCAGGCTTATATTTTGCAGGTTTGAGAGTACGAGCTTAGATTTTATGGCAACGACCATTTTATTATCCTGTCAATATATCAACCCCGTAATCTTTCTCAGGAGTGCACGATTCATATTGGACTCATGCATGTGACGTCGACAAAATGAACCAGATTCTCAGAGAAAAGTTCGTTGAACTCTACGAGCAACCGATTTTGGAGAATGTAAGTTCATTTCACTTTCTGGATATTGCTTAGGTGCTTTTCAATAACAGTAATTGATTCATCTCATTCTTCTGTCTTCGTCTTCGTCTTCTTCTTCTGAACAGTTGTTGGAGAGTTTTGAGGAATCATTCCCAAAATTAAAATTCCCTTCATTGCCAGAAAGAGGAGACTTTGATCTCAAGGAAGTGCTGGGCTCCACCTATTTCTTCAACTAGACAAAAACAGAGATTGTTCATCATTCTTTTTGTAGCTTATTGTATATATATCAAGATTTGACCTAAATTGGAGATGAAGATGAGTTTTACTAGAGATGTAGATCATCATCCACTGGTCAATTCTATAGATACAATCTCAATAAGTAGGATCTTCTATTGTATGATTTTTATAGGAAGAATTTACACTTATATAAAAGAGCTTTATTTCACAATTTCCGATTGTCCGTTATATTCTTTTAGTATAATTAAATCTTATAAGGACGATACTTGTTTTACAAAATTTAGATTGCCTATTAAGTATGATATATCATCCAATGATATACGGTTGACTTAGTAAATTCATCCAAGCAACTCAAAATCGTGCCATCTATAAACATAATGCAACTTGGGACAAAACAAAAAGTCAACCCAAAACTATCTGCTATTCTTAGTAGGTGTGTAAGAAAGTGACACTTTGCAGCCTAACAGAAGCCATTTTCTGATGGCCTCTAAACAGTGACATGAACCCTTCTGCTAAGGAATCTCAACGAATCAAGAAACGACTCAAGTTCGTTGGGACGGAGGGAGTATAATATAGTTGGTGCAAAAGGCTTGGAACAAGGAATCTTGAAAGAAATTCTAAGGCACAGGCTCTGGTAGCTGACTGAGTCCGTCTGTTTCATAAAATAATGAAGAATTTCGATATCATAGAAGAATTCATAGCATTCTGCATTATTCTATCGAACGAAACTTTCAAAACGAAAACGATGCGTACTGAATGCATTTTCAGAGACTGTTTCAATGATCTAACACATAAAATTTCCTTTTCTCAAAGTGGAGTGAGGCAGGAGTTCTGATCTTTGAGAGTTGAGTTTCTTTTGCTGCTAACAATCATGTCCGGCAGTAGCTCCGACTGGTCCCATTCGCAGGTTCTCTCTCTCTCTCTCTCTCATCAGTTCTTGCACCAGTTCTATCAATCATAAGGATATGTGAGAAACTTAATATTGAAAAAACTGTGGTTGACTAATGAGAAAGACACACCTTTTCAATGTTTTGGAGGATGTTTTTGTACCTTATGATTTCTTCTTTTCTGGGATTTTTTTCTTCAGTTCAGAGAAGAGAGAAGTCCACTGGGCAGTATTGCTGAGTCCTTGCTGTCAAGTGTTTCAGAGATAATTAAATCAGTGATCTGCATACAAGTAGAGAAGGAGATTTTCATTGAAATCGGCTGCTACTTCTATCGAGCCTCTGCCATTTTCATGGAGCTTCGCATAAACTGGAGCACTCCAACAAATACAACTGAGATCTTGCAAGCTCTGTCTAAGAAACTCGAGTTGGCTAAAAGCTTCACTGCAAAATTCGAAAAGAACACACAAGGTATAAGATATCATGAATTCTCGAGTATGGTTGAGCAACTTGCAGATGTGGTGAAGGGTATAGGTGAAAACATTAGCCTAATTCCATTGTCAACATATGGAAACCATGAATATGCAGATTGGGCGGCTAAGGCTCTTTCGAAGGAGATGAAAGATGTCTCGTTTTCTCTCAGCTCGGATTCGAAAGAGCAGCAGCTTCATAGTCATAAGTTTCCATTGAAGGAGATGGTGAGGGAAGAAACGAAACAAGTGGAAACAGAAACAGATCTGTACTCTATTGATGCAGATGCTTCTGCTATGAATATTCACTTATCGAATTTCTCAGACACATCACAATCTTATGTGAGTGCCAATCAGGAAAGATCGATGAATCTGGAAAGAAGTGGCTCGAAGAGTTTGAGTGCTGCCGCTTCCCCATCAATGGCGTTTCCACAGTTGAATCAATACATGGAGCCGTTATACGACACTTTTTTCTGTCCTCTGACGAAGAAAGTGATGGAAGATCCTGTCACAGTAGACAGTGGAGTAACGTACGAGAGATACGCGATATCTCAATGGTTTGAGAAATTCGCAGATGGAGCGGAGATCGTGTGTCCAAAATCAGGACAAGCTCTGAAGAGCAGAAGTGTAAACAGTAACCTAGCATTCAAAGCAACCATTGATGAGTGGAAAGAGAGAAATGAAGCTGCAAGAATCAAGGTTGCTAGAGCAGCTCTGGCTTTAGCCAGTTCAGAAAACATGGTACTTGAAGCAATTGATGATCTTCGAAGCATATGTGAGAGTAAGCCATATAACAAGGTACAAGTTCGTAGCATTGGAATGATTCCGTTTCTTGCAAAGTTTCTTGAACACAGAAGCAGAAGTATTAGATTTGCAGCTCTGGAGCTATTGAGACAGTTAGCTGAGGATGATGAAGAGGGGAAGGTGATTCACTTTCTCAAAACTTTCATTTCGATTCACATATATAAAAGAAAAATCATTATGCAAATAACTGATATTTTTCGATATTATCAAATTTGTACAGGATGAAATTATGAAGATAGTTGATATCTCAACAATAGTAAAAATGCTGTCAAGTAATCACATACCTGTGAGAAATGCATCTGCTTCGCTTTTGCTTGAGCTATCGAAGTGCAATTCTTCGATTTATAAGATTGGAGCTGTAGCTGGAGGAATTCTGATGCTGATCACAGTCAAATACAAACAATCATCAGATGCATTTGCTTCAGAAACAGCTGATAAAATCTTGAAAAACTTGGAGATTCTTCCAGAAAACATCAAGCTCATGGCAGAAAACGGATATTGGGAGCCGTTGCTAGCTCATCTAATCGAAGGTAATACTAAAAATCCCCCTTTCTCTTCCTGTAAATCACTTGAATAAAAGTAAACTATATAATGAAGTTGAATTTGCAGGCAGCGAGGAGACGAAAATGGTGATGTCGAGCTATCTAGGGGAGATCGTTCTTGGACCTGATAGTATGAAGATTGTAGCGGAAACTGCTTCTCCATCTTTAATCCAAATGGTTCAGAGTAAAAATTCTCTAATCAGAAATTCAGCATTCAAAGCCTTGAAGCAGATCTCGTGTTACCATCCGAATGCAGGTATACTTATCGAAGCTGGTATAATGCAAATCATGGTTGAAGAAATGTTCACAACAACAATCCACAACGAACCGATGAATTCAAGAACTGAAGCAGCTATGATTTTGGCGAACATACTCGAATCTGGTTTAGAGCTCGAGAATCTCCCAGTTAGCACACAAGGCCACACCATGGCATCAGACTACATAGTATATAACATCATCTACAGAATCAAGAGCACGAGCCCTGATGACCTGAACATCAACTTCATCCGAATTCTTCTCTGCTTGATCAAGTTCCCAAAAGCATCAGCCACCATTGTTTCAATTGTGAAGGAGACGGAAGCTAGTTACAATTTAATCGAACTGATTAATACCATGAATGAAGAACTTGGAGTTGCATCGATCAAGCTATTAATGGCGCTCTCATCTTTCATGGGACATACATTATCAGACAGATTATGCAGAACTCAAGGGCAACCTGGGAGCTTAATCAAGAATCCATCCGAAATTACTAGGATCACAGAAATTCATGCAGTTTCAGCTAATTTCTTATCAAAGCTTCCTCATCAGAATCTGACTCTCAACCTCGCTTTGATCAACAGCAACACAATTCCTACAGTCATAAAGAGTATTAATCAGATAGAGAAGAGTGGTACACGATCAAGCAGACATGCGAGTTCTTATTTCGATGGGTTAGTGGGAATTGTTGTTAGATTAACAACAACGTTGTACGATCATCAGATCTTGCTTACTGCAAGAACGTACAATTTTGTCGAAGTTCTAACAGATCTCTTAACCAGATCATTCAGTGACGAGGTACAGAAGCTATCTGCAATAGGGCTTGAGAATCTCTCAAGACAATCAATTATTCTATCGAGACCTCCAAACAAGAAGAAAACCAAGATCCTAAAACTCTTCTTCTTCAAGAAATGCATATCAATCAATCTTTCCGAAGGAAAAGGAGAAGAGTTCTCACTCTGCCCTATCCATGGAGGAGTGTGCTCTTCTCAAGAAACATTCTGCCTCCTCGATGCAGAGGCTGTGGAGAGGCTTCTAGCTTGCTTGGACCATGAAAACGTGGAGGTGATCGAGGCTGCACTTTCAGCACTATCATCTTTGTTAGATGAAAAGGTTAATGTGGATAATAGTGTGAGTTTGTTGTCTGAAAAACATGCCATTTCTTACTTGCTGAATGCTGTGAAGGAGCATAAAGAAGAAGGTGTGTGGCAGAAAGCTTTTTGGATGATAGAGAGATTCTTGATGAAAGGCGGAGATGTGTCTGTTTCGAATATTTCACAAGACAGACTATTTCCTGCTACTTTGGTGAGTGCATTGCATAATGGGGATGATTACACTAAGGAAATGGCAGAGAAGATTTTGAGGCATTTGAACAAAATGCCTAATGTACCGAATACCATGAGCTTTAACATGTAAAAATTCCTCATTTCATGATGTATGCATTTAGTAAAAAGAATGTATCATATGTTTTTTTATGGTGTATATGCATGAGAAAAATGTTTCTAATTTGGATCAGATAAAATTCAATTTTTGTTGGTTCAGTACATCTAAAGTTCAGAAGTTACACGCAGAAAACATTTACCAAAAAAAGAAAATGAAAAAAAAAAATAACTGGCCGGCAAAGCCAATAAAAAAATATGTAAAATATGATAGATAAATCCTTCCGGCATTTGAAAGCTTACACTAATAAAAGAAGACAAATAAGTGAGGATAATTGTTGACTGGAGTTGATCCTTTCAAACATAAGAATCAGTAGATAAGCTAATTAAATATAAGTCTTAACATCATGGACAGCAATTTCACACCAACAGCTCCAAAATAAGACTAAACAAAACTTTTCTTCATTTCAGCAAGTATCCTACCACATACGACATCAACAAAATACCTACTTCTATAAAACAAGGCAAAACAATTTATATACATATATTAAATAAACAGCAACAAGAGGAGTGGGACAAATGTTGGACATATATTACGAACGTGGACATTAACGAATAGGAAGCATTTAATAACTTCTCAAACACATATATCACATAATCAGGCCAGCATTTGTCCTTTTCCTTTGTAACACAACAATCTGAATTTACCAAATCCAACTCAGAAACTTATAAAGAGGTGACTCTGATAAGCTGTACTAACTGAAGTATTGAACAAGAAAATGGCTTCTTTCTCGATAGAAGATTTTGTTGGAAATGGATCTCTGAAAGATTTATTGCCCAGGCTTCTTGATGAAGGCTGGGATGATGTGCCTACTTTGAAGGTTATGAATTCTGACGATATGGATGATATTGGCCTAACTCAACAGCAAAAGGTTAGTTTCTCTATCAATTTATTTTTTTATAAAGAAAATCTATAGCAGAAGGGATATCTCAGTAGAAAATGCATACTTTCTTGATGAAATATGTTCACATGCTATTCAATTATGCTGGTTATTTCTAAGTAAAATCTAAAAGAGTTTAATCTAGAAATGATAACACCTTTCATGATCTGCCCTCTTCAAGGATGCAATTGAGATTAGATCATACCTTCATGATCGAACGCTGATGCAGTACGGAGATCAATTAGAAGCCTCAGGGAAAAGTTTACCAGAGCTTCTGGGCTTGAGTAATGAAGATCTTTCATCTAAGTTTGGACTGAAACGAGGCCATGTAGCTCGTTTCATGAACAGAAGCACTGCATGTGCACCAGATACATTACCACCATCGTATACTCTCCCAGCAAGGAGGAGAAGCAACTTACCTTCAAGAAACAACAGCATATATAAGAGTCAACTCACATCTACTAGATCCAATAAACTTGGCTCCGAATTTACCTTGGAACAGTCGGTGGCAAGCTTCAAAATAAAGGATGGATATGTTTTTAAGGGAATTGTAGCTTCAATGCCAGCAGAGCCTAGGGCATGTGGCTGTGTTGAACCTCCTCCAGTAGTGGAGAGTGTAGCTCCATACTCAACAATGGAGAATATCTCAGTTCAGAAACTAACTCCAGAATATAAGATTGGAATGGAGAGGTTGATCAAGTCAAAGACTCCACCAATGAAGGCTTCAGAGCTGTGGAGAGAGAAACCGGCTATTTTCGTCTGCATTCGTAGGCCCGGGTATGATATTTGTAAAATTAGAAGTCCCGCTTTTAATCTGTCATAGGCAGCAAAATTATAAGTATCAATCATATTTGAACACTGCAACAAAGAAAGCAAGACTTTATTGAAGCTAGGAAACTCTTCTCTTTATGGCCTTAAACCACTAGGGAAAAAGCAGAAAACGGAAATTTGCTGCTATAGACAATATCTTTTCTTCATAAGAATAAATGTTTATATTCTTATGCAAATCAGGTGCATCATGTGCCGAGCTGAAGCGCATCAGCTCTACACCAAGAAACCTATATTTGATGCTCTTGGAATTCAACTATTTGCAGTTCTTCATGAGCACATAGAGTCAGAGGTAAACTTCTTTGCTTACATTATCATGCATGAGAAACAATTAAACGATATTCAATCAAACAAATTTAATGGATTCAGATTAAAGATTTCTGGCCAAGATACTGGGGTGGTGCTGTGCTCTATGACAGAAGCCAGGAATTCTTCAAGGCCCTAGGTGGAGGGAAACTGCTCAAAGAAAAATTCTTTTCTGGTTTTCTTCTGAATCCTAGAGCAATAGCAAATTACAGAAGAGCAAAGGCTTCAGGTATGCAGAACAATTTCAAGGGTGAAGGTGAGATCAAGGGTGGCCTCTTCATAGTTGGCAAGGGTAAAAGTGGAATTGCATACCAGTTCATCGAGAGAAATTTTGGTGACTGGGCTCCACTTCCTGAAGTCATAGACATCTGCACTCGTATTCAGGTGATCTGTCTCAAATCTTCTACTCTGTTGAAATTGATCATGGTCCTGAACAAACATTCATCAACATGAGCTATATTTTTTTGCAGAGTCCACAGAATAGTCAATTAGAACCAACAAAATCAATGAAAGAAGAATCAGAATATTGAAGTGAACCAACCAGACAGAGTACCTCAGGCATCAGCTTCCTTATCTGTGCTTCATTAAGTTTTGTTTTCAAGATTTCCAAGGTTTACACCAATATCATATAGTTTGCTTGTAGTATGATTTTCTTTGTAATTGGATTGGATTTCTGTCATCGTTCTAAGCCATTGAAGCACATAATGCTAAGAAATTTATAACTCAGACATTACAGGTATATAAGAAATATACACAATATACTATCTAATAATCTCTCTTGAATTGTTTGATATAGTGCACAGTACTTTCTCAGTTCCACTTCAAGGAAAGATTCATAAAAATGACTCACTAACCAGTTACATATGCATCTAATATCCTGGTGAAATAAATGTCAGAATCGATGCATCAATTTCACCTTCTATCAAAAAGTGATTTTGAATTCCATATGCCAGAATCTATATGGTATCTTACCTTCAGCGTGATCCTTCCCATCAAGATTCACTACCAAAAGTCTCCACAAGAACACTCCCCATTTTTAAACAAATGGAAGCGTACAGCATCTCTAACAAGAATCTCACGCTGTGTGATCTTCGAAATGAACTTAGTCGCGGTGTGGCAATCATCACAAACCCGAAGGTTTTTCACCACTTTTATCTGCAATTCACGAGGAACGAAGATCAAACCAAATGCAATCGCAAGCCTTTCACTGTGATGGTTCAGCATCTTTAACTTCTCGGACTCATGAACATCATGAAGAACAGATTTCATGTCAGCCACATATCCCTCCTCCACCATTTTACAGTAGAGTTTTTCCAGTTCTTGATATATCTGATTCGAGAATGGGCTTGACATGTCATCAGCAGTGAAAATATGCACTTTGTTCTTATACTTGATCCAGCTACAACCAGGCTCTTTTCTAACTCCCTTTTCTCTCATTCCTTTCCTTAATTCAGCCACCTCCTCCCATTTTCCTTTAGAAGCATAGATACTGACGAGCAAAACATGACCAGCAGAATTTTGAGGATCCAATTCAAGAAGAGATTCTGCAGCCCATTTCCCTATTTCCATATTTCCTTGATTTCTACAGGAGCTAAGCAACGTAGACCAACCAATCGTATCGGGATGATAAGGCATTCCAAGTATGAAGTTTCTTGCTTCTTCTAACTGCCCAGCTCTACTAAACAAATCAATCATGCAAGTGTAGTGATCAAGAACTGGTTTAATCCCATATTTATCCACCATTGTTGCAAAATAATAGCGCCCTTTTTCCACAAATCCTGCCCTACTGCATGCAGAAAGAACCCCCACAAAAGTAACTCCATCAGGCTGGAGACCATGAGACAACATTTTCTCAAACAAATCGATTGTTTCCTTAGCTTTTCCAAATTGAGCATAGCATGAAACTAATGCTGTCCAAGAAACTTCATCCTTGAACTTAATCTCATCAAACAACTGGTGCGACTCTTTGATGTTTCCACACTTACCATACAAAGTTACAAGTGCATTCGAGACTGTAACAAAGGCAACCAAACCTGAAACCAGAGCTTGACCATGAAACTGTGCTCCCTCTTCTAAACTAGCAAGATTTGCGCAAGAGCTAATCACACTACCTAAAGTGTAATAATCTGGCTGAATTCTGTTTCTCTGCATCTCTCTGAATATCCGAACAGCTTCCTCACTGTACCCATTCTGACCATAACCGACTATCATGGCTGTCCACGTCACAATATTCTTGTATGACATCTTCCAAAAAACTCTCTCTGCATTCTTAATATCTCTGCACTTTGAGTACATATCAAGAAGAGAGCTCGATACAAAAACATTATCCATATAATCAGTTCTAGTGAGATACGCATGAATCTGCTTCCCTCCCTTCAATGCAGAAAGAGCTCCACAAGCAGTTAGAACACTTCCAAAAGTAAACTGATCCATATTCACTTCATTCAATCTCATTTCTTGAAGTAACTCTAGTGCCTCTGTGTTCATCCCATTCTGTGCAAGCCCGGTAATCATGGTTGTCCAAGAAATCGAATCCTTCTCATCCATAAACCCAAACAAACTGTATGATTCTTGCACCATTCCACACCCTAAAAACCCCATCAACATGGTGTTCTTAACAACCAAATTCCTCTCTGGCAATTCATCAAACACGCGCTTCGCCTCAGCTATCAATCCACACTTCGCATACATATCCACTAAAGGACTCCCCACAAATGAATACGACTCGAATCCAAGTTTCACTACTTGCCCATGAATCACCTCTCCTAAACCAACCCAACCCTTTTTCGAAAGCATTATTATAATCGTGGAAAGCGTGATCCTGTTCATACTCTCCACCCCCTGCTTCAACATCGATTTATAAGCCTCCAAAGCTTTCTCAACCATCCCACATTTTATGTAACCAGAAATCAACAAGTTCCATGACACCCCATCTTTACGTGGGATCGAAGTAAACATATTTTCCATACTTGCAACACCACCCTGCTTCGAGTAGACGGAGAGAATAGTGTTCCAAGAGAAACTGTTTCTCCTGCGCATTTGATCGAACACGTAGCGTGCATAAGTAAAAATGTTCAGTTTGTAGTACGCAGTGATGAGATTGTTTAGCAAGAACGGCTCTGGGTCTACGTGATTCTTGATAATGTGGGCGTGGAGCTGTTTCACTCGCCGCAGGTTGTAGGATTCGCAGCATTGCTTCAGCCGCGACACGTAGTATTCAGAAACGTTTGACGCGGCGGCGCCCAAGATTTGCCGCGGCGGAAGAGGCCCACTTCCTTTCATAAACATCGGATTTGGTGAAGTAATGGCACTCTAATTTTGCATTCCTTGTCTTAAGCATTTCAAAACTTCAAAGATCCTTTTTTTGGGGCTCCCACATAATGTATTTTACATATTATGGCTTATTATATAAAAAATGAGGAATTTTTATTAAAAATTGGAGTCTTGAAACTTGAGTAGAGATTAGTTTATACTCGAGAATTCAACAAGCATTATATTTCTTGAAAATTGCTATGAACAGAGTCGTACTGAATCTGGAAAAGAAAAGCACAATACTTGATACAGATTTTCAAGCACTCATATTCAACAACATCAAATCTTTCACAGAAGAAGACATATTTTTTACACTCAGATTTTTGTCAATAATTTTCTGCAGAAATCTTCCACCGTAACTCAATAATGTACATTTCCAATCTCTCCTTCCTTCTGAAGCAGAACTGCTACCATGTGATGCTTAAATAAGCGGCTAACTCGTACTCCATAGCTATACTTTGCCCAGAGACTTCGACTCCGGACCCCAGTACACGCAGGTGCTTCGATTTCCAGACAAGGATAAGCTTCTCGATAAGAAAATAGTGAATTCAAATCTGTGTCAGAGTGTCCCAAACAGAGGAACACATTGATTTTCTTTGTTATCCTCCAGAACGGGGGTCTTTCGATGATGAAATATTAGAATACATAGATGGATCAAGGTTCGGCTTTCATGTGTCCTGGTGGTAAAGAACCTGAAAAGAGATGAGGAAGAAGCCATCAAGAACAGAGATCAGCAAATAAGATTATGTGATCATATCTGGCTATTATGTCTAAAATTTACCGTTTAAATCCTGGCTACGAGGAGGAGTCGAGTTGAAGCCCATATGCACGATGTTATGAAGTTCGTCCTCCCATACGTTGGATACCTGAGGACGATTTCAGTTAAGTGATCTTGAAAATATTGTTTCGTGTCTTTGGAAAGACGAGGAAATTGATGAGAAACTCACTTGAGAAGAAGGATCTTTGAATCCTCCACAGATAGAAGGTGATTGGAGATTGATTGGTCTTCGAAGAGCTTCTGCAGAATTACTCTGAAGACATGCTTGGATCAGTCCCGGTTGTGGCGGATGAATCGCAGGAAAAGGCATAGTCATATCGGGTAATAATCCCAGTGATGATGATATCCCACCTCTAGATTGAAGCATCTGTGATCAATTTATCATTTTTATTTTCAGACAAACTTCAAATTAAAATGAATGGTTAATAATGAATTGGGGTATAAGGTGTGTGTCTTTACATCTTTAGCTAGAATCCCTTCGATGTTGAAGTCCAGTCGAGGATTTACAGTCGCAAGCTTCATCGATAGGAACTGAAACAGATAATACAAGCAATTTCATGAATAATCTTTACACCTAAAACTATAGTGCAAAATTCTACGAATAAACGCTTGAGAGAATTAGAGTTTTATCTATACCTCAACCTGCCTTTGTAGAGATTGCACATAATTGATTATTTCATCAAGCATTACAGCTTTTCCGGTGACCTTATAAGAGAATGAAGCAATTTCAGTATAACCTTTTAATACTAATTATGGCCGTTAAATCATAATCAACGATAAAAATATTTACCTTGCTGCAACCGGGCACAAGATCCTGAAGGAATTTCATTCTTTCACTGATCTTCTCCCTCCTTACCTGCATTATCAATTCAAGAAACACTATTGTAATCACACTTACTAAGCAGCATTAAAGATTAATCGACAAATTATCACAAGATTTGTTAGTTACCCTCTCAGCAAGACTGTGGCTGTTCGTCGCCTGCCCTCTTCGAGCTCTAACATGAATGTAATCTTCCTTAGGCGGATCCGAGCCTTGAGATCCTTGCTTCTCATTCTTCCCTCCTTGCTTACTATTTGAAGTCGTGTTTTGATCACCTTTCTGTTTCATCTCCACCACGTTCTTCGTCATCTCAGTTGACTGCGGTGGGGTTCCATTATTTTCGTCATTTTTAGAATCCTGCCATGGCAACACAAATGGAAAATCAATCACAAAAACTGCATCTTTTCGCAGTAAATACGAAAAGAAACAAGAAACGAGATCAGAACCTGCCCCCCTCCTCCTCTCTTCCTCTTCCTAGCTCCAAGCCCTTTACCCGAAGATTCCCCAGTAACACAATCCACTTCCTCTTGAGGGCCACGGCCACTATACTCCGCCTCATCGGAATCATTACCCGAACCATTAACTCCTTGCTTCCCTTCTTCCTGAAAACTCTCACTCCTCTTCTCATTCTTGAAAGGGCTCACTTCATTCCCCTCTTTCGATAACTCAGTCACATTCATCCTATTTCCTCCCAAAACATGATCTTGACCTTGAACAATCCCCAAGCTTCGAGAGTAAGGATTCATAGGGTCAGGAACCGTAAATTGATTCATCATTTCACTGAAATTCCCACCATTGAAGCACGAAAACCTCGCTGCCCTCTCGATAAACCCAGAATCAGCTGGAAAATTAGGCAGCATCCCTGAAACTGGGGGTAGAAACATACTCCCTCTAAGCATTGCATTCGGATTCCAACCCAAATCAGCCCTCACAGTTCCAAGATTACTCGAAGTGGTAGCATCACTTTGCATATTTACATCACAATAACCCAAATTCTGTCCATTTATAGAATGGTCCCAAACCGGAGCACAAAACGAGTCCACCATAGAAGGCGAAGAACACGCAGAGGACTCCACCATTGAATTACGGATAGGCATCATTCCGAGAGACGTATTCGTTAAATTATTCCCATTAACTTGCCATTCATAGTTTACAGAATCCCCATTTGCATTACAAGGCTCAACACCATCTTTTCCAGCAACATCCATCTTTTTTTCTTTACAAAAGCCAGAAGAAAGAAACCAACCAAGAAAAGGGCTAATTACAACTCTGCACACTCCCTCAAACAATCAAAACACCCTGATAACAAGCAAAATCAGACAAAATCAACAACTCGAACTTAAAGGGCCCTAAATTCTCAACCCAATTGATCGAGGGTTTCAAGAAATTTCGCAAAATTTAACCAAAAAACATTCGAGAAACTATTGTTAACTCGGTAAAAGAGCCCAGCTAAAAAAACACAGTCAAAGCACTCTCACAGAAAACAGCTGAGCAGATTATGAGATTAATAACTCACTCCGAGTTTCATGACTCGTGAATTGAAGAGAAACACCATACTCCTACACAGAGCCAAAAACATGTAACAGAATGCCACAACTACACTAATGATAACAACTGTTCCCGAAGCTATTATCTCTGAAATTAAAGCACCCGAAACTCCATTAATGCAGAGAGGAAAAAACATAGCTCGGTTCAATAAAGAGCCCAGGAAAGTCCTCAGAAACTCGGTCAATAAAAGCAGAAGCATTAATTCAGCATCATTAAATACGAGAAGGCACGCTCATTTACTCTC
Source organism: Mentha longifolia (assembly GCA_001642375.2). Taxonomy (NCBI): domain Eukaryota; kingdom Viridiplantae; phylum Streptophyta; class Magnoliopsida; order Lamiales; family Lamiaceae; genus Mentha; species Mentha longifolia. The sequence continues at coordinate 27,461,038 of CM038121.1, forward strand.
GTTCAAAAACAAACCCTATGGAAATAAAAGGGATTCCAGTAAGTACTCTGAAGAAGCAGAACTAAAAGGGGACAAAAGCAAGAAAAAAATACCATTTTGAGATTGTGGGCTGCCTTTAAGAGCTTCGGTACTGCCCTTAGAATTATTATTTATTTATTTTTTTCTCTATCTTCAAAATTTGAATTCTTGCTATTGTTCAAAATCAGAGCTGCTCCTGTTAAGTACTGTACACAGTGACCTGAGCATTCAAGAAAACAATAAAGAGGAGAGAGAAAGAGGGAAAACAAGATCAAGGAGCAGAGAGAGAGAGAGTAAATGAGAGGGATGAAGCAAAATAAATGGGTGAGATTTGAAGAAAATGAAAAGGATAACTTATTAGGAAAGATGCTGGATTTATACCCACTCCTCGCATAAAAAACAGAGCTCTTTCATGCTTTAAAAAGAAGAAGAAAAAAAAGTTCTTGATGAATATTTACCAGTAACCACCGCCACTGCAACTCGTTAAATTTTACTATTTTGGAGTATTTAATAATTACGGTGGTGATGATGAAATGCCCAAGTTTTTCTTGATTCTATTTCTAGAAACTTAATATCAATTTTTCATAAACAAAAAAATTCTGAAATTAGGAATTTAATAAATAGTTAGTCATAAATATTCAATACATTAATTATTTTATTTTACGTCACAAAAATATCCTACCTAATAAAATTTCATTTACTCAAAATAGAAAAGAAATTCCCAAAACTCTGACCAAAGCTTTAGGTATAGAAAAGTACAATAATTTAATGATGAATGCATCACTACAGTGCATATATAAAAATATTTCTCTTTACTGTTTGAAATTATTATTATTATTATTATTATTATTATTATTATTATTATTATTATTATTATTATTATGTTTTAACTTTCACCAATATAATGTTATCCAAACTTTACTTATAAGTCTCATGATTTGTACCTTAAGGCATGTACATTAATTTTACAGCTTTTATGTATTTAACTTTACTTTTGTTTGTACACTTTGTATATAGTAATATTTTTAAATTAATAAAGTTGAGACTGGATTGAGCTAGCAACTGACAATGCCAACTCTTAATTTTAGATTTAGTATATCTTTTAATAATTTAATTAGGACAATGACCTTCATTACACCTTGGAATGTGAGTTTAATTAATTAGTAGTATAATATTATTATTATTTTCATTATTTTAGGGTTTGTTTGGTCAAGAGCCCTACATGTATAGCTACTAGCTTGGTTTCACACACTTCATGACTTGGATTGCTTCTAGAGCTGGTCTACCTCTCTAGGCTATATCTCCTTTATTTTTTTGATAACTTAACTACCTTATTCATTTCCCATTTATTTTTTTCATATGTACTACCTTCATCCCATTACATTAGTCCTCTTTGCTTTTTGATTGTTCGGCACGCTTTTCCACCGAAACCTAGTACGGGTTTTAAAATATAATTTTGACGTATTCATTTTTTCACGGAATACGTCAAAATTATATTTTAAAACCCGTACTAGGTTTCGGTGGAAGAGCGTGCCGAACAATCAAAAAGCAAAGAGGACTAATGTAATGGGATGGAGGTAGTATATAGTAGTATATGTGTGTGTTTCATCTCACATTAGTGATTAGTCCAAATGTATGGGAGAAAACTACGTACTAATTTACAATATTATAATCATGATGATATATGTAGTTAGGATCTTTCGATCTGCATTTAAATATATAAAGTTTAAGTCTCATTTAATATAGTGTATTATATATAATATTTTATTAAGTAGAATAATACACCTTTATCTTAAGATTTACTTTTCGAAATACTCCATCAGTCTCAAAGATAGCGTCCCGTTTATTATAATAATAATTTTATACTCCCTTCATACTATAAATTTGGACACGACAATTAAGGGAATGTGTAATCTGTTCCCGATTATGAATAATATATACTTATCATATTCATAATTAGGAAAGATTACAAATTCTATTAATTCCCATGGCCAAATTTATGGGACGAATGGAGTATAAAATTATTCTCTAACTTTCTTGGTAAAGGTAAAGGAGAGCGGAGACTAGGAGGGCTTTGGACGTGTGTAGTTTGGGTGTTATGGAAATGGCGCAACGCGGTCTTGTTTCAAGGAAAGGAATGAGATTTCCGAACGATAGAGGAGGAGATTAAATGTCAGTTTTGGAGTTGGTGCTTGGCAAAAGGAGACTTGATTTCTAGTAATAGCTTTATAGATTGGGCGAAGAGGAAATTAGCTTATACATGGCTTGTAACTTAACTTTTGGTGTTTGAGATGGTATGTCTTATACTACCTTCAACCCATGAAAATAGTCTCATTTGTCATTTTAGTCCATCTCACATATTAGTTTTATTTTCTAACAAGGTAAAAAATTTGTGGCTACAATTAACTCTCTCTCCTAAGAATTTATTATAGTCACATATTCTCTCATTCTTTAATTTATGTGCCAAATACAAATGAGACTATTTTCATGGGTTGGAGGTAGTACCATCTAGTATTAATACATTCTGCTTTTCTCTGATAAAAAAAAAGGTGCCCAGCTGATGTGGGCTCACCAGCAGGACGGAAAGAGTATTCAAATGTGTGTTGAAAGATTCTAAGCACGTAGATAACGGACGGAATGAGTAATATCCTATTTATTACACTGATGTTTTGAAGAAGAAAAAAGATCCTTTATATGATTCACCATTTTCATCATTTTATTGGTGAAATAAAATCTCTTCATGCATCCAATCAAAAAGAAAAAAGATAAAACAACACTGCATATTTTTTCACGCAGTTCATCCTTTTTCTAAAATTAAATCTTATATTTTGAAACTGATGGGGTATTTATTCAGGGCCACACTCAGAGAACTTATCAATTCATTTATACTATAGTTACATCAAATTTTGATTGAGAGACAACTCTATGTAATTAATTATATCGAAATTAATGTAGAGAAAAAAAAATAGAGAGAGTTAGAAATTACAATAATAATGATTCGAGGAAGAGAAAAAATGGCAGAAAGAATCATGGGACCAATGTGTTAGAGATTCCTCTATCAGATTTATGGTGTTTTCTGGCATCATTCACAGTCTAAGGTTCCAATCAACCTACATTTTTACGTCTATTTTTCAGAAGAGTTATTATGGTACTATTCTCAAATTTAATGTTTTCTCCTATTAATATACCTATATCTAATCAATTCTTCAACCAAATTTTTGAAATTCCACAATTATTATATATGTGAAAGATCAAATAAAAAATGATTTTTTTTTGTAAAAAATGAGAAAATGATTTGAACTGCTGATCTCAGTGTGATCTACGGTCTGGATTAACTGATGCATTATAATTGTAATGAAAATATATTATGATGTACGGTATATTATAGTTGTACATATCGTACATTATAGTTACATCATTATAACATCTATTTTTTGACTTATCAAAATGCATACGAAGATTATATATATTATAGACTAAGAGAGTATTAAAATCTCATTTGATCATTCACATGAATTGAATTTAAACCTGCATGACTCCACTAACATTTAATGTTAGAAAAATTGAGGTTTTTTTTCACTTACTCAAAAAGGTAAAATCAGAACTTAATGTATTTATTTGTTTTTTTTGTTTTTCGTTTTTTTTTGCGTTGTGCGACTACTAGCAGTACTTTGAATGACTTAAAGTTCCCATTTCTTTATAGAAAACATAATATTGTACTAAATATAATAAGAAGAATTAAGCTTACCAATTAATTTCAATTTAAGTAAGAAATCACTACAGCGTCTGTTCAATAAAAAATGCCAGTCAAATTGTATCTTTTTAAAATACTAATAAAAATAATGGGAAGGAAGCAATCAAAAGTATAAAATAATTAATGTAAGTTATTATTATTCTCAAATCTAAATAAGATTTTATTAAATAAAAGTGATGGCAGGTCTGTTGATGGACTGTCCCTTTCTTCTTTTCTCTCATGTCATTATTAGTTGGCATTGGGAATTGCATATAAATGTATATTTCAAAGATCTAAATCTTAGAATCATGGAATCTGCTTTGCTTCAAATATTCCTAATTAATTTACTAAAAATGCTTAATCCAAGGTATTTAATATTAATATTGATATGAATATAAAAGGGAGTAGATAATGATTTGTTTGATTAATTGGGTTTGTTTTACTAGGAATTTTTAGAATAAAAAAAACCATAGTAAATCAACAATTTGATGGCATATACTATATGTAATGAGATAACTATAGATAAATTATCATATGTAGTGTATAATACTGTATATATACAAGAAGATAGTACAGAGAAGAAGACGATGAAATATAAACAACCTAACCCTACTTTTATTTAATAAAGAAAAGTTTGATTAGATTCCTTAGAGGGCCATTTTTTCTTTGTTAAATAAATATATTTATCCAATTATTAGAATATTAAGGAAGCCAAGAACGTCACGAATTGGTCGTTGCCACGTGGAATTTTGTGCCCTTAGTCATAGGGCCCTATTGATTAGTGTCGTACATGTAAAAACAATAAAGATTTACCCTATGCCCTAAAAAATAATGCAAGTGTATGAGAGTTGTTTTATGGTTGGCAATTGGCTCTTCTTTCCGAAAAAAACCTTTAAAAATACTACCCTTAAAAAAAATACTACTCCCTCGTGTTCGTAATATATACGTGCTTCGAATCTTTCAATATATATTTTGATATGTTGAAAAATTGATGCAGTAATATATTATATTAAGTGGAATGTAAATTTTATTTTAACACTCACTTCTCGATATATTAATGTGTGCTGAAAAATTCGAAACACGTATGCAATTATATATAATTAATTATGAACAAGCAAAATATAACAAATCCCTTAAAGCAGCATGGAATTGGAGTTGGTGATTCGAGAGATCTCTTGGCAATAGCTTTATATTTCTTTAACATTTAATCAAAGCCTGTTTTCTTTGATCATTACTCTCTCTCTCTCATATATATATATATGTATGTGTATAGTAGTAGTATATGATTAGAGGAAGCACGTTTGGAAGTTTGAATTGTGTAGAGTACCCATTTTTGTAGTACTTAATTAGCAGCAAATATTTAGAAATATGTGCACATATATAATTAGACCAAATGACTATTATGATAACTTATTGCATGCCAATTATAATAATCAAAGAATATTTTAGTGACAAACTTTTGGTCAAACCAATTAGTGAAGCAGTTCAGATTCATAACAGCTCATTTGCTCATAAATAAATCAGTGTTTACATTGCAATTAATTAGTAGTAAAAATAATACTAATTTGAATTATACCAAATGTTAGGCCTATTAATTAATCAAATATTAAAGTACACCTAACATAATATATATGAACATTATATGTGACTGATCAATAAATTTGGTTGAAATTAATCAACATTTTGAGCAGCCACAAACATAGAATGACATTGCATGTTCAATTGTTACAACATGATATATACTCTACATAAGTAGTATGGTCCATATTGAAAAATATTGCTGTGACAGTGCATAAGTAAAGTTAAAAGCATTTGTTAACTATTTCAACATTTGTTGGCTGGACTTTATGTGTTTGTGCCCCTAGAAATTCATGCACATACAAAATAATTAATTAAATGCTTCATTTGTAATGCAAAAAGTACAACGTTATATATTATACGGTAAAGGTGGGATGCAATCATAATTTGTGAACGTGATAATTCAATCTATATACTCTCTCCGATCACAAAAAGTACGCACGCTTTTCGTGGCATGAATTTCTATAATCACGTTATTTGTTAGACAACTAACCTGATAAAACTCTAATTAGTGAATTATAGTTAATTAGTGGGTCAGGATTATGAAAATAATTATAATTAATGGGTTTGTGTTAATTATCTAACAAATAACGAGTTTATAGAAATTCATGCCACATAGCTTGCATTGTAATTTTCGTGAACGGAGCGAGTATTATTAATTTTCTGAATTTCATGCAAATATATATATGATTGCTCAACATGTTGATTATTATATAGTTTAGAAATTATTTCTCTTCGAAATACTTCACCTACTTTTTGATGAAACATCTTATCTTTTCCTCTAAATTAACATAGAAGTAGAATTCCACGACATTTAATTGATGCTGACAAATTTACTGCATTTTGAGTGTGTCTCAATCAATATACCCTATGTGGATCATGATGTATTATTAAGTCACAATGTAATTAGTTATTTGGATTATGTATTTTGAGTTTAATTTGTGGATGAACGAATTACACATTAGAAAAAACAAGAAAACAAAGGGTAGATTTTTTATAAAAGAAAACTTTTTATATGGGGACCATTAATTAACAAAAAAATCGATTGGGATAGAGCAGTGCCTAACACTTACAAAACTAATTAAAGCTCTCAAAAAGGTCATTATATAACTTTAATTCGATAATTCTTAATGATAAGGACTGAGCTTGCCATAAATGTTTGGTAGAGGGACATCAATCTATTTAATGTAATTTAATTATGCTTCAAAAAATATACATAAAATCACAAAAATTAATCTTTCCTATAATCTTTGCTTCATGCATGAGACGTAATTAAATAAACCAATCCATCATATTTACATTTCCACTTTCCATATAAGCATAAGAAAATAGTGATAATATTGATGTTTATCATTTCTTTCTTTTTTTTGCCCTAATACATTTTTTTTTCCAAGGATATATTTAATTATATATATAATATCCTAGCCAAAAAAAAAAAAAGGATTCAGATCCTCTATTGCTAACAATATAACATTTTCTATTGCACCGTCAGACAATTTTCACGTGTGCACAATATTTCCAAAACCAGCAATTTGAAAATATAGTGAAGATAATACTTTCTTTGTCCCATGCTAATTATTTCCTTTTATTATTTTATATCTCATATATATTCAATAAAATGAACAATTAGCATGGAATAGAGGGAGTACACCATTAGACAATAGAGTATATGAATTCGAAAATAGAATTCTGAGAGTTGTAGAAGAATTAGAATTGGTATTGCAACGTCGTTTTGGGAAATATAGGGTTTGCTACATGATAAAATGCCAAATGAGAGCAAACTTTATCACATTTGTTCCTTCATTAAGTTAGATATGGAATGGGTATGTTAGGCCACTCACAACGCCGAACCCATATTTTGGGATCTCATCCACTTTCCGGTGGGGGAGATCCCATTCCCGAAGAGATCCCCAATGCATGGGATCTCTCCGGAATCTCTCATATTTTTTTATTATTTTTTCATTTTTTTTTAATTTCTTAAATCTTTTATATTTCAATTAATAATTCACTTTAATAAATTTAATAAAATACCACATTATTAAAACTAATTTTATTTATTAAATTGAAATAGTAAACATTACATAAAAAATAATTAAATATCAAAATAAATTAATAAAAAACACGCAACTTAATTTTCGTCATCTCGACCACTACGAGTCCACAATTCCTCGATCAAATCGTTGATGAAGTTTCCGTGACGGACCGAATCACGCATAGTGAATGAGCGTTCAGCATACTCATGAAAGGATGTCGGACCTCCTCGCTCCACTGTAGGCCCGTTGCTACTAGAAGCTTCATCTTCCAGAGGAGCCCATTGCGTCACCATGGGCCCTTCGTTCTCGATTATCATGTTGTGCATGATGATGCAAACATACATAACATCTTGCATATGATCGTGGAAGTATAGTCTCGACGGGCCTTGGATGATTCCTCACCGCATCTTTAGTATGCCAAAAGCCCTTTCGACGTCTTTTCGAGCCGACTCTTGCTTTGCTTTGAAAAGTTGAACTTTAGGGTCGGCTGCGGCAGTTGGGCTTGAGATAAAAACGGGCCACTTCGGGTATATTCCGTCGGTGAGGTAGTAGGCCATGTTGTATGGTCGTCCGTTCGCCATGAATTGAATGGGCAGAGCTATCCCGTTCACAACGTCGCTAAAAAGGGGTGACTGGTTGAGGACGTTGATGTCGTTGTTGGAGCTCGCAACTCCGAAAAAAGCGCGCCAGATCCACATATCGTAAGAGGCCACCGCCTCTAGGATGATCGTGGGAACACCCTTATCGCCATGGACGTATTGACCCTTCCACGCATTCGGGCATTGCCTCCATACCTAGTGCATGCAGTCGATGCTATCTAGCATCCCCGGAAAGCCGTGACGTTCCTAGTGCATACGCAGTAGTCTTGCGCAATCAGATACATCGGGCCGCCGCAAATAGTTGCCTCCAAAAACAGTAACCATCGACCTACAGAAGCGCTTTAGACAATCGATGGTCATCCTCTATCCCATTTGCAGATACTCGTCGAGGTGGTCCGCCGGGCAGCCGTTTCCGAGTTGACGAAGTGCAGCAGTACACTTCTGAATTGCTGTGAAGCCAGGCCTTCCAAGAGCATCTGTATGTTGAGTAAAGAACGGATCGCGCACCTCCAATGCTTTGACGATGTGCAAGAACAAGGCCCTCGACATACGAAAATCGGCGTCGAAAGATTCTGTCGCCCTAGGTTGGTGTATCACCAAAGTAATCCGCCATCAGTTGGGTAGCACTGCCGACACGATTTCACTCTATATAGGACCTCTGTGCCGGACGTTGTCGGCACCTCGTCTGGTCGTCTTCCGTCATCTACTGTTGTGATTCTATTAAAGATTGGATCAGTTGGTGTGATTTCCTCAGTTGTTCGAACGCTCGTGGCACTTCGTCGGAGTCGCTTGAAGAACTCGATGAGAAAGATATTTTTTTAGGAATTTTTAGGGAAATTTGTGAAAATTGGAAGATGAATTTGTGTGTAAAGAAAGAGAATTGTGTGATATGTGAGTGTGTGGTGTGATGTATTTATAGGAGAGAATGGGAAAAGAGCCGTTTGTGGCCAACGGCTAGCCCAATGGCTAGCAAAACATTTTTATTTTATTTTTAATCGCTGAAAATCTTTTTAAAAAAATAATAATAATAAAATAAGTCTCACTGACGTCATCAGACTAGATCGGTCTCTTTTCTCTCCTCCGCACTCACCGTCCCCAACGCTTCGGCAGGACCGATCCTGGGATCGCTGGCGGTGGCGCACCGAGCGATCCCGGTGCGTTGGGACTCGCCTTAGGTCTGAAATGGGGATTTATAGCATCAAAATGCAATAAATAGATTTATAGATCTGAAATTGAAAGGGACAGCTAATAATTTTTTTGCTTACTTTATTTGAAAGGAAAAAATAGTGATGTCTCTATCAAAAAGCCTATTAATCATAAAGATTGTGACAGATGAGTACAATCATTTTTTCCCCAAAATTTACCATCCACCCAAACAGGATTAAAGGTAAGTGATTTTCGATTTATATCATAATAAATCTAAACCTTACCCAAAAAGATTGTGCCTAACTATCCCAAATCTATGGGATTGATTGATCAAAGGTTAGTTGAATGTCCAATCATTCTTTTTAATATGGATTTGATTAGGAAGGAAAACCACAAGTGTCCCATGGATATTTGATGCCCTCTCTTTTTTAATTATTATCTTGAATCTTAATATAACAAAATAAAGACCAAATGGATCAAAATATTTATATAGTTTCTTGTTACTTAAAAAAAATTAAAATGGTTTTAGAAAAAATGAAGTATTATACTCCCTCTGTCCCAAAGCAATGGTTTCGACTGTCTGATTTGGTCGTTTCCAAAAAATAGTATCGTACTTAAAATGAAAACAACAATATTCCACTACACATAATAAACACCCTTTAACATACATAATAAACAACCTTTTAACATACTCTAAAATTATATAGCTTAACATTAAGGCCTATCAATATCAACTAAACTTTATTAACGATTTTTTCTTTTTTCTCTTGATTTGACTTAAGTTATCTTCAAAAAGTCTTTTTTTTTTCCTTTTATTATAAACAATTCACTTCTCTTGATATTCACACCTGAGTCTACAAGACCATTTAATCGGGACGAAGGGAAACTTTTTATAAACGAGGTAAGTCTTTTTTTTTCTTTTCTCTTTTGAAATCGAGATAAGAAAATTATCATAAACAAAGATTAGTTTTTTTTATTTTATTTTATTTTATTATTTTTTTTATTGTAAGTTATGGATAATTGATAATGTGCTAATAAAGCTGGGCTTATTCATCGAACTATATTACCCATAAGAAGCCCAAATTATTACATTCACGATCACCAAATAACAGTAATAAATAGTCAGCCCATTTGATAGGCCCAAGACCATTAATAAATAAAAGCCCAATTACATCCATACCGAAAGAAAGAACAGTGAAAAAAAAAGGAAAAACTTGGGGGATTTATTCATATGATTATTTACACTTCTCAAACATACAGATCACACCCACGCACTTAATAATAATAATAATAATAATAATAATAATAATATGATTGCTGCGAGACTCATATATTAAAAAGTCTCTATTATATGTAATGAAGCATTGAAAGGCAGCTAAAAACATCACACAATTCTCTTCTCAACAATAATGACCAACTTCTTCAACCGCGCTGTCGATCGAGCAACCGCTGCATGGGATAGGCTCAACCAACAAATGCTGCTCGTCTCCGACAACCTGGAGACGCACCCAGTGCTCGAGCGCATGAGAGCGCTTGAGCTCGGGAGGTTGGCCTTCTATATGGCCGTTGCATTGATCATCTAATATTAGTCATAATGCTAGAAGATAATTTTCTTTTTTTACTTTTATATCCTTCAAATAATTTATGCATTGGTGATTTACACTAGCTGAATACATTAATCAAGAATTTGATGAAGAGCATTATGATTATATGGGAATGAGAAGCTACAAAATTAATTTTCAAAATAGAAAGATGCACGCATTTTGCACGTGTAATGTACGCGTGTTTTTTTTTTTTCTAATAATAATAATAATAATAAGTTGATAATTCAGGTCCTTACAAATCTACAGAAATCTTTTAATATCAAATATAGTATGGCTGCAAAATTTCCTAATTTGGAGTGTGCGTGAACTTTACTTCCCTTATATCACCCTCTTCGACAGTTTGACACTCTCACTCACTCACACATACAAACACACACAAACACAAACATTTTCTAGTTTATTCTCTTCTTCTTTGTAATGGCTGCTGCAGGTTACGCCGTTGTTGTTGGTTATGCGACGTGGGAGCGCATCAGGCTCCATTTCGGAGTCGTGAAGCAGAACCTGAACGCCCACCCTGTGGTGGAGAAGCTGAGGAAGCATGATCTCGGAAAGGTGGCGCTGACGGCGGCTACTTCCTCCATCTTAGCCCCCGTCATCTCCGCTAAGTTTCTGACGACCCCGTTACACTACTTTCTGGTACAGGCGACGTTGTCGAGCTCCGCGATGACGTGGGTGGGGTACTTTTTTAGACGATGTGGGTTATTTTGGCATAGTCTGCGAGCTCCTGGGGATAGCAGACAATGGGGGCCTTCAAGCCGATTGACATACAAGCACTATGCTGGCTCGCGGCACTTGCGTTCCTCCGCCCCTTCTAGGACATCATTGCCCACCCACGCCGTGGTGCTCCGGCTCCGGCTCCAGCCGCTGCTCCGGTTGCCGCTCCTCCGCATATGTTCGAGGAGGTTTAGCTCCGGTGATTCGGTTCGTACAAAGAAGGTCGGATGGACTTGTAGGTGATTATGTAGTATATTTAGCTTTCTGTTTCTAGTGTGTTAATGTTGCTTAATTAATTAGATTCATGCCCGGACCATATCTTCCTATGTATTAGCAGTAAACTAATCTTAATTAATTATCCTTGCTTTGTATTAGGGGAAAAGTCAAATCCGTTTATTATGATATAATCATCTCTTCAACTGTGTTTGTGTTTCAATGTTCGTAAATCAACTGTGTTTTAATGTTGGTAATTCAACTGATTGCCCGATATGTTCTCTAAAGAGCAACATTTTTTAATACCGGGTCAGCTGATTATTACTGGTCTCCATGATATGACATCAGGGCCGGTCGGTAATAGAGAGATATCTACCTTTATCTAGCCTAATCACCTCCACCAAACATGCCCTGAATTTTAATATACCAAAAAGCAAAACAATTATAACTCATGCTAACTAAGCCAATGCTTAAAATTGGGCTTATATACTTTTGACATATATTTATTGGGCCGGATATTGGGTTGGGCCACGCAACAAATAATAATATTTTTCCATTTTATACTGTTTGACATCATTCCTCGCCAACTTCACGATTCTGATGGGGTTTTTTGTGCCGATTTATTCAACGTCATTTTGCTGGTTGGGGGAGGGGGGCATTTTGCCGGTTTTGGTTCAAATAGAAAGGCGCACGCATTTCGCACGGGTAATGCACGTGTGCTTTTTTCTATTTTTTCTTAAAAGAAAAAATCATAATCTATGTTACCTCCGTCCATTCTATTTGGTATGCCAAATGAATGGAATGGGAGGAGTAATATTATTCACGTATTTTCTACATGTAACATTATTAATTATTGCCCTTAATTTTCATAGCTTTACAATATGAATATATCCTAACTTGTTGACAAGCAATAATAACAATAATAATAATCCAACAAAAAAAAATAGTAATATTCCCCAAAAAGATTACTATGATAGTAAAAGTAACGTCTAATACATACTCATTGGGAAAGTGAAAGTCATTAAATTCACCCTGAAACCGCCCAGAAGAGCGTGACGTGACCCCCGCCACTCTCTCTCTACCTTTTTTTAGTACTTTTATTTATATTTATGCTGTTTTGTCTTAATCATTGGCTGGCCACTAATCCAAAATCCCATTAATCTTCGCATAATTACTAAATTAAACTAATTATGGAGCGACCATTTACATGGGCTCAATCCTCGTAACGAATCTTTTCCACCACTTTAAGTATGTAATTAATCAATAATCATCGCATTTACCCCATGCTACACTCACCTACTTCAATTATTATTAATTTTCTTTAGATTAAAAAAAATTGTACTTAAATTACTATTATTATAGGTGACGTGAAGCTCCGCAGTTAACGAAATTAACGGCGGTAAGAAAATTCCGCAGCAAATACTAGTGAGAAGAAGCTACCGTTACTGCTCCACCAACAAGTCTCTGAAGTTGACTTCTCAGGCTCACGCTCACCCACGGCGCACGTTAGCGACCACCCCAAGATTCAAGAAACTCCGATAGCTCCGCGCTAAAAAAAGAAAACCAACGGTTGACGATTTTTTAACGATTTTGATTAAATGCGCGGCCCGTGATTTCTTCGTGAAGCCGAAAGGAGGAATTCGAGAAGGCCCACTGAGTTTTAATTTCGAAAAGGTATGAACTTTACTTTTGTTTTAGTCAATAATTATGTGGGGAGAAATGACTAGAAAATGGATGGGAAGTGAAGATATTTCTTCTCTTCTTCTCCATACTTTCTGAGAGAATGCTTCTTGTTGCTAAGTTTTGTGATTTAGAGGATAAGCTCTAGAGGTAAAGTGTGTTTTTTTTAATTTTTTATTATTATTATTTTTTTTTAATTTACTTGTAGTTCTTGTTCTTGTGTAGCGGATTGCGGTGCTTACTAGGTTTGATTGGTTGCTGAAATTACTAGTTTTAGTATGTGTGTGTGTGTGTGTTTTTCTGGGGAAGGGGGGTTTATTTAATTTTTTTAACCTAGATAGATGTATAATTTGATAATTATTGCAATTTGCAATGTCTAGGTTCTGTAGCTAAGATTATATGAAGAATTCTGTTGGAAACAAATGATATATTTCAAAGTTAGAGAAGCTTAGGTTTTGGTGAAGTTCCAATTTTTGGGAGCTAAGATTCATGTTGGAGCTTGATTGTTGTTTCTCTTGGGGCTTATCAAGTACTCCCTCCGTCCTATGTTTTTTGAGACACGTTTCTTAAACATATGTGAGTATTAAAAATAGAAATGTGTCAAGAAATATGGGACGGAGGGAGTAGCCTAGTTCAAGATTGTATCTTTTTTCTTTTATTTATTAGTGGAGAAACTAATTCTGTTTGTGATTGATACAAATTGGTTTGTTTTTGACATTTCCTTGGCTGTTCTTATATCCATTTAATCTTTATTTGTGATGCACTTGTTGTGTTTTTGGAAGTATACATGTTTTTGTTTTTCTCATGTTTCTACATTTTATGAAGTTTGGATCTACAGGTGGTAAACTGTTGAGAGATTTTTACCAAAATGCTTAAATTGCATGAACAATAGTGACTCTTCTTCATAACTTTTGCAGCCTTTGATAGAACGAGCTCAAAATGGGCAACAGTGATATGACTGTTATTACATCTGATATCACCGATCCAGACATGCAGAAGTTCGTGCACGAAGGCCTCTCAGACAACTCTGAGGATGACGTGGCGTTGCACAATGCGTTGAAAGTGTCATCTGAAGTGGATATGACCTTAGCATACTCTTCCCATAAGTTAACGAGCCTCGAGAATCTCTTACTGCATGTTTTGGCTGCAGAGAATGATATCGAAGCTGTCAATTTCGAAGATGATAACATCTCTGCAGAATTCATTGAGAAGGGTTTCACATTTGATCTTCTTTATGCCATACTGAGCTTTGAGCTGAGAGGGCTGGACAATTTAATGGCTGAACTTCAAGATCTTACTGTTGATGAACATTCCACGAATGGGCTGGGAGGAAAATTGCACGATTCGGAGAATTTACTAAAACGGTCACAAGAGCGTATTCTGGGGATCAAGATACAACTAGCTAAGTTGCAGATGACATCGATCATTTTCAAGAAAAGTGAATGTAAGTCTCACTAAATTTTGAATTTAATTCTGTCTATGTTTGCCTATTCTTGAAGTAATGAATTGCTTTTAACAGATAATTATGATTGGGATTTGGGTGTCAAAGAAGAACTTCATTTGGCAACTACGGGAAGAAAGCCTCAAATGCGGATGATTGAGCAAAGACGCGTTCTCAGAATGCTGGAAATTTCTCTTGCACGAGAGAAGGAACTCGAAAAGAAGTTGAAGGAGGTGAGACAAAACGAAGAAGATTTCAAGTCGAAGATATGCTTAAAAGAGCAGGTAGCAGTGGGCATGGAAGAGGCAGCAGAGGCTGCATGGGGAAGCTTCTTAGAGGCGGATAATAGAGCTGAAGTACTAATGGGAATTTCAAAAGAAATGCTTTCGAGAATTCAAAAGTTCGATCCTAATGTTACCAATGCAAGTGTGAGAGAACAAGAACTAGAATCGAAGCTTCAAGATTGCGTTAACCAGTTAAACGAGAAAGGGACTTTAGTTCAGAAGCTAAATCGCAGCATTTCACAGCTCAAAGCGGAGAATAGTGCAGAAACGACAGCTCTTAGAGAAAGAGTTCATATGCTCGAAGCAAAGCTGATCCAATCCGAATCCCGGCTTACAGAAGCTAATGTTTCTTGTGAAAGGAGTCAAGAGGAAATTAAATCAAGGGAAGACGAAATCGAATCTTTAAGGGAGAACCTATATTCTGCTGAAAGCAGAGTCGAAAGTGCAGAGGAAAAAGTTGCACAATTAACAGATTCGAATCTGGAGTTAACAGACGAAGTCGATTTTATCAAAGAGAGCAATTCGAAGAAGGTTAGCTTACTCGAGAAGCAGTTAAGGGAGTTGGATATTCAACTCCAACATTCTAGGGCAACCTCAGAAGCAAGCCAAGAACAGCAAAATATGTTGTATACTGCTATATGGGATATGGAAACATTAATCGACGAGCAGAAACAAAAGGTTGCAGAAGCTGAAAGTAAGACCGATATTGCAGAGGAGCAACGCATCTTACTGTCTGAAACGAATTCGGACATGAAGAAAGAGCTAGATTTTCTAAGGTCTAAATTGGAGTTCATGGAGATGTCTTTGGAAAAAGCTACTCTTCAGAGAAGATCAAGTGCGAAAGACATCAGTATTAAGAGTAACCTTATTATGGATATGGTGATGCAGATAGCAGTCGAGAGGGAACGCGTGCATAAACAGGTTCGGTGTTTATTTGCTTAACTTTTCTTCGAGTGAATATGAATGAAATGAAAACTGAATCACATAGTTCAGTGCAGCTAACCTCTTTGACAAAGGAAAACAAATTCTTGAGAGAAAATCTACAGAATCGAAAGAAGGGCGTGCCTGTAATTCTGCAAGATGACAAAGGATACGACGATGGAGAATCCTTGTCATCCGGGCTTGATTCAGCTAATCCAGAGTCTGCGCAGAATTCTCCAGCTAAGGTCACTGAAATCACATCAGAAATCATCGAGGCAAGTCTTCAGTTTTGCAAATTATCGAACTACGTAGTATAACAACGTTTCTTTAGAAAGTGACCCTTTTAGTTCATTATCATGCATGAATATGTTTCCATTTAATGATCAGTGATTTATAACTTGCCTTCGAAACTCGTCACATCAGGTGGAGGAAGAAGCCTCCGTGCATGAGAATGGAACAGAGGAATCCAGCTCCGGCAAGGAAAGAACGAATCTAACTCACGAAATGGAGGCTGAGGTCTTCGTAGAGGAACATAAATCTCGAAAAGGGTATATAACAATGGCGATTCTTGTTATGTTGGTGTCGTCTTTAGCAGCATATCTGTTCCACAAAAGAGTCGTCGTCACCTTCGAAACCCGAACTAGTTGCTGTTGCAATCCGTAAATTGCCGAATTCGGATGCATCAAATGTAGAGATATAAGTGTGTTGTTTCTGTTTATGTAAATTATGAATTCTAGAAGTGAGAGTGAATATGTAAACAGTTACTAGGATCAATCAACTGCCATTCTTTCTCTGTATTTCTTCACTAGGTAAGATCAAACAGAAAGTTTTTTTTTTTTTTTTTTTTTTTTTTTTTTTTTTTTAAATTTTAATTTATTTATTTGTTGTAAAGGATTTTGTATTTGTGCAATTTGTTGCAAGAATTTTATTGGTTCAAAGTCTTGTGAGAGTGTATGTGTTGTTAACGCTGGCTGGACTTGGGCCTGACTACTTGTGGGCCAAATCAAACTTGGCCCGGCCCATAATTATTTCTACTTGTGTAAATCGTGTTTAGTTTGACCAACAAGGGCCCGTTTGGTAGATTTCATGAGAAAATACTAGATAAGGCGAGAATAAGATAAAAATAATCATGAAAAATTATCTTGATGAGGTACGGTTCAGACAAGATGATTTTATCTAAGGCGGAAAGTCGGATAATTTATCAAAGAGAAATAATGATTATATCACGGGCCAGATTTATTTCACGGATCCCCGAGATAATTTATTTGGGATATAGATTTTATTTATCTGGCTTTTCTTAGCTACGAAACGAGACTTAAATTGTGAGCCTCATTAAAGTATCTAATGCAAAACCTACGAGGCAGTTTCAACTGCATTAATAAGCTTATGTTCTTCTCTTTGCTTCAGTTTTGGATTTGTTTTCTTTATAAAACAAAGCTTCACTTAGCTAACTCCAATATCAGTGAAAATTACATATTTTAATTTGTCACAAGAATTATTCAGAAGACTAATGGCTTCTCCAAAATCGATCATCTTCCTCACTTTCTTGCTCGCAGCTCTAGGTTCTCTATCTCTCTCTCTCTCTCTCTCTAAAAAAAACAGCTGAAGGTTTATTTTTTGATGATTAATTTGCAGAGATGGCAAGGAGTTTGGAAGATTATAGGTGCAAGACGAAAGAGGACTGCAGCGGTAAAGTGGGTTGCATTCAAGTTGTAGGGGAGGAACTAACATGTGCGGGTGGCACGTGCGCTTGTGTGAGAGCAAACTCAATCGTGGGCCCTGCTCTGAAAGCGAAAAATATCTTGCCCTTCCCCAATCCCACCTTTCCTGTACCCGGTGCCGGTGGGCCCAGGGGGAGGGTCCCATGCAATACAGACGAGGATTGCAGTCGTCGTAGTATCTCAGTACGGTGCCTGGATACTAGGGCCACGTGTCATGAGGGCGGCTGTGTTTGCAGCTCTGAGACTTAACAAAATTAAATAAAAAAAGAATAATTAATGTAACGACGCTTTATAATAATCATAATAACAATGGATTTCAATATATCAGTAATAATGTAAAATGCCTTTATATAGTACTACTATATCAGTATAACTATTATATCATGAAAATTGAATTTATATAACATTATGTAACATTATGATAATTTCCTTTGATAAAAGCAATATGTAATAGTACTCCATAAATGCTCCCCTATTCACCAATATGACCACACGCACGGATGGAGCCACATATCGAGTTTGACTAGGGGGTTGCTCGGCAATTTTTTTTTTTTGATAATATATAGTGTTAATTTTTATTTTTCTTATTTTTTGCCCCTTATTTATTGTATTTTAGTCCCCTTATGGTTGAGTGTTTTTTTTTCCTTTCTCATTATGTGTGTTTTCCTTTAATTTATTTCTTCAAAATATGGTATTTGATATTGAGGAGGACTTGTTGTTTTCATTTTTATTTTTTTTTTGAAATCTCGCCCGACCATACACAAATTCCTGGCTCTGCCTCTGACCACACGATATGGATGTGCTATGATAATTTTTATATTTAGGGTGTAATTTTTAAGTAAAGCTTATTTTTAAAGAATATATATACTCCATTTATGATTATTTCCTTTAAAAATCTCACATTAAGTAAGCATTAATTCCTGATTGAATAATACATGTGCGGATAATCTGAGAAAGTTATATTGAAAATCAATTGTATTATTATATATACTACATTAATTGTATTTTGTAGTAGATTATAACTTCCTGAAATTCACATGTTGCTATATATATATACGCATATACAGTTGGAAATCATCAAGTCACATTTGAATAATAATTAAAAAAAAATAAGTGTAGAAAAATGGGTTCTGGGAAGCAGATTTTCTTGGTGATCGCCCTTCTACTTACTATTTCTTCCCTCGGTGTTCATGGTTAATTCATCTCTCTCTCTCTCATACACACACACATGATTAACGACAAACTCTGTTCCCCCGTAAGGGTTGATTTTATATATATATATATATATATCTGATGTTTCTTAAATAAAAAAAGAAAAGAAAAAGTTTATGTGTATGGAGATTAATTAATTAAATAATGAAATAATGAAATTTATAGGTGGGGAAACAAAAACATGCCGCACCAACAAGGATTGCCCACCGTGCAAAATAGGAACGCGGTTATGTGCGGACGGTAAATGCACTTGTTTGGACATGAAGCTTCAAGTAGCTGACGTGGCAGTCGAAGAACTAGCTAAGGTTTGCAAAAAAGACGACGACTGCGCCGACCATTGCCGTGAAGGCTGCAAATCTCACAATTGCATCCGAAATAGATGCTTTTGTGCTTGTTAATTTCATCTTCAGACTTTAATTAAATAATTGGCTTAATTTTTAGCCTTTATATATTGTTTATCTCCAATAAACAAATATATTATATTTTTTATGAATATTAATTTATGAAGATTAAGTCAGCATTTTCGAAAAAGTGATTAAGGAAATAGCTAGATATATATTTATATATTTGTTTACATTTTTGTTAACGTGGTGGTTAAGGAAATAATAATAATAATAATAATAATAATAATAATAATAATAATAATAATAATAATAATAATAATAATAATAACGTGCGAGTTATGTAAGACGAGATCCATATATGGGTCAGAAAAAAATGAATCAGCATCATTGTAATATTTATTTGATTAAATACTATATATTTAATTTTCCAACACTAAACTATGAGAATGTTGGTAACACATGAGCAACATCTCCTTTCAACTTAACACAATCGACTCTATTTGCATTCAGTAAATTATTATACTACAATGTTGTTGAACATATTGGGAGAAATAGCGAAAAACTGTTACGAATATTTAATTTATATGACGTTTAAAACCATAATTTTTTGTTTTGACGGTGGATTTGGGGATGTTGCATGCATGTAGATGAATCAACCGGAAAAAAATAAAAATTCAAAAATAGGGGAATAAAATAAGAAAAATATGCTAAACAAATGTTGGTAGTTTTTTTTTTTTTTTTTTTTTCAAATTAAAATTTAAAATGTTGTTGATAGTTTAGGAATTTTAGGTAGGATTAGTTGGTAAATATGTTAAACGATGATCGCCGCTGGTGTAAAACGTACATGCATGCAATTCATTGCGCAATTGTATACTACTATATGTATGGTAAGTAATATTCTCATTTAATTAATAAGGAAAAGGATGCAATACCGTTAATTGCATTATCAGTATTATTGCAAGATTCTGCTGTATATATTAGGATAATTACTATTATGAAAATAGAATTTATTTAACTTTACATTATTAATATTAGGGCGATTTTCCTTTAATGAAAATAGTTACCAAAATGCGTAGGCGAATCAAATAAAATTAACTTATTGGATTTCATCTGTTGTGCATCTATATATATGAGAGCACTGATAATTGAAAATCATTCAGTACTCACTCAAAAATATTTTTCTAAGAAAAAAAACTCATAAATTAAATTGAGAAAAAAAATGGCTTCTCAAAGGCAGATTTTCTTCGTCGCCCTTCTTTTCGTTGCCCTTGTTTTTCAAGGTTGATCACTCTCTCTCTCTCTCTCTCTCAATAAATTTTCCTAAAGATAAATTCAATAAATTAATTCTCATGTTAGTAATATTTATATAATAAATTGTTATGAAATTAATATTGTACTATGAATTAGGTGGAGAAGCAAAAAGATGCAAGTCGAGCAAAGATTGCCCACGATGCGGCGAGCTGGGAGTGCCGATTTGTGTACACGGAGGGTGCTCTTGTTCAGAGGCAGCGACGACGACGACGACGACGACGGAGCGACGGCTTCAAGAACACGCACAGCCTTGCAATAGTAGAAACGATTGCGTCGGCCACTGTCGCAAATCCTGCGACGAAATCTCTTGTGAGAACAACTTCTGTTTTTGCACCGGCTGCAATTAGTTTATTTTATACTATTTTTCACTATATTATTTAATTAGGCCAAGAATAAATTACTTGGCTATATGTAGCCAGCTTTACTGTTTCGTTTCTCACTTTCTCTACTGATCAATCGTTCATCTATCTATCAATTAAATGAATTAATTCTCTCTCTCTCTCTCTCTATAATGAATAATTTGTGGATTAAAGGTTTTTATTTGTACCTTAATCCGTGAGTTGAAATAATGGAAAATAAAAATTAATTATCGACCAAAAATCAACACATCATGTGCATCTATATACGAGAGAAAGGCTTGTCGCAAATTCTCAAGTCACACTCAAAATATTTATAATGGCATATTCTTTTGTGCTAATAATATTTGCGGTTGTTCTTGTTGAACTAATTAATTAGGGCAAAAGCTAATTTCTTACGTACCCTTTTTTGTGTTGCTGCATGCATGCAGACACTTATAATACTCCCTCCATTTCATATATATTGACACCTTTCTTTTTGACTTTTAGTATCCCGTAAAAGAAAGAATTCTTCAAAAATTCATTTTAAAACCCATAATCGAGAAGCGTGGAAAAGCGTGCCAAAAAATAAAAAAGAAAGGTGTCAATATATATAAAATGGAGGGAGTAAGAATTAGTAATCTCTCTCTCTTGGCAGTATTTTAGTATCCATTGCACGCCACCAATACTACGTAAGCTCAGATTTGAGCATAGGCTCACTAGGCACATGCCTAGGGTCTCAAAATTTTAGGGCCCATTTCAAAGTAGAATTGGAAAATGTGGCCCAATCCAAATTCAGAGATTTATACCCGTACCCGTAAGGTCGCCAATATTTATTACTATAGTTTATTATAATAATTTTATTTTTTTATAAAAAACAATTAAAAAAAACTAATAAAAATTAAGATTTGGACGCCATTTATTATACTAAAGATTTTGCAAATTCAATAATTTATTTTTTCTTAATGAAAGGGAACTAACATTTTTTTTGGTATAGTAAATTTTGTACAATTCACACCATAACATATAGCTCGAAAATCGATGCTCTAGATCTTTTAGTATAAATATTGTTTAATGGTGTGAAAATATTTTAGGATGATATAAACAGAATTTTCGTAAAATAAAGTACAGCTCACAAGTGTGTACATGTTTATATAGAAATATAATCCATAGCGCAATTGTATGTGGTAAATAATAATCTCATTCAATTGATTACGAAAATGATGCAATATGCCATTTTTGCATTATCAGTATTAATGTAAAAGTGTGTTGTTTACATTAGGAGAAATGCTATTATGAAAATTAACGTTAAATTATTAGTAGGGTGCTTTTTCTTTCATAAGAGTAGTTACCAAAATACGAACAAAAGTCACTAGATTACACTTGGTGTACTCATATATATATATACGAGAGCAAGCATAGTTGGAAATCATTCACTACTCACTCAAAAACATATACAAGATTTCTATAAAAAAAAATAATAATAACTCATAAATTAAATCGAGAAAAATGGCTTCTCAAAGGAAGATCCTCTTCGTTGCCCTTTTCCTTACTCTTGCCCTCGTTTCTCAAGGTTCGCCTCTCTCTCTCTCTACTACCACTACTAAGACTACTAATACTGCGCGGAATAAATGAATAAATTAAAATTGTATATTAAACATAAGAAAAGTATATTAAACATATATATGTAGGTATTATTTATTTATTTATTTCAAATGGAATTTTAAAATTATCTGGATAGAATATACTGTATGTGGTAAGTAATAATCTCATTTAATCGATTAGGAATGATGCAATGCCATCTTGCATTATGGTTATCATTGTAAGATTCTGCTATATATATTAGGAGAGATTCTATTATGAAAATTGAATTTATTTAACGTCAAATTATATTAATTAGGGCGATTCTCCTTTCCTTTAATGGGAGTAGTTACCAAAATACGTAGAATTTCACATGCTATATATATATATGAGAGCAGAGATAGTTGGAAATCACTCAAAACCAGAATTTTCTTCAAGAATAACTCATACAGTAAATATTAAATCCAGAAAAATAAATGGCTTCTCAAAGGCAGATCTTCTTTCTTGTCCTTCTCTTTGCTGTTGCCCTTGTTTCTCAAGGTTCACCTCTCTCTCTCTCTCTCTCTCTCAGTAGTAATGAATGATTATATATATATATATATGAATAATATTATGATTGTGATTAAAATAGTAAAATGATGAATGAATTAGGTGGAGAAGGAAGTTTTCCTTTCTGCTTTCCGAGAAATCATTGCCCACCATGCAAGGATAGAGTGCCGCCGATTTGTATCAATTGAAAGTGCCTTTGTGCGGTGAAGATGAATGAATTAGGTTTAGGTGGAGATGGAAGTTCCTGCGTTAAGAGAGATGATTGCTCACCATGCAAGAATGGAGTGCTGCCGGTTTGTTTCCGTGGAACGTGCATTTGTGATGAGTGAGCTAGACGACGTCGTCGTCGACGAAGCGACGGCTTTGAGTCTATTGATTGTTGCATAATCGGATTCTCTCCTTGCAATTAATTTACTATATATATATATTTCACAAAACAAGCCCAAATACACATTCTATCATGAATTTGGATTAAATTTGGTTGATCAAAACAAGTACCTGGCATATGAGTCTAGTGATTGTTGAAGTATAATTGGAACCTATCTACTTTTACTGGTATATTTTATATTTGTGATCGTTGTTTGCTTGTTGCATTTTATAATAATTGAATTCACATTTCGTTATTTTAGTTTAATTGTTAAAGCATATAAAACCAAAAATTAACAAATAATTTGAATATGGCGCTTGGATAGTATTTAGAAGTTTATGTTTCACTACGAAATACTTTCGTTAAACAATCTCCGTGGATACGATACTTGAAAACTATTTTCGATGAGATTCAACGCTTAAAGAAAAGTGTGATCAATTTTGAGCCTCATTAAAGTATCAAATGCAAAACCTACGAGTCAGTTTCAACTGCATTAATAAGCTTATGCCTTTTCTCTACCTTCAGTTTAGATTGTTTTCTTATTATAAATAAAGCTTCACTTAGCTAGCTAACTCCAATCCCAGTGCAAATTACAGACTGTGTTTTATTTAGGGTGAACTTTATATATACCCAAAACCGATAACTATGTAAATTTTATACCCAAGCATATAAAAGTATAAGTTTTATACCCAAAATTAAATGAAAAGACAAACTTACCCTTAAAAAGTTACTGTTTTTCACGGTTACAACATATCAAACCGTGATATCATTGTTAAACCGTGAGCTCACGGTTTTGCATGAATCCTCACGGTTTATAAGGTCGAAAAACCGTGAGTAAAGTATAAAACCGTGAGCTCACGGTTTTGCCATCATGAAGTCACTTTTTAATTTGATTTTGAGTGAAAAAAATGTAAAATTCGAAAATGCATTTATTCACCAACAACCAAATCAGATGAAGGTACATTTCATTAATTGAATTAACAGTGAAATTGAACAAAAACACTTCAACTGCAACAAAAAATTGAAATCGTGAACGCAAATTGAGTTAACCTCCCTCAATTTTGTTGAAATTTCCCCTCGAAGTTGGTTGATTCTCGAAAATATTCACCGTATTTGGTCCGCTGTCGAAGATATTTTGATCATATTGAAGGTACGCACCGTTTATTTTTTCATATTTAGTTGTTATTATTGTGTAAATTTGAGGAAAATCATATGAATTTGGAATTTAGTAATTATTGATTTTTTTTCTAGAAAATCATGGTTTATTTACTTTTTTGATACGAAGAGTGATTAGATTACATGTTTGGTAACCTATTTATCGAGAATTAAAGTAATTACTTCCATGTAATAGGTTTAAAACTATTAGATTCGATATTAAGCTTGGAAAAAACAATTTTCCGTTTTTAACGGTTTAATTAAAATTCACGGTTTAGATTTGTCATGTCACGGTTATTTACAAGGTAAACCGTGAGATATCCTTTTTCAATTAAAATATTAAGCTCACGATTTATAATATTTCACGGATTAAACTGAGATTAAACCGTGAAATGTCCAACTTTCACGGTTTAATCAAAGTTTAAACCGTGAACTTCCCATTAAAGTTTAAAGTTTAAACCGTGAACTATTTAAACCGTGTAAACACGATTTCTTCCATCAAAGTTTAGTGTATTTTCTTCTGATTTTGAATTTCTTGATCGTTTTTATGCAGATATATGTCTACGGTCAAAGTATATATTCGTCACGGTGGGTATTTTGAGGAGGAAACTCGTTACGTAGGGGGCGATCGTGTTTTGGTGCATTTGGCTATGACTGAAGTTACATATGCAAATCTACTACAAGAGATTCGTGATCAAGTGGGCGAAGAATCTGATTTTTTGCTCTACTACGTGAGTAATGCCGATGGTGGACAAGATAAGGTCGCTTTGAGGAGCGACATGGATTTGTTGCGATTGATTGTGGAGCAGATGAAGAAAGCAACTGTTTACGTTATCAGAAAAGATAAGGGAATCGCCCAGAGCACTCCGACGACACAAGGTTCTAGGATTTTTACGAGTGTGAATATTGAGGAGCCGAGCTCGGAGGCTCCATATTCTGAAGAAGAAAGGAGCAAGGAAGACGACGAGGAAAGGGATGAGGATGAAGAGGTCGCGGAAGATATGGCTGAGGAAGCAATGGACGCAGCAGATCGCACCGACTTATTTGAGTCACTTACGAAGGAGTTCGGTGCATGGATCCGAGAGCCGAGACGGCTTCATAGGATCGTTGGGCATCGCAACATTCATTCAGAGTCCCAACCTACCCAAGACGACGATGCCAGGGCTGATCTTGAGGCTATCCGAGATTGGTTGATTCCTCACGTTCACCTAGACACTGCGTTGCCTTTGGGGGTCCTGGATCCAGATTATTACACGCCTGTAGCTGGTGCATTGCGAGAGGGCGGCCTGTTCAAGAGGAAGTTAGATGTGTCAGTAGCAGTTGGATTGCATCAAATGGAGAACCGGCAGCAGTACAAAGTTGAGAATTCGGACAAGGGCCGTGTCGGGTTCAAATGCAGGACGGAAGGGTGCGAGTACCTCGTGCGGGCAAAGAACGTGGGGACTATGTGGCGCATCAGAACATACAATGGCAGCCATACATGCTCCGTCGATTTAGACGGGACTACACCGCGGCAGTACCCCGCGAATGTTCTTGGAGCATTCTACGCAAAGAAGTTGATCACTGATGGTGTCGTGCTCAAGCCAAAAGAGATGGTTGACGAAATGCGAGCTGAGTACGGCATTAAGATCGATTACAGTTTTGCCCTGCGAGCGAGGAACATCGCTATCGAGATGATGTATGGAGGATTTGTGGAGTCGTACAAGAGGCTTCCATCTTATCTGTACTTACTGCAGCAGAAGAATCCAGGGTACCGTGTATAGTATCTCGACATCCCCCCTCGACGATCGACTGTGTTATATGTTCCTCGCTCTAGGACAGTCCTTGCATGCATTTCAGAACAATTTACTACGTTCGGTTATCGTAGTCGACGGGGCACACCTCAAGGGCAAGAACAAGGGGACGTTATTCGTCGCTTGCACGAAGGATGAGAATGAGCAAGTATTTCCACTTGCCATTGGATTTGGCCCGATCGAGGACGATGATTCCTGGTCTTGGTTTCTGACGAATTTGCGTAACTGCTTAGGACATCCTCAGGACCTATTGATAGTCTCCGATGGCCATATCAGCATTGGAAATGCAGTGAGGGCTGTCTTCCCCGGTGCGCATCACGGTCTCTGCTGGCATCATCTGGCCAAGAATATGGTCACATTTGGGAAGCACGCAGTCGGCATATTCGAAGCTGCGGCCTACTCATATTCGGATTCTAAATTCGAAGAATACATGGAAAACTTGATGGGTTCTCGAATATATCAGAGGCTGTGTGAGATCGGCATGCATCGGTGGTCGCGTAACAAGTGCCTTGTTCCGCGCACGAGTTTCATGACTTCGAATGCCGCTGAGACGATGAATGCTAGACTCCTATGGGCCCGTCGATTGCCCATCTGCGCCATGATTGAGTCATACAGGATTATTGTCGACAGGTGGTTCGAGGAGCATCGGAATGCCGCTCAACGTGGGACCCACGAGGTGACTGAGACAACGTACCAGAAGATGGCCGTATCTTCTGAATGGGCCCGTCACTACAGAACTCGTGGGACAACAATTCCCCACGTGTACAGGGTCGAGGGTGACAATGGGACTTACCTAGTGGACATGCAGAATGCAACGTGCGATTGTCGTGAGTGGGAGGGGGACATGGTGCCGTGTCGACACGCTTGTGCTGCCATTAGGTATGCATGCCTCATACTCATTTTTTTTGCTACGATCAGTCTGAAAATATTTGGTTTAATTCTTTCATATTTCATTACTATGGTTGCA
This sequence comes from Mentha longifolia, assembly GCA_001642375.2. Classification (NCBI taxonomy): domain Eukaryota; kingdom Viridiplantae; phylum Streptophyta; class Magnoliopsida; order Lamiales; family Lamiaceae; genus Mentha; species Mentha longifolia. The sequence continues at coordinate 27,488,337 of CM038121.1, forward strand.
GTTTTGCCGGAGGCCGTGCTACGGACTATGTGAGCTATTATTTCAAACAATCGACCCTCGTGGCAACCTACTCGCCCAACATTCATCCGGTTCCCGATCCACGGTTTTGGACTGTGCCCGAGCACATTGCTGCTCAAGTGGTTTTGCCGCCTGTTGTCGAAAGACAAGCGGGTAGACCGCGAAACAGCCGAGCGAGATCAACGGTGGAAGATCTTCCGGGAAATCCACAGAGATGCGGGCGGTGCGGTGGATACGGTCACAAGAGACGCACATGCACGGCTTCTTTGCAGATCGGTGATGCCGATCTCAATAGAGTCCCGAACGAGGATGGTAGGCAGCGACGAAGGCCAAAAACTTGTAGCATTTGTCACGTACATGGGCATACTAAGCGTAGATGCCCGATGAGAGTTGTTGATTAGATTAGAATTGGTTATGTAGAAGTTTACGGTTGAGAGTTTATGGTTATGGTTATATATAGAAAGAAGTTTATGTAGAAGTTTATCTTCAATCCGTTAATAATGAAAAAAATAAAATAAATTAATTAACGGTTTGTTAGGCATTTATACCGTGAGCTCACGGTATAATGGCCAATCAAACCGTTAATTTTGTTCATATTTTTTTTAATTAATTAATAATGGAAAAAATAAAATAAATTAATTAACGGTTTGAAAGGCATTTATACCGTGAGCTCTGTGAGCTCACGGTATAAATGCCTAACAAACCGTTAATTAATTTATTTTATTTTTCCTATTTTTACTAATTAAGAAGAATACTTGCACTCATTTAAACGTAATAGTGTTGTGGCTACTTCACACCTTATATTTTAGCAAAATGATTAACTCAATGTATATACAAGGTGGGAAAGTAGCCACAACACTATTACGCTGCCGTCGCCATGACAACAGCAATATAAATTTTGAGAAAAAGAAAAGTAAAAGATTGTTCATATATAGGTAGCACCTTCTCAATTTTTGTCTTATACTTTCGATGTGGGACACAGCCGACGGGTAGAATACATGTTAAACCGTGAGCTAACGGTTAAAAATATAAAATTACCGTGAACCCCAATTAAACCGTAAAAATGTGACTCTCACGGTTAGATTAGCAAGCAGACCGTGAGATCACGGTTTAACTGCTAATCTAACCGTGAGAGTCATATTTTTCATTAATTTTTTTTAAAACACGGTTTTTTCACATTTAAACCGTGAAACCTAACCGTGAAAAATATATTTTTTTATATTTATTTATTTTAAAGAGAGCAAACACGGTTTAAATGCAAATAAAACCGTAAGAATTTTAAATTAATCGTGAACCCTAACCGTTAATTTCATAATTAGGCCAAAATTAATGCCGAAACTCTGATTTTAACCATATTTTAATTGATATAAATATATTATATCAATTATGTGTGCATATATTATCTAAATTCTAAATTAATCACTAATTGTTGTCTATGAATAATGCTACACGTATATTTGAGTTCAAAGAGATTGTTGATGTATTGTTTACTTATACACTTGTACATATGCTAATCATGTTCAAAGTTACATATGCTAGTAATCTAAATATTATTTTTAAATTTAAATTCAATGTTTAAATATTATTCTAATAATCTAATCTAAATGAAATGCGTAGAATTATAAATTTTAAATATATAAGTGATAATATTATACACAATGTCAAAGAAAATGAAATATAATGTTCACAACTCGACATAACGTTGCGAAAGTGAAAATATCCGTTTCGCCACCTCTAAGCGAAACCCGGATAGATACCTCATACCAACCCTCTCAAGACGCGGCTTCTTCAAGGCGAAGATACGGTCGATATACATACAAGCGAACGGGCCGCATGAATAATCATCTTTCTGTATGTATTGTTGCGTCAAGGGGGCCCAGACAATCTGCAAGAAATCATTTTGCTTCGCCAGCCGTGGATGTTGATCCCAATACCCAACTTGCTGCAAGACTCTGGGCCACAGTTTCAGGATCGGGTAGAGCTGGACCTTCCGATGCATTCTGTCGGCTGCATTAGGGAGCGTATGTAGAAGTGAGTCATATACCTCCATCGTCCACTCGTCAGTCAATACCCGGCAGATAACCCAGTGGTCGGAGGAGACATGACAAACAAACACAAACTGCATAGAAGGGTCGAGGACTCAACTTATTCTTCAAGCACTAATAATAATACGTTCTCAAATGAAAAAGTTAAATCGAAGGAACTTACACAAGTTGCGTTCATCCAAACATCATACGAGCCCACGCCGTGAAACCAATTCTGGAGATCCTTTGACAGCTTGTAATCACGATACTTTAGCTTCGACTTTGCCATTGCCGTTTGATCTCCATCGTGAAAAGCCATCAGAGTTGTTCTCAAGTCGTACTGTCAAATAATATATTCGTTTAGAGATTACACACAAAATAAAATAAATAAAAAAATTATTCATTAAATATGTCAATAAAAACTCACGTATACGCCCAATCCAAGCAGAACGGTGCCTCTCTCCTGCAGAGACGGACACAAAGAAAGTCCATCTTGGAGTCGACTCCACCAGTAAAGCACATACAGGTCCATTACCTAAAATAAACACAGATTATTATGAAAACATAATACTCGACAAAGTATAAAAAATAATAACAACACAAAATAAGGTCCGGACTAACCTCAGCGTTGAACTGTATCGCGGGGTGTTCGATATCATCGAACAAGGACTGCGTCATCCTATATGGCGGGTCCTGCATGTTCATTGCGTAGGAATCCGGCCCGCTTTGTCTGAATGCCATAAACATCTCCTTGATCGTCGAGCCAGTATACGGTGTGGGGATAATCGGAACAAATGGGCTCTGTAAGGCAGCCGACGGCCTCACATTCCGTCCCCCAATACGAACCCGACGCACAGGCGTCTGTCCTGCCACGTCAGAGTCTGCATCACTGTACTCACCCCCGTTTCCCTGTCGCTCCTCGGGAACGGGAATCATCTGCGGATGAGGAATGACAGGCTGTAGTACGGGATGCACCCAATCATATGGGGGCGTCGTCTCCAAGTCCCTATAAAAAGATGAGTGTGATGACTCTGCGTCCTCGACCTCAGCCTCTCGAACTGGAGGCGTCCTTGATCTCTCCCGTGCTACCGGCTCGGTAACAAACCCCACCATGTGCTCAAAACCCGGAGCGCCCACAGGGGACGGTGACCTGTGCTCAATGTAGGGAGCCTCTTGATCGTCTCGATCTTCGTGGGGCCGGTCAACAGAATGTCGTCTATCAAAGGCCACATGGCTGGCATGTGACGGTGCTCGATGATAAGAATGAGCGCCATGACCCGCGGAACTCCCCGACCTCCCGAAGATCCCCTTCAGGTGCCCTGCCATGAACTTGGCGATACGAGCCATCACTCCGGTGTCCGACTGGTCTTGGGCCATTCTCTCCATGATCTTGTCAGCCCACGCGTCATTATCACATCCTCGGGGGCACGGATCCCCATGCACGCAGCAAACAAGGCCCGGAGACCTCTCGGGATGTGAACTCTCCACCCTCGGCCTCTTTGACGTACTCACACGAGCTCTTGGGTTTGGGAGAGGTCCTCGACCCTCAGAATTTGCCCTGGTGGCACGTGGCTGGCGACCACGGGGCTGGGCTGCAGTCCGGGCATCCCGACACCTCAATTTGTCGAGAACTTTCGCCATAGTTCTCGCTTCCTTCGTCTGCCTCTGCGGTATAGGCGCTTTCTTCCAAGCATGACGCGTATTCGGATTAAATCGAACCATCAAGGGGTCTTGCTCTTCGAAGAGGCTAAGATAGTATAATTGAGCCATTTCTTCCGTCGAAGGTTCGAGCGTCGGGTTTACTTGGAGCTGCAAAAGACAAAGGCACAAAAAATTAAAAATCAAAACCAAATCAAAATCAGTATTCAAACCGTGAAATGAAACCGTGAAAGCTGATGCCTCGCGGTTTGGGACTAAATCAAACCGCTAGCTCACGGTTTGATTTATGTTCAAACCGTGAGAATGATCTTTCACGGTTTGAACATAAATCAAACCGTTAGCTCACGGTTTGACTTAAGTTCAAACCGTGAGAATTATCTTTCACGGTTTGAACATAAATCAAACCGTTAGCTCACGGTTTGACTTAAGTTCAAACCGTGAGACATTTAGCTTTCACGGTTTTATTCTAAATGAAACTGTGAGCTCACAGTTTTATTTAACCGTGATCATGCTTAAATAATCATAATAAATAAAATTTAAATTTAACTAAATTAATTATAATTGAGTTCAAACAATTAACCGATAATCTACATAAAACCGCTCCAATTAATTCAATTTCAATCACCATATACTATAAACAAAACAAAACTCTAATATTAATTTAAATTTTAATAATTCAAATGATATATAATTGGCAGATTAAGAGAATGATGACATACCGTCGGATCGTTAAAAAAACCCTGGAAATCTCTATAGTTGTGTCCCATTTCCCATCTCCTTAGTCGAGGGAACGCGTGCGGGTTCAGCTTGTTGGCACACTGCTCTCCTAAATCCGGAAGGGCCTCGAAGGCCCAAAAATACAATGCCCAGACGGGCCCGTATAGATGGTAGGCAGCATTAGTGTCGGAGCCTCCAATTTCTCTCGGGTCTTTCTTTGCCACTCCGAGCTGGTGGCACAGTATTTGGAACGACCATGAGCCCCACGGAAATGTAGCCCATCGTTCCGGATCCTCTACTAAAGTCCATGCCCAATCATCAATGCTTCTATTGTAGTCCCGACACAATAGCAAGTAGTAGTAGGCGAGGAGGTTAGCGGCAACCATGTATTGATCCTCCGTCCCTAGAACTACGTCAGCGTTCGTGAAATCGTTAAACAACTGTTTCACTAGCACCTTACGCCCCTCATAGTAAGTATAGAAGAGACTCGTCCTTGGGATGACGTGGTTCTTGCCATGAGGATTAAAGGTCGAGGAACCGAATCTCAATCCGGTCACGAGGCAAAATTCTTGCGGCCCAAACCGAATATCCTGGCCATTCACGTGAAACAACCTCTCAAAATCATGGTCGTTGCCCCTCCATAGCTCCCGGGACAAAAGCTCGTGCAAGGCACGCTTCGCATTCCCAATCTTCTTAATTGTGCAGATGACTGCGAATGGAGATTCGTCACTAAATCGGGCCAACAGATCACGTCCGCCAATGCGCAATAAATGGTTTACGATTGACACAGCTGCGGAGTCTCTATAGTAGGCATTGATTTCACCCGGAAATCCTTGCATGAGAGGCCTGTACCATTGGTACCTAGGCTGCAATCACCCAAAAAATGCAAATGAAGTGAATTAATTAATTAAATTAAATTATATAGTGTATATATATCTAAATCTAATATGTATAATTCACGGTTTAAAAGCCAAAAAACCGTGAGCTCACGGTTTAACTAAGCTTAAACCGTGAGAAAAGGGCTTCCTCACGGTTTGAACTTAATTCAAACCGTGAGCTCACGGTTTGCTTAAGCAAACCGTGAGAATTCCTTTTCTCACGGTTTAAGCTTAGTTTAACCGTGAGCTCACGGTTTTTTGGCTTCCAAACCGTGAATTATGCCCAAACCTATACTGTACAAATTCAACTTCAAGTTCAAACCCAGCACACACACACAAATCGTAGTTCAAGCACACACACATATTTGTGTCATTTTCATATAAATCGCATACAAATCCAAACTATTCCATCCAAAAAACTGAAAAACATGCTTACAATTTAAACCGTAAATTGAATAATTTTATTTAACAAAATAACGAAGGTTAGAAAACTCACCGGCGCCGGCGGCTCCGGAATATTCTCTCGTTCGGCCCTCGTCGGAATTGGCCGACGTTGTGGAACTCCTTCGGATTCGGCACCCGAATCGTGGTCGTCGTTTGAATCGTTGGCCATGGTTTTTTCACTCCGGCGCCGGCAAACAAATAAAAAAAAATTACGGTTTGGGGGTTTAGGGCTCACGGTTCTTTGGGAGAGAGAGGGAGAGAAATCGTGAGGGAGAGAAATCGTGAGGGGAGGGAGAGTGACGGCCGAGAGAGAGAGAATGAGGTGGGGTAGGGTTTGTTTTTATTTCTTTGAATAAATTGAAAAGTGGGGCCCACATTCTTTTTGTTTTGTTTTGAGTGTGAGATAAAGTGGAGGCTATTTTTGTCTTTTCAATGACTTTTGGGTATAAAACTTATAGTTTTATTTGCTTGGGTATAAAACTTATATAGTTATCCAAAATGGGTATATTTAACCATTGACACTTTTATTTAAATAAAGATTGCAACATATCCCCTAGTTTGGCGTGAAATTTTATCCGATCTAGTATTATCTAGCTTTGAGTGAGTGAATACTTTAATATAAAACCTTTTTTTAATTAACTATATTTGCCAAGTAATAATGTAAAATGCCTTTATAAAGTACATTAATTAGGATAAATATCATTATGAAAATTGAATTTATATAAGATTACACTAGTCATAAGTGTGATTTTCCTTTCATAAAGGCAAAACTACAAACATACGCAATACATAAATGCCCCCCTATCCACGGATATGCCTATACAATTGATATGGACATGGTATGTTGATTAATTTTTAATTTAGAATTCAATTTTTTTTGGTAGAATCTATTTTTAATAATTTCCTTTAAAATGTCATCACCACATCACCTATACATGTACGCGTGTGGAAAGTTAATTTATTGAAATTCACATTCTGCTATCTATATATAGGCATACATAGTTGGGAATTATCAAGTCACGTTTGAATAATAATTAAAAAAATTTAAGTAGAGAAAAATGGGTTCTGGAAAGCAGATTTTCTTGGTGATCGCCCTTCTGCTTACTATTTCTTTCCTTGGTGTTCATGGTTAATTCCTCTCTCTCTCTCTCTCTCTTACACACACATGATTAACGTTTATGTGTAAGTTGTTAATTGTGGAGATTAATTAATTAAATAATGAATTAATTAATAGGTGGGGAAACAAAAAGATGCCGCACCAACAAGGATTGCCCGCCGTGCGAAATAGGAACGCCGTTGTGTACGGACGGCGGCAAATGCTCTTGTTTGGACATGAAGCTTCAATCAGCTGACGTGGACTGTCCCAAAATCTGCCCTGAGCGCTGTCAAGGCTGTGCTTACGTTTGTAAACTCGGTCAATGTTTCTGTGTCTGTTAAATTATTCTTATAATTAATAAAAAACTAAATAAATTGGCAATCAACGACCATAGAATTCTCGTTCATTCTCTCTCTCTCTCTCAAATTATTTCCAACAATTTACCGGGCAATTACATCGCAAATTAAAAATTTGCTGCGGAAAAAAGTGACTTTTCGGAGAAACTCTTCAACTTCAAGATATATGCACTAATTCTTTTAAAAAGAAAGAATTAAAAGAAAAAGAAGGATTTGTACTAATTTCAGAACTTTGCACCATCATATTGCTAAGGGCAATTTAAAAGCATATAACGACATTTTGATGGCAAAATATATTTTAAATAATTTACCAGTATTTTTTGTTTAAATTACATGTTACACTAAAGGATTCGAATCTAGACCTTTATATACATAATTATTTACATTTTTGTTAATAATAATAATAATAATAATAATAATAATAATAATAATAATAATAATAATAATAATAATAATAATAATAATAATAATAATAATAATAATAATAATAATAATAATAATAGCGTGCGAGTTATGCAAGACGATCCATTAATTTGACAGAAGAAGTTGAATTAGCATTATTATAGTATCATTTACTGTATTAAATTAATGCTATACATTTAATTTTCCAACATTAAACTAGTCATTCTCATAAATGAATAAATTAAAAAATACCAGTAATACTGTATTGAGTAATGTAGTTTTCTAAATTACAATATTTTAAGAGTCTTGCTAAATGGCCACAATATGGCCAGCCATATAGGGGCTTTAAAGTCATTTTTCATCACTCAATTTATTAAATTATGTAAGTATCCTTGCATATGATTTATAGAAAGACTCATTAATAATAAGTTCAATCAACAAAACATCTCTCTCCAAATTTAATTATGAAATTTTATTTCCATATATAATTCTACATAATCAATCACCGTATGTGGCTGCCATATATATGTACATATTGAAGGATATATATTGTGCTCTTAAGTTTTAAGAGCACCCCTTGCGATGGATCTTTATTTGTTCCCTCTTCTTATAATTTGGGAAGAATCATTACCTCTTCATAAACTAAGCAAAATATATAATCCCCGGAGCCTATTGCATTTACAATTGATATGGAAAAGCTAATCGTAATTCTTATTCGTTTTATCTTTTGTCTTTATTTATTTCAAAAGAAATCTTATTTATATTTTATTGAACAATTGTGAAGCGTAATATTCTCAAATTTCAGTTTTAATCAACTACTAAATCTCTAATATATTTTTACTAGTTATTCATTTTCATATAAGTGTATACCATATACACTTTAATAGCTTATATATACGACTGTTTTTATTTGATTAGATCTTTATATAATTTAATATATGGAAAACTTGTTATTTACATGAATGAGTATTGTCACCATACGCTCTTAATCTACTATTATGTTTGATTTTACTTTATTCTTTAATACATGATTAATTGAAACGTCAATTTTTTAAAACTATATATACTACTAACAAACTATGTTCCACGGGTATGGGGCGATAAAGTACATGAATACATATTTTAAAAATTATAAAATGCGATTCGGTAATGATACGCCATTTATTTATATTTTATTTTATTTTTTTTATCGGACAAGTTATACAACATACTCACACACACCCGAGATTTTAATTTTTATTATGTATAATATAATACCTATACAATATTTAGAAATTAAAACTTTAATAAGTAAATGTATAATTTTTCTCAACCAAAATCAAAACATTGAAATAATATAATCTAATTAAGCAACAATGCAACATTTCAAATAAAACAAGCTCCTAAAAAGTTTATGACTTAACTACCTAAACGTTTTACGTGTTTTATGTATTTGGTTTCTCACTTTCTTTATTTTATAAATTTAAATTTAAAAAATTGACATACTTAAAGTTTCCCATGTATTGGATTCTCAAATCCGATATTATTTATTTATTATTTTTAAGGATTTGCCAGATGGTGAATTCCACACGAATCACACTCGCACCTTATAAGATATTGTAATATGCTATTTTTCGAAATCCATGTATCAGAAATATCTTGAACAATTCGGTGGAATGTAATATATCTTGAAACATCAATTTTTGTTCAAAAATTAAAAATTGGCCATTACTAATATAATTTCGAGAGGGTGGTTACTCTTAATAATTTATTACGATAAGTGGCTATTTTTATATTTCCCACAGAATATATTAAAATGTATAGGTTTAATATTAAAATGTAGTTGGACATTTTTTTAATAATATATGTACAAATTTGAAAAAAAAAAAATGTATATAGCATAAATTATTATACGATGTGCATGATAGGTGGAGTATATTGGCTTTCTCAATATTGACTTCATATGATAATCACATAGATTAATTAATTATATCACCTTCATTAAAATTGTATTTATGAATACAAAATAAAGGAAATATAAAATGATGGAATACTTACTTAAATCTCACTCGTCTATAAATAATTCTACCATAATTAGTTTAGGGATATAACAGTCTACAATGTTCATGCAATTTACCTTATAAATGTTGATCTATTTGTGAATAATTAAAAGGGTATTATGGGTGGCCATATTATGGCCATATAGATTAATTCATATTTTAAAGTCTGATTTGTCTAGTACAGTATTATTGCAAAAAGCTGATATATTATGAGTATTGACTTTACTTTTTACAACGCTATCATTAGGGTGGTTTTTCCTTTAATTAATGACAGTAATTACCAAAACATGTAGCAAATTGCATGTTGAGAATCTGCGAAAAACATAAATCGAGTTTTATTCTTAATCACAACTTACTATATTACACATCCTGTCATCTATATATACCCAAGAGCACACTAGCTAGTTGGAAATCATCTTCTCCAAGCAGTAGCTAAATCAATAATTAATTTCTTGTCTCCTAATTACTTAAATTATTTATAAATCGATAAAAATGGCCTATCAAAAGCAGATTTTGATAATTAATCTCTCTCTCTCTCTCTAATGTTTATGGTGCATGCACTGCATCGTGCATGATGTATCAAGAAAGGGGTATTTATAGTTTATGATATGAACTTTTAATATATTTCGATTTATGACCTAAATTTTAATTTATTTTTAAAAAACTTCAAATTTTGCAATTTTTTTATGGCTTACGTCTCATATTCCAATGCTGAAATGCCGTTATTGCATCCCAAATTTTGGTATGAGTGACGTTATGTATGTTAAACATGAAGTATATAACTTTTTTCAAGATATCGACAAGATTAATCACTTTTCCAACAGTAAAATATAGGGCACATGCCATAAATCGAAAAAATTGCAAAGTTTAAGGTTTTCTAAAAATAAATTAAAATTCAGATTGTGAACTGAAAAATGTTGAAAGTTTAAACAAAAAACTATACATACCCGGCCCTATAAAAAAAAAGTATGAAAACTGAAAATTAAGTCAACACTGACCTAACTGCCTAAAAATCTAAAGTCACACAACAATCGTGAAAAAGAGTAGATAAATAATTAGTGTCTATAAATATTCACCAAATTGAGAAAAAAAAAATGGCTTCTCAAAAGCTCATTCTCTTTTTCACCCTTTTGCTTAGCAGTGCCCTCACTTCTCAAGGTTTGCCTCTCTCTCTCCGTCCCACTTAAGAAGGAAGGGATTAGAGTGAGTTAAAGAAGGTTAATCATATTCATTTTTTTTACTCATTTGTACTTTTATTTTTTGCTTTTTATTTTTTGATTCTATTGTAATTTGAATATATATTTTCAAAGTCCTAATTTTTTTTAAAATTTTTTTGGAAACTTTTTATTTTTAGTAATGGCCCGTTATATATCAGTGGCAGTGGGACAGACGATAAAGGAAATTGGCTTGGGGCGGAGGGGTATTAATTATTTTGAATTGTAAAAAGATAAAAAAATTGGCAATTTTGTCTATCCGAATTGGATCTGCGAGTTCAAGGGCCACTGTATCAATTAACGATAATATCAAATCTATACAGGGTAATAAAATAAGAAAAATATGCTAAATTAACGAATGTTGGTAGGTTTCTTTCAGATGAAAATTTAAAATTCTGTTGATAGTTTTAGGAATTTTAGGTAGGATTAATTCGTACCTAAAATACAATACAGCTAGGTCACAAGTATGTGCATATGCATACAATTATACTATACTGTACTGCAGTATGTGATAAATAATATTCTCATTTAAATAATTAGGAAAATGATGCAATGCCATTTTGTCGTAATCAGTATTATTGTATTAGACAAAAACTTGGGGTGAGGTCGGCCACATAGTGTGGCCGGGTCAAAGTGTCAATCTTTATACAGAAAAGTGCTAATCTATCTATCTATACTTATATAAAAAGAGCCTTGAGTACTTAATGTAGATTGCCTATTATATCCTTATAGTATTTTAAATTTTAGGGACAATTATGTAATACTATATATTATACATTTAAATATAGTATATATGTGTATAAATTTAAATATGGTATTTAACTTATTCATTATTTTGGTTTGATTTAATTTTTTTATAAATGGTAAGTATATATTTAAACTCATCGCCTATAATATCTTATAATATATTTATTTAACTTTTTAAATTTTAGCACAATGTAAAGCCTTTGTTTTTTAGCTACTCTCAAATACTTCTACAGGTCATCTTATCCATTAAAACTAGATTTCTTCTATTCACGAAGTTTTTAACTTTTTTTTTTTTGTGTCAAATATTAGCATATTAAATATTATGAACTCGTGGATCTTGTCCTAAGTTAATTGTTTTTTTTTTTTTTTCTTATAATTATACAACATAATACATACGATTCAAGTAATACATGATACATCATAGGCACGTTATTATATAAAATCAGGGCCGGCCCTGACTATTACGGGGCCCTAGGCGAAATACAAAATATGGGCCCTTCATATGTATATAAAAAAAAATGAGCTATGTAATTGTGATTTTTTTTAACTCATCTTCTTGTTTTTTCTTTTTTCTTTTTCTCACTTCTAGATAAATGTTTCTTTGACAACATTTTATAGTTGAAATAACAAGCAAATAACATACGAACTAAAAAAGAAAAATAGCACGTGAAAATGGATTTTTTTCTTTAATTCGATATCAACAGGCAGCAGACTTCTAGTTAAAAGGGGAAAATTATTTTAGACAGTTATTTCATAATTAGAGAAAAAAAAAACTACAATTATTTAGTTATAACTACACACTGTACACTACAAAATAAATACAAAAGAAATGAAATTAGATCCCAAGTAGATACAAATTACAAATAAATAGAATACGAAATAAATGCAAAATTTGGGGAAGAAGGAGAGAGAGCAGGGGTGGTAAGAGAGAGAGACGTTGAGATTTGGGGAATAATGCAATCAGATAAAAATAAAAAAGTAAGAGAAGAAAAGGGGCAAGTGCTAGAGGGCTCTTTTGTTGGGCTAATATTTTTTTTCCCATAAAAGAGGCCCAATATTTAGTTAGGCTCATATACTAATAATAGAATATAAAAAAAAATTTGGGGCCCCTTTTGTGGTTGGGCCCTAGGCGGTTGCACCCTGGGCCTATGCTCAGGGCCGACCCTGTATAAAATGAAAGGCAAAAAGTTGAGTTGAACTATTAATATACAACACTCAAATCAGTCTGATCAACCGAAATATGAAACAAAATGCTAAAATTTATAAAAATTAACATAGCCATTGTATCAACATAGCCATTGTCGAAAAACTCATGATTATAAAATTTAAAGCATATGAGATTCAAATTAAAAGAACGAAAATAAACAAATTTATTTTAGTTATAGCTTGTTTTACAAAATATGTTTTGCCTATAATACATTTATAATTTATAAAATTTAAGCACAATAGTGTAACATTCCCTTCGTCCAGGAAATACGTGAATGAAATCTTTTTTGATTGGGCGACGACCCCTTTATGTAATAGGTGGAATGCCAACTGAGGTGTAATGGGTTGGTACTTTTTGTACCAAGTTATGCAATAAGTTTTTTTTTCGATAAAGAAAAAAAAAAAAGTTTGGTTGTTGGATCTCACTTAAAGTAGGGAATCGTAAAGTGAAATGACATTTATAATGAATTTTGATTAACTTTTGATTGTGAAAGGGGAATATGGGTAGTAGTATGAAAATAAAGTCAACCAAAACATGATCGATTTTATTCGATTTTCAATGGAACTCGAATTTATTCTTTCCCAACTCCTATTTGTATTTTTTTTAAGATAGTTATTAATGTAATTTAAATTTTGGTATGGGCGCTAGATTAATAATAATGTATGTGCCAAATATATTTGTGATGAAAAATTTGTAATTTTTTTTTTCCCTAACGTCTGTGAACTAATGTTGATTGAATCCTAATTCAAATATTATTGTCCAGAAATATCCATTAATAATAATAATAATAATAATAATAATAATAATAATAATAATAATAATAATAATAATAACAAGGTGATAATTCCACATAAAGAAGGAGATCTCTAAAGTATTTGAAATAGGCAAATTAAACTAAGTGAATTTTGTTGGATGGTTGGATGATTATGACAAATAACCTACAATCATACTTTTGCAAGATTATAAACACGGAGCATATGACAACATGTGCTCTTCAATCATGTTTTGTATCATAAACTTGTAAACAGTTTATAATACTTTAATTTAAGATACCATCGATCAACAAAAACTAAGTAGTATAAGAATATTGGATTAAAATTGAAATCTAATAATTGTATTTGTGTATATATTATTCCCTTTTATTTACACTCATTAGAAATATTTAAAGATTATTAATAGCAAACAAATTGAACATATTGACTATTCTTAATTTTCTTTAGTCAACAATCATATATTCCGTATAAAATTTAAAAAAATATTTAAAAGAAAAAACACAAAACATTAATATTGTCGTAACAGTAAAATGCGTGGAAAAAAAAATCTAAGATGTACAAAATGGAAGGAGTATAAATGAGGGATTTAAACGTGCAACGCACGTACACTTTGCTAGTACGAATAAAAGTGTCAATCTTTAACATAATTCTTTTACAAATAAAATGCCAATTTTTAAAAGTGTCAATCTTTATACAAAAAAGTGCTAATCTACACGAATAAAAGTGCTAGTGTTTTAGCCGTCTGCACGGTTCCTCTGGCTGACCCAAGTGTGTCCCTATTATTATGTTGTACATATTAGGATTACTATTATGAAGATTGTATTTATTTAACGTTAAATTATTATTAGGGTGATTTTCCTTTATTTAAAATAGTTGTTACCAAAATGCGTAGGCGAATCGAATAAAATTTGTTGGATTTCACCTGCTGCGCATCTATATATATGAGAGCACTGATAGCTATAAATTATTAACTACTCACTCAATAACATACTAATATTTTCCACAATTTTATTTAATTAGACACAGAATAAATTACTTGGCTATATGTAGCCAGCCGCTTCACTGTTTTGTTTTTCTAGCTACTGATCAATCGATCATCTATCAATAAACGAATAAATTCTCTCTCTCTCTCTCTCTCTCTCTCTCTCTCTCAATAGTGTTTCTTAATATGTGACTTGAATAATGAAATATAACAGTGGATATATAATCGTATGTTATATTGGTTTTATTATTCTTTTTTATTTTTTATTTTTTTTATTTATCAATAGACCTACGTATTAATTAGCTTAATTATATTCTTTTAGAGAAAAAAATTTATTAACATCTATTATAAAACTTGGAGTAATGTTCTCCTATCCACCGTAAACATACTTAATATGCCCACGACTGATGTGGTAAATACAATTCATAGCACAATTGAATGTACATACTATATGTGGTAAATAATAATCTCATTTAATTAATTGATTAAGAAAATGATGCAATGCCATCTTGCATTATGAGTATATATATATATTAGGAAAGATTGATCTATTTTTATAAAAATTGAATTTATTTAATGTCAAATTATATTAGGGTGATTTTCCTTTAATGAGAGGAGTTACCAAAATACGTAGATTTTCTCATGCTATATATATGAGAGCACAGATAGTTGGAAATTAATCATTCAGTGCTCACTCAAAACCATATACTATAATTTAATTTTCATAACAATAACTCATAAATTATTAATTAAATCCAGAAAAATGGCTTCTCAAAGGCAGATCTTCTTTCTCGTCCTTCTCCTTACTGTTGCCCTTGTTTCTCAAGGTTCACTTCTCTCTCTCTCTCTCTCTCTCTCTCTCTCTCTCTCTCTCTCTCACAGTATGATGATGAATGAATAACTATACATATAGGTGGAGAAGGAAGGTCCTGCTTTATTCATTGCGAACCATGCAAGCAGGGACAGCTGCCGATTTGTAGAAATGGAAAGTGCGTTTGTGTGGTGAATTGCGTTACGAGAATGGATTGCTCACCATGCAAGCTGGGACAGGAGCCGATTTGTAGACTTGGAAAGTGCCTCTGTCCGTGAGCAAGATGACGTCGTCGTCGTCGTCGAAAAACCTCTTACAGTAGTAGAGACGACGATTGCATTATCTCTTGCAGAATCGGATTATGTTCTTGCAATTAATTAATTTACTATATATACTGTATTTCACATATTTAATACATTAATTAATTGGCTATGTATGTAATGTAGCCTTTATTATTGTTTCATTTCTCTGCATATCGATCTATTCATGGGCGGAGCCAGAAATCGTCAATGGGGTGGGCTGAAAAATATTTTTTTTAATATATTATATTTTAATATATATATATAATTAAATATTTCGATATTCTCTTAGGTTGTGTCTTGAGAGACTCTAATACATAAAATTCATCAATAACTGAGTTTACATTGGTATTGTTTGCAAAATCCCTCTCAATAAATGAATAACAATCTAAATTGTTTTAAAATTCCACCACAAAATTAGAAAAGCAAAAAATACATATACAAGTATAAAATAATCATAAAACTTGAATATTATATATCCACTTGAGATAGTACACTCTAATATTATATTATGCGCAACAATATATTTCTTCACATAATAATCTATGTCTTTTTTAAAAAATACTTTGTTTTGAGCTTTAAAAATTAATTTGGGTTGGGCTACTATAATATTGAGATATGGATATATACATACATATAAGAGATTGTTGTGGGCTTGCACTGGGCTAGCCATAAGGTAGATCCGCCAGTGGATCTATTACTATCAATATAATGAATTAAAGGAATAAATTCTCTCTCTCTCTCTCTCGGATCACTTGAATAACGGTACCCATTTTGCATGTCGATCTACGTACAATAATCGCGTATAGAAATTAGGATAAAAGATCCCATCCGCTATTACTTGAGATTTTATGTCCCCATTCTGGTGTTTCGATCGCGCCCCAAGTTTCAATTTTTATTTACTTTTATGCATATTATATTAAATTAATACTATACATTTAATTTTCCAACATTCATGAACTAGTAATTCTTATAAATGAATAAATTAAAAAATAATACTGACTAATGTATTTTTCGAATTTTTTTTTAAAGTCTGATTGCAAGTATAATTGCAAAATATAATGCTGATATACATAATCAGATGAAAAATACTATATATTATGAGTATTGACTTTATTTTTCACAACACTATCATTAGGGTGTTTTTTTTTTTCCCCTTTAATGACAGTAATTACCAAAACATGTAGCAAATTGCATGTTGAGAATCTGTGAAAAACATAAATCGAGTTTATTATCAATCACAACTTACTATATATTACACATCCTTCCATCTATATATACCCAAGAGCACACTAGCTAGTTTGATAAATAATTAAATAATTAACCTTCTTGTCTCCTAATTACTTAAATTATTTACAAATTGATAAAAATGGCTTCTCAAAAGCAGATTTTCTTGGTCGCCCTTCTCCTCGTCGCTGCCCTTGTCTGTCATGGTTGTCCTCTCTCTCTCTCTCAATTACTAATGAAGTGTAATTAAGTTGTTAATTGGTGGTGATTAATAAAATAATGAATTAATTAATAGGTGGGGAAACAAAAAGATGCCGCACCAACAAGGATTGCCCACCGTGCGAAATAGGAACGCCGTTGTGTACGGACGGCGGCAAATGCTCTTGTTTGGACATGAAGCTTCAAGCTGACGTGGCCTGTGCCCAAATCTGCCCTAAGCGCTGTCAAGCTAAAGGCTGTGATTACGATTGTACACTTGGTCCATGTTTATGTCTCTGTTAGATTAATTTACTTATTAATTATTCTCAATAATAAATACCTAAATAAATTAAAAATTTGCTGCGAAAAAAGAGACTTTATTATGTACGTCAAACATGAACTCGGCATAGGTTTTTCAAGATATCGACAAGATTAATCACATCTTAAAGAAATTGCTGACGTGGCACAATGCTATCCGAATTGGATCAAGGGCCATTGTGGTATCAATTAACGATATACATCAAATATATATGGGGTAATAAAAATATAATAAACAAATGTTGGTAGTTTTTTTTTTCAGATGAAATTTAAAAATTCTGTTGATAGTTTTAGGAATTATATGTAGGATTAATTCGTACCTAAAATACAATACAGGTCACAAGGATGCGTATATGCATACAATTCCTTGCGTAATTGGATAACGAAGCGTAATTTAGTTAGTAAGACGCTTTCCTTCCAACCAAGAGGTTTGAGGGTTCGAGTCACATTGAGTGCGTGTGTGTATGAGTGTGTTGTATTTATCTGATAAAAAAAAAATTCCTTGTGCAATTGTATATATATTGTATGTGGTAAATAATATTCTCATTATTGATTGATTAGGAAAATGATGCAATAATACCATTTGTCGTAATCGGTATTATTGTAAAATTATGCTGTACATATTAGGATAATTACTATTATGAAGATTGAATTTATTTAACGTTAAATCATTATTAGGGTGATTTTCCTTTATTGAAATAGTTATCAAAATGCGTAGGCGAATCGAATAAAACTTATGAGAGCACTGATATATAATTGAAAATATTCACTACTCACTCAAAAATATATTACTATTATTCTTAATAATAACTCATAAATTAAATCGAGAAAAATGGCTTCTCAAAGGCAGATTTTCTTCGTCGCCCTTCTCCTTTTCGTTGCCCTTGTTTCTCAAGGTTGATCCCTCTCTATATCTCTCACTAAACTTTCCTAAAGATATATAAATTAATTATCATGCATATTAGGAGTAATTAATATTTATACAATAAATTGTATGAATGAATTAGGTGGAGAAGCAAAACGATGCAAGTCGAGCAAAGATTGCCCGCGATGCAACGGCGAGCTGAGTAGGACGGTTTGTTTGAGTGGAAAGTGCTTTTGTTTCAACGGGACGACGACGACGACGGAGCGACGGCTCCAAGAACACGCACAGCCTTGCAATGGTAGAAGCGATTGCGTCGGCCACTGTCGCAAATCCTGCGACGAAATCTCTTGTGAGAACAACTTCTGTTTTTGCACCGGCTGCAATTAGTTTATTTTATATTCTTCACTATCTTATTTAATTAGGCCAAGAATAAATTACTTGGTTATATGTAGCCAGCTTCACTGTTTTGTTTCTCTACCGATCAATCGATCATCTATCAATAAACGAATAAATTCTCTCTCTCTCTCTCTTAAATGGCCAACAACGACGGATAGTATCCGTCTCCGCTGGTCGCGTCGTTAAACGAGTAACGACGGTCGACCGGTGTTCTCTTTTATTTATTCATTTTAACAGAGTATCAATGATGGATATCTAATTTCACGGATGGAATCGTACTAATAAACATTTATAATTAAAATTTGAAATTTAATATGTTAAAAAAATTATATACCCTAATATTTCATTTATGAATCCTAATATAGTTAATAAAAGTAAAATTAAATGCTCAAAAAATAGTTTAAACCCTAATTGGATTGGTGGACCCTGGAAAATAAGCATAAAATTAAGTGGTAATGGTAGAAAATAGCCACTTAACTTAAGAAAAACAAAAAATAGCCACTAACTTATAAAGATATAAAAAGTAGCCACCTTGATATTTTTACCTTTAATACTTAATACTTGTAAGAAGAAAAAAAGTCTTGAGATCGATCGATCCTGAGATGGGATCGATCGATCCTTAGTGTGTTCGGAGCGAATGGGCTCGATCGATCTCATGTGTCGGGATCAATCGAGCCTTAGTGTGTTGGGGTCAAGGGCTCGATCGATCCTTAGTGTGTTGGGCTCAAGGGCTCGATCGATCTTTAGTGCATTGGGCTCGATCGATCCCGTGTGTTAGGATCGATCGATCTCATTAAGGGTATTTTTGTCTTATCAAGTAAAAGTGGCTATTTTTTATATATTTTTAAGTTAGTGGCTAGTTTTTTTCATCCACTATCTTAGATGACTATTTTACATTTTGTCCCTAAAATTAAACTAAATCGTTATAAGTTAATATTGTTGAAAAAAAATGCACAATACTAATAGAAATTACAATTTACGACACATTTGGGGGCAGAGGATCCCAATTGCTACTTTCCTTCCATGAGAACTTTAATGGTCTTACCAATTTAGTTGTTTTTCCTTATCAGATTTACGGGTGTATTAAAGAACTATTAATTAACAGTATATATCAAATCGGAATAAAATAAGAAAAGTGTATTAAACATATGTAGATATTTTTTTTTCTTGAAAATGAGTTTATAAAATTTTGTGGATAGAAGAAATCTCAACTAGGTTTGATTTTGCAAAAATAAAAATGCTGCAATATATGTAAAGATATAAATAATTATAACAAAATACTATAGCATTAATAAGGTGAAGAAAATAAATTTGTATTAACTAATGCATTATTTATTAAAATAAAATACAGCTCACAAGTGTGTACATGTGCATGTATATATAAATACAATTCATATATAGCGCAATTGAATATACCAAAATTTAATTTCTACTAATTTTATATTATTTTTTATAAAAATAAAAACACTGTAATTTAGAAATCATAGTAGACATTTATGAGAAAAAAATTGGATTTTTTAAAAATTATATACTTTATTTTAGAATTTATCAACTTAATATACTAATAAAAGTGAAATTAAATGTAAAAAATAATTATAAACCCTAATTGGGATGGGTGAGACCTTGAAAATAATTATAAAATTAAATAAAATCATTGTAAAATAAATTTATTAAAAAAAAATGATTAAAATTAATAGAAATTAGGTTTTGGGACACCATTGTGACATAATTTTGGGGGATAGAGGATCCCAAGTCTTATGTATGTATGTATGTGGTAAGTAATAATCGCATTCAATTGATTAGGAAATGATGCAATGCCATCATTGAATTTATTTACGTCAAATTATATTTAATTAGGGTGATTCTCCTTTCCTTTAATGGGAGTAGATACCAAAATACGTAGAATTTCACATGCTATATATATGAGAGCACAGACAGTTGGAAATTAATCATTCAGTGCTCACTCAAAACCATATTTTAATTTAATTTTCTCAAGAATTAATAACTCATAAATTATTAAATCCAGAAATTAAAATGGCTTCTCAAAGGCAGATCTTCTTCTTTCTCGTCCTTCTCCTTACCGTTGCTCTTGTTCAAGGTTAGTTTACCTCTCTCTCTCTCTCTCTCTCTCTCTCTCTCTCATGACTGTGATTGTGATTAAAATTGAAGGTGAAGGGTGCGATGAGAGATTTGATTGCCATGAAGCATGCTCGGTGGGAAAGGTGGTGGATTGTGTGCGTGGAAACTGCGTTTGTTTAGGTGGAGAAAGAAGCCCCTGCGCGACGAGAGATGATTGCGCAACATGCTCGCCGGGAGGAGCGTTGCCGATTTGTTTCCGTGGAAAGTGCAAATGTGTGTGAGCTAGACGACGTCGTCGTCGTCGATCGAATTCGAAAAACCTTGCAGTAGCAGAGACGACGATTGCATTATCTCTTGCGGAATCGGATTATGTTCTTGCAATTAATTAATTTACTATATATGTTTCACAAAATTAATATATCAATTGGCTGTGTATGTAATATTAATGTAGCCTTTATTGTTTCATTAATTCTCTGCATTGCATATCGATCTACTATCTATATATATTATTAATATATTAAGGAATCAATTCTCTGTCTCTCTCTCTCACTTAGAATAACGGAAGCCATGCATTCTGCATGTCGATCCACAATGTACAGAAAATTGACGTATTTATTTGAGTTTTCATTATTGCAATGTTTAAAAGCCGAACCGGCGACGGTTCTCAGTTTTTTTGGATGAACCAGCCAGAACTGGGCAAAATCGCCTAACCAACGATAAACGGTTCCTGGTTCAATCTGTCCAAACGGCTGGTTAGGTCCGTTTTTTAAAATACTGTATTATTGTATATCTCTCATATATTCAAATAACTCAAAGTCTCAAACAGTTTAGGGTGGGGAAGTATTTGATTAAGAAAATATATTTTTTGTGTAACGCTTTTGCAAATTTAATAATTTATTTTTCTTATGAAAGAAAACGGAAAATAATATATATACTAGTATAATTTTTGGGTATTTATATAATAGATCTTGTACAATTCACCCCATAACATATAGCTAAAAAACCGATATCTTGATCTTTTATTATAAATATTGTTTCATGATTATGAAAATATTTTAGGATGATATCATTAGATCATATATTTAAAAACTAATCAATCTCTAAATACTAATGGGCATAATAAAAGAGCCCTTTTTGTTTCATCAAATCAAGTGCTAAGCACTTTGCCCGTCTCTGATATATATGTTAAGAAAAATCTAATAAATGTGTTATAAACGGAGGATGGGTCACACTTATGTAAGTAGATATTTTTATTATGAAAAATAACATATATACGGAGGACGTCTCAAAAAGAAAAATTTTCCACGTATATTAAAAAGGAAGGGAGTAATAATAAAAAAATCAAGCGGTAAGAATGAGGCCTTGGAAGTACAATGCTCACTTAAGAGGCTCAACTTATATGTCGGTTCTTTAATATAAATCACCATTAATTAATTGTACTTATATTTCTCAATTGATGAAAAAACAAAGAAATTGGCATAATACATAAAGAAAAATAAAAAAGGAAACACAGATTAATCAATATAGCATGAACCCAATATTCTAACACGAAGAAAATACTATTAATATATTCTCTTTTTTCAAAAAGAAGAAGAAAGAAAATACTATTAATAGCCATAGATAACGTATTCAAGTACTAAAGAAATTCTTTGGATTCCGAGTGAGTAAAATATGTTGACGAAGGTTGTTCAATTAGTCATGATGTTGGCAAGAAATTTGGAATATGTGAATTTCCACAAGGTCAAATGGCCCCTTCAAAAAGTTTACCAAAGAAGAAAAGATGGGTAAACTGTAAGATACTATCATGTGTTTTGGAAAATCTAAATGAAATTCCAATATGTTTTTTAATTTACATAAAACACCCATGTATTTTCATAAAACCTGCTCGTTATACCCAAATTGTGAGCACTTATCGCCGTTTGCTCATTTTAGCATTATTTTGTTCGATTTTTTTATATCCTAGTACCTAAGAAATCAATATTGGAATTATTAAACCTACGAAATATATAATAATGGACATTCGATTTTTATTTTTCCATCAAACTTCAAAAAATGAATAATAATAAATTGAATGTCGATTATGTTACGATATAAACACACAATATTGATACGAAAGCAATAAAACACACAAAATTTATTTACCCAGTCGTCACGAATAACTACGTCTAGGGACGCTGTCAAGCCAGGGATTGACCTATATTTCGGATGATCAATTACGACGACGACGACGATGGAGCGACAGCTCCAAGATTACACACAGCCTTGCAATAGTAGAAACGATTGCGTCGGCCACTGTCGCAAATCACGAAATCTCGTGAGAACTTCTTCTGTTTTTGCACCGGCTGCAATTAGTTTATTTTATATTTTTCACTATATTATTTTATTAGGCAAAGAATAAATTACTTAATTGGCTATATGTAGCCAGCTTCACTGTTTTGTTTCTCTACTGACCAATCGATCATCTATCAATAAACGAATAAATTCTCTCTCTCTCTCTCTCTCCAGTTTTTCTTATTCCGTGACTTGAATAATGGAATATAACAGTTACAGTGGATATAATCGTATTTATAAAAATATAAAATCGTGTCCCTTCACTTGTGCGAATTCCACGACTATTTTTCTATTTTGTAAAAAGCATGCATATCAATGGACCTAATTAATTAGGTTAATTATATTATTTCAGAGATTTTTTTTTTAATTTATTTAATTATAAAACTTGAGTTACGATTTGGGATTCTTGAATTTCAACTTTAAATTGGATGTGCACATCTATAATTAAGAATAACTCATAAATTGGAAAATCTACGGGTGTTCACGTTAATTTATTTATTTTAACAGAGATCAATGATGGATATCTATTTTCACGGATGGAATCATCAGCCCCAAATTCGGTATCTCAATCGTGTCCCCAAATAAATTTTTATTATTTTATATTATTTTTTTATAAAAATAACAAACACTAATACATAGTAAATCAAACTAATAAACATTTATAATTAAAATTTGATTTTTTTAAAAAATTATATACCATATGTTAAAAAAAATATACACCTAATATTGAATTTATGAATCCTAATATAGCTAATAAAAGTGAAATTAAATGCTCAAAAATAGTTCAAACCCTAATTGGATGGATGGACTCTAGAAAATAAGCATAAAATTAAATTAAATCATTATAAATTAAAATTGTTGAAAAAAAAATGCACAATACTAATAGAAATTACGATTTATGACCCATTTGGGATAGAGGATCCCAAGTGTTATTTTCCTTCGATGAGAACTCTATTGCTTGACCTTTTGATTAGTGGAGAAACGTCTTACCAATTTAGTTGTTCTTCCTTATCAGATTTACGGGTGCATCAAGAACTATTTATTATCAGTATCTATCAAATCGGAATAAAACAAGAAAAGTGTATTAAACATACGTACATTTTATTTTTTTGAAAATGATTTTAAAAATTTTGTGGATAGAAGAAATCTCAACTAGGTTTGATTTTGCAAAAATAAAACTGCTGCAATGTATGTAAAGATATAAATAATTATAACAAAATACTATAGCAATAAGGTGAAGAAAATAAATTTGTACGGAGTATTAACTAATGCAATATTTATTAAAATAAAATACAGCTCACAAGTGTGTATAGTACATGTGCATGTATATATAAATACAATTCATATATAGCGCAATCGAATATACTGTATGTATGTGGTAAGTAATAATTAATCTCATTTAATTGATTAGGAAATGATGCAATGCCATCTTGCATTGTGAGTATCATTATAAAATTCTGTCCTATATATTAGGAGAGATTCTATTATGAAAATTGAATTTATTTAACGTCAAATTATATTTAATTAGGGTGATTCTCCTTTCCTTTAATGGGAGTAGTTACCAAAATACGTAGAATTTCACATGCTATATACATGAGAGCACAGATAGTTGAAAACCATTCAGTGCTCACTCAAAACCGTATTTAATTTAATTCTCTCAAGAATTAATAACTCATAAATAAATATTAAATCCAGAAATTAAAATGGCTTCTCAAAGGCAGTTCTTCTTCTTTCTCGTCCTTCTCCTTACCGTTGCTCTTGTTCATGGTTAGTTTACCTCTCTCTCTCTCTCTCTCTCTCTCTCTCTCTCTCTCTCTATCTCATGATTGTGATTAAAATTGCAGGCTGCGATGATAGATCTGATTGCCATCAACCATGCTCGCCGGGAAAGGTGCCGGACTGTAGGATTAAAACTCGAAAGTGCGTCTGTTTAGGTGACGTAAATAGTTCCTGCGCGACGAGAGATGATTGCGCAACATGCTCGGAAGGAGGGGTGCCGCTTTGTTTCCGTGGAAAGTGCCTTTGTGTGTGAGCTAGACGACGATGTCGTCGTCGTCGATCGAAGTCGAAAAACCTTGCAGTAGCAGAGACGACGATTGAATTATCTCTTGTAGAATCGGATTATGTTCTTGCAATAAATTTACTATATATGTTTCACAAAATTAATAAATATACTTGGCTATGTATGTTATGTAGCCTTTATTGTTTCATTTCTCTGCATTGCATATCGATCTACTATCAATATATATTATTAATATATTAAGGAATCAATTCTCTGCATGTCGATCTACAATGTACAGAAAATTGACCTATTTATTTGAGTTTTCATTATTGCAATGTTTAAAAACACCGAACCGGCGACGGTTCTTGGTTTTTTTAAATGAACCAGCCAGAACTGGGCAAAATCACCTAACCAACCATAATCGGTTCCTGGTTCAATCGGTCCAAATGGCTGGTTAAGTCTGTCTCTTAAAATACTGTATTATTGTATATCTCATATATATTCGATAAGTAACTCGAAGTCTCAAACAGGTTAGGATGGGGGAAGTATTTGATTAAGAAAATATATTTTTTGGGTAACGCTTTTGCAAATTTAATAATTTATTTTTCTTATGAAAGAAAACGGAAAATTACATATACTAGTATATTTTTTGGGTATTTATATAATAGATCTTGTACAATTCACCCCATAACATATGGCTAAAAAACCGATATCTTAAATCTTTTCTTATAAATATTGTTTCATGATTATGAAAATATTTTAGGATGATATAAACAGAACTTTCGTAAAGTTATGTTCATTAGAT
Source organism: Mentha longifolia (assembly GCA_001642375.2). Taxonomy (NCBI): domain Eukaryota; kingdom Viridiplantae; phylum Streptophyta; class Magnoliopsida; order Lamiales; family Lamiaceae; genus Mentha; species Mentha longifolia. The sequence continues at coordinate 27,514,224 of CM038121.1, forward strand.
CATATATATATAAACTAGAAATCAATCTCTAAATACTAATGGGCATAATAAAAGTGGCCTTTTTGTTTCATCAAATCAAGTGGTAAGCACTTTGCCCGTGTCTGATATATATGTTAAGAAAAATCTAATATATATGTTATAAACGGAGGATGGGTCCATTTATGTAAGTGAATTTTTTTTAATGAAAAATAATATATATACGGGCGACGTCTCAAAAAAGAAATTTCCCACGTATATTATAAAGGAAGGGAGTAATAATAAAAAAATCAAGCGGTAAGAATGAGGCCTTGGAAGTACAATGCTCATTTAAGAGGCTCAACTTATATGTCGGTTTTTTAAATCACCATTAATTAATTATACTTATATTTCTCAATTAATGAAAAAACAAAGAAATTGGCATAATACATAAAGAAAAATAAAAAAGGAAACAAAGATTAATCAATATATTTCGTAAGTTTAATGATTTCAATATTAGTTTCTAAGGTATTAGGATATAAAATAATCAAAAAATTGAACAAAATAATACTAAAGTGAGCAAACGACAATAGGTGCTCACGATTTGGGTATAACGAGCATGGTTTATGAAAACACATGAGTGTTTTATGCAAATTAGAAAACACATAGAGATTTCGTATAAGTTTTCTAAAACACAGTATAGTATCTTGCAGTTTACCCAGAAAAGATTTGGTCACGGCCACCAAAAGTATCTCAACTAAAACATTTTATACCTGCATTCATGTAGAGTGGTGAATTAATGATTTAATAAACGGAAATTAAATAAAAAATATAAAAAATTGCGAAAACTTTATTACAATAAATATGTTTTTAATTTACGATAGTTTAGAATATATTGAACACAAAATGATCATCATTTCAAAATTTTCCGTTAATCTGGCAAAATCCTTTGGGCTATTTTCGATTAGGGTTGGTTAAAATAAATTATTTTTGGGTTAATATTTTGGGTAAAATCATACTATTATATTATTTTATTTTATGCTTTTATTTATATAATATACGATACCATCGAATTTCGACGGGATACAACTAGTTAAATAAAAAATATAAAAATTTGATTGAAGCCTTTCACCAACCTAGATAAATTACTCCACCACAAATGAAGAAAAACGGTACGTTGCCATTCGGAGATATTGATGAGACTTTGTACTAGAAAGAAAGTAAAGTTCACAAACAAATCAAAGTTTTCAATGGTATTGTTGGGCCAAGATTTTGTTACCATATATAAAAATTATTTAGTAGAGTATTATTTTATGAATTCATAAATTAAATAATACTCCGGAAGTAATTATATTGTAAACTTATGAATTAGTAAAAAAGATAGGGGAGGGGAAGGGAAGGGAAGGGTAAAAGAGATCGGAGCTGCCGCATGCAATTCAATTCGCCGGAGCGTTTGGTTGCAGATCGAGGTTAGTGATTCTCTGCAAATTACTACTCTGTTTTTAATTTAATTTAATTTTCTTAATAAATTTAATTCAAGTAATTTAACTAGCTAGATCTTAATTGATTGATTGCTTTATCGGTGATGATCTTTTATTGAATTGAGTATTTTTTATTTTTTTTATTTTTTAGAATTGAATGGGTGCAGCTGGGGTTATTGTAAAACGTTATCGCGGTGATAATGATGATAAGTGTCATTTATCTCTTATTTCTCTAGATTCTATAAACCCTAATCTATATCCTATACAAACTTTCAATTTTTTTTGATATTTTAGATTTTATTTTTATTTTTAATTAATCATTGTCATAAGATGCGGAATATTACATGCAAGTTTTCTTAATATTCTATTTTTATATAAACCTAAAGTTGAAATTAATAAAATTCTAATTGTTTGTGTTTATAAATCTTGAACCATATATTTCATAGTACTTATTTTAGATCAATCAAACTTGCATATTGATTCTTTTATTATTTTCTTAGAATGGGTGCAGGGGAGGTTATTGTAAACCGTTATCGTGGTGATGGAGGCCGTGATGATAAGTGTCATTTATCTCTTCTCTCTCTAGAAGACTTGTCTACCAAACCCTTGTGTGAAAATCTCAACCTCCCACCTCAAGAACCATTTGATTTCAATAAATGTGGTGAATTCTTATATTTGGACGACTATGAAGGCAACATTGCGCTTTTCAACTTAAAATCCAAAGAATTGAAACTCCTTCCTCCGCCCAAGTTGGAAACCCCTAAAGACACGGTTGTTTTCAATGGTTCTGGTTTGGGCTATGGTTATAAATCGGATGACTACAAGGTCGTAAGAGATCTTACAGAATGGTACTGCGACGAAGAAGATAATGAAACAGGTATGAGGAGGAGACTGACCGAAGTGTATTCGCTTAAAAGTGGTTCTTGGAAAGAGATTCCGAGCCCTGCTGCTCGTATTGAGCCTACAATCGGTGTGTATGTTAGTGGGCGCTGTTATTGGATAGCATCCCTTCGCTCAAATTTTCATATTGTATCGTTTGACTTCACTAAGGAAAGCTTCCATTGCTTAGATAAGACACCACCAAGCGATGAGGGTTTAGAGTTAGCGTTTCATCTTGTCGAGTGTTGTGGTTCGCTAGGTGCTATTGGCTATGAGAGATCAGGAATTTCTAAATCATTTGTGGTTTGGATGCGGGAAGGAAGGTTGTTGAAACTTAATTTCTGTATTTCAGTGTTCAGAGAAAGGTAGAAGAAGAAGAAGGAATAAAATCTATATTATCAATTCCCGCAAGAAGGTTTTAGCTCCCAATTACATTTATAGTTGCCCATGCAACGACAAAACTAACTAGAACCAATAGAAACATAACACGTGTACAACTCTTATTGAAGACTTAACTAAACGGAAACAAGAACTTGATATGAGTTCGACTCCTACCAACAACAAAATAAAACTTCGCCTTCAATACTTCATGCATACAACCAGCTGCAGTCCAGGCCTCCATCTTCCCCCCCGCAAGATGGATGTTGTGGAGATCAAACAACTCCATCTTAGACAAGAGATTGCGCAGCTTAGGACCAGAAAGAGATTTGGTAAAAAGATCGGCAAGCTGGTCAATAGAGGATATAGGAAGAGGTTGCACCAAGCCAGATTTATATTTTTCGCGCACCAAATGACAATCTATGTCAAGATGCTTTGTCCTCTCATGGAAAACCTAGTTTTTAGTGATATGGATCGCTGAAATGTTGTCACAATAGAGAGGAACAGGTGTAGGAACATTGATGCCAAGCTCAGTGAACAAAGAAACCAACCACATCACTTCTCGGACAGTCATACTTAGAGCTCTATACTCGGCCTCAGCCGAAGAAACGGAAACCGTATTCTGCTTCTTGCACTTCCATGAGATTAATGTCTTCCCCAGATATACACAATACCTAGTGAGAGATTTACGAGTATCACACAAGATGCCCAATCTGCATCACTGTAGGCAGTTAAAGCAAGAGAGCTAGTAGTAGAAATAAACAAACCCAAGGAAGGACACCCTTTTGAATAGCACTTCATAAGGAGATTCCCATCCAAGTATTCTGCTGGGATTTCTATTGAGTAGCCATGTGGCTGTGAGAATGGAATATGGCCAAAAACGAAGAGGAACGCCACTTTCAAACATTATAGCTCGAGCAGATTCCAATAAAGTCCTGTGCCGCCTTTCCCCCACTCCATTTTGTTGTGGGGAATAGATGCAAGTTCTTTGATGCAAGATACCATGTTCCCTGAAGAGGCCCCTCACTCTATGATTCACAAACTCAGTCCCATTATCAGTTCTAAAAGCCTTGATGTGAGTGTTGAACTGATTCAAAACCAGTTTGATAAAACCTTTCAACACTTCACACACTTCTTCTTTAGATTGTAAAAGGTAAGTCCAAATTACCCTGCTGTGATCTTCCACCAAGGTTAGGACAAATCTAGTGTCATTGATATTTTCCTCACTGTATGGTCCCCATACATCTGCATGGACTAATTCAAATATAGAATTACTCCTTCTCTGCAGCTGTGGAAATGGGGATCTAGTTTGTTTTGCTCGTATACAAACTTCACAGTTTTGTAGCTCATCAAAACTCTCATCTTCACGGGCATCTTTGAGAAATTTGAAATGCTTCATAGTAGTAATGGATGGATGACCAAGAAATATGTGCCAACTGCTCAATGACATATCCATAGGTCTGAAGAGATTACAATAGTGCCTCTCTATGACTTCTTCAAATATATAGAGATTACCTCTCATTCTTCCTACTCCTAAAGTAGCTCCTGTCCCTTCTTGCTGGAACACACAATGTCCTTTATAAAACAAACACTTCATCTCCTCAGCTTGTATCAATTGTGCCACAGATATTAGATTATGTGTGAAGTTAGGCACAAATAACACTTCAGTCAGAGTAATATTCTCATTAAGCCTAGCAATCCCTCCATATCCTACTGTTCTACAGGAACCATCTGGTAAGTGAATCTCTACTGGCTTAGCAAGTTCATATATATTCTGCAATAATTCTGGATTGGAACAGACATGTGAGCTTGCCCTTGAATCCACTATCCACATATTGTGCTCCATGCTAGGTAGAATTCCAAAGGCATAGTGACCAGTAAAGACTCCTCCATCCTCTTGTACCTTCTTCACCATATTGATATCTGATTTGGTTGGTGCTGAACCAGTGCTTTGCACAGACATAACATTCATATATTTAGAAACCTCTGCCTGTACTATCTTTGCAATATCTATCCCAACTCCTTTGTGTTCCATGCTTCCAACCACAGTATCATCATCTTCATTCCCATCCACAAAGTGAACATGATACCTTTCTTTATTCTCTTTCAGCCTCTTATACCATTCTGGTATCCCATGAAGTTTAAAACATTCGTCCATCTCATGCCCTGATTCATTACAATGTTTGCATCTCAACCTTCTCCTTTCCTCCTTAGTCAACCTTTTCTTAAAGAAATTTCCCTTTGCTCCAACTGCAAAAACCTGATTCTGTGACATTCCTGTATCAATCACATTCATTGCCATCATATTAGATCCCTCCACCTGATCCCTATTCAGAGATAATTCATCCTCAACTTGAACTATCATAGCATACGCCCTATCCACAGTAGGCAGAGGTTCCAAGAGAAGTATCTGGCTCCTAGCCTGATCAAAAGTATAATTCAATCCTTGCAGAAACTTCATTAACTTCTGCTGCTCTTCTCTTTGATCTGCTTTCACTTTAGCCTTACAGTTACAATCAAGTGGACGTAGTAACATACTTAACTCATCCCAGAGAGCATTCAAGTTATTGAAATACTGTAAAACAGACTGAGATCCTTGCATATAAGAGAAGATTTCCCTCTGCAATTTATAAATCTTAGGCCCGTTGCAACGACCGAACCTATGAACTAGGGCATCCCAAAGCTTCTTAGTGCTCTCTATATGTGAAAACGCACTCACTAAATCCTTCGAAATAGAATTAATAATCCATGAAGACACCATATAATCAGTTTTCAACCACTGTTTATAATAGCTAACAGTTGGATCGGGTTCAGGAAGTGTTCCATCTATCAATTCTATCTTACTTCGAGCACCAAGAGCACGGAGAACTGACCTGCTCCAATTTAGAAAATTCATGCCAGTTAATTGAGCTGACACCAACTGCATCCCCGGATGGTCCGAAGGATTGAGAGATAAGATTTCCTCGATTTGATGTGCTTCGAGTGTAAAATTGCTGAAGTTGTTGTAGAATTCGGCATCCTCAGCATCAGATCCACGCTCTTCCTCTTTTCCTTTCGAATTCGGCGGCTTGATTCCCGATCCTTCACCGTTCAGCACATCTCGCCATGAATAGCGACCTCCAAAACTCCGTCCTCTTCCAGAATCAGCTCTCCCCATGGGCAAAACAGTAGATCTACAATTTTGTGATGTAAAATTCTCAAAAACCGAGCTCAATAACCCTAGGATCGTTGGCTCTGTATACCATGTTGAAACTTAATTTCTGTATTTCAGTGTTCAGAGAAAGGTAGAAGAAGAAGAAGGAATAAAATCTATATTATCAATTCCCGCAAGAAGGTTTTAGCTCCCAATTACATTTATAGTTGCCCATGCAACGACAAAACTAACTAGAACCAATAGAAACATAACACGTGTACAACTCTTATTGAAGACTTAACTAAACGGAAACAAGAACTTGATATGAGTTCGACTCCTACCAACAACAAAATAAAACTTCGCCTTCAATACTTCATGCATACAACCAGCTGCAGTCCAGGCCTCCATCTTCCAGCTTCTTCAAAGGTCATGGTTGAAACTGTTTGATGTGGTTCTGTACGGTGTTGAGAAACCATTAGGGTTGAAGGATGGACGATTCTTGTTCCTTGAAGGGCGTACAAATTCTGAGGAGCTCATACAACTACTAGTTTATGATTGTATCACCAAAGAGCGGAAGGAAGTTGATATCTATGATTATCGATATTCATTGAAGGTTATTCCTTATGTTGACGACGCGCGGCCAATGCATAGGTACGTACAATTCACATATATAGTCTTCTTCTTTATATTTCCTTTCAAATTTTTTTTTTTTTTTCAAACTCTGTTCTTACGACGATGATGATATGATACAGGAGGAAACGAGGACTAGGAGTAGCAAAAATGGGTATTGGCCTCAAGACGAGGAGGAAGAGGAGGGCGGTGATAAAGAAGAATCGTATGAGGAAGAGTGATAAATCACATTATGCATAATGCACAAGTTGTCCCCAACATCTCATGTTTATCGTTATTTTCTTGCATATGTTTTGTGTTATTTCGAATTATTGCAAGCATTTCTAGTTGGTTCATATTTGAACAAGTTCTTTGTTAGACTCATGAAATATTGAATTGCGTTTGAACATCTCCTTATGATTCTTTTGATATATCATGTTTCTTTCATATTGGTTTCTCCATATATATTAGTCATTTTAGAAAGAAAGAAAAAAAAACAAGATTAGTTAAGATATGTAAACTAAATAATGAGAAATCAAATGATATGTTATTTAACATAAAGGGACACACTTGGGTCAGCCAGAGGCACCGTGCGGACGGCTAAAACACTGGCACTTTTATTCATGTAGATTAGCACTTTTCTGTATAAAGATTGACACTTTTAAAAATTAGCATTTTATTCGTAAAATAATTATGTTAAAGATTGACACTTTTATTCGTATAGATTAGCACTTTTCTGTATAAAGATTGACACTTTGACCCGGCCACACTATGTGGCCGACCTCACCAAAGTTTTTGTCTAACACATAAAATACATTTTGATGCACGTTATAGAAGTAAACATATATACTCTTTTTTTTTTCTTTTTTTTAAGGATAAACATACATAGTAGTAATATGAGTGAAGTGCAATTGGCTGCTTTAGTTTTGGTGTTTGCATAAGAAGATGGGTTAATTACCAAAAAAAAAAAAAAAAACTATTCATTTTTTATCGAAATATATTAAACTATTAAAAATAACATGTTAAATCTTAAACTATCAATTTTGTTATCAATTTCTTCATTCAGACATTTATCAAACATATGGTGTGCACATAAAAAAGCTCTATTTCCCTCTCATCTTCTGCTTCTTCATCCCCTCCATTCTCTCTTAAATACATCCCGATCTTCCTCCCCGACGAGCTCGATATAAGCACACTAATCGTGATTCTGTTTTGCACTTTTATTAGTATAGTTTAGCCTATAGCTTTTTGACACCTGTATTTTCTTTTCTTCATCTTTCCTATATATACTGGTGATAGAAGAATTAGGCGGTAAGGTTTCAGATCTGTAATTCTAGTTTTCATCTATGAATCTCAATAAAATTCAATAAAATTCTCTCTTTAAATTCATGTTACTTAGATATTGAATAAAAAAAAAGGAATCGTGGCGCCGAGTAGCAACGCTATATATGCTTGGGGAGCAATTGAATGCGACGACGCCGTCTCGTACTTTCTCTCAACGAAAATAAAATAGAAAAAAAAAATAAAAAAGGAAGAGACTGACTCATTTTTAAAAGGAGAGAGATTTGTGTTCTTCCTAGATTCCCCCATTAAAGTTTCTATATCTATGTAATGGATTTTCAATGGAGCCAATTAAACCAAATTCCGGAGTTGAAGTTATGATCGAAGGCCTTTGATGGATCCAGATGAATTAATTAATGGATTCTGAGGTTCGATCGAATGATGATTGCAGAAAAATTGGAAGAAACTTGATATGATATGGTTAAGGGGTAAGGAGTTGGAAGAAAACACACGCGTACGAGGTGTTCGATGAAATGGTGTTTGGCTAAGCTTATTTGAAAGTGCTTATAAGCTCCAAGTGCTTTAAGATGTTTAAGTAGCTTATAAGATGTGAAATTTAAGCAAAAATAAGCTGGGGTGGAGGAGTTTTTTTTTGGAGAGCTTATAAGCTAATGTAGCTTATTTTCGCATCTTATAAGCTATTGACTAGCTTATTTTGCCAAACACTTTTAAGTAGCTTATAAGCAGTCAAACAACTTATAAGCTAACTTATAAGCTTAGCCAAACACCCTCTAAACTAGAATGTGACCTCTCAATAATCAATATATTCTTTGTACTCTTCAAGAAAAGAGAGAAACAAGAGAGAAAAGAGGTTAATACTCTATAATAATAAAAACGAATCAAACTAAAATCATAATACTCTATGGAAATTAAAACGAATTGTGAACTGAAATGATAGGGGCTATAAACATACATTGTAGCAAATCAAACTAATTATCTATGATAATTTCTATACTACACGATCGACTTAACCTAAAGAAAACAAATTAGAAAAGCCTCCCTATCTTCAACTTGCCGCTCCAAGATACAAGTCTTTTCTTTATCTTTCTCAACCGTGGTATTTTCGGTTTGTTGTCAGTTGGTTCTGTCTCGACAAGAATATTATCCATAGTATTACTGTTTTCCACAATCGGGTTCTTCTTCGACTGAGGTTTTCTCGATTTGTTGGAAGACGTCGTCGTCCGTTTTAGGTTGTGCGTGGCGATTGGTTCTTCGGGAAGCTCGACGATGGTCGCCATAGAAGTGCCGCGGCCTGAACGCTTCTGGGGATTGTCCACAAACTCGAGAGTCTGGTCGTGAATGTAACTACTCTTCACCCCGATGCAAACCTTGACGTGAATTGCTTCTTCAATTGATTCTCTCGCCTCCCTCACACTCATCTTCACTCCGCGTTGTAGGCCCAAACCTTGAATTCAACAAAATCAATATCAATCAGTAAGAGTATATATCATTCAATTTTTTTACTAACAATAAATTAGGGTTAATTTATATTATACCTTCATAATTGGGCACCTTTTTATAGAGTTGAATAGCAGTCCGAAATAATCCTCGGGACTCATACCCGAACGGCGCCCATGCCTCCTCCATTCATAGGCCAAAAACCCCTTATCCTCATCTTCATCGTTATCGCCATGCTTCTTAAGGTTAGGCCAACACTCCTTTAAATCTTCTTGAAGTTGTGGAGAAAGGTCTTTTTCAATCTGAGGAGTGATCATCAATAAGTTGTTAATTAGTACATGTCTAAAAATAAAATTAAGAATAAACGAACAATATATGTGTAGGTGAAGAAGAATTGATCTTACATCTAGATGATTTGGTCCTATTTTCTTGCCGCTGCCTATTATCTTCAAGTAGTGAATGAAGAACCGATCACCCTCAACACCCATGGTTGGGAACCATTGAAGCGACAGCGTAGCTTTAAAATTCATCTCTTCTTAATCTTCTCTCTACTATCTTCTTAATCTCCTCAAAATTTGAAATTCCACTAAAACTTCTCTTTCTATTTATAATGCTTGAAATACTCTCATCAATTAATGCGACCATGGCTTCATTAATTATTTTCCATTATTTCCTTTTTTATTTGTCAAGTTTCCGCGGTTTAGGACAGATAAATTATGTTAATTGTATTTTATGAGAATCTCAACGGAAAAAAACAAAAAAAAAAAAAACAAATCTAAAAGGATTTGTACAGCTGGCACTGGCTCTCCCCTTCTCTCTCTCACGCACACACAGTTGATCCTTGTCGGAGAACGGCCTAAGCCAACAACGTCGGAGACGGCCAAGACTCGGCGCCGGAGAATGACGTATACTCGCCACTTCTTCCAAACCAGAACGACAAGCCTCCAATTAAATTTGCTAGGGTTCATCTATAACTAAACCCTAATTTCGATCGCGTGCTTGGGTTGGATTCCGCTAATAATTAATGTTTGAAATATGGAGTATATTTGAATTAATGGCGAATCTCTGTAATGATGATAATTTGATTTTGGCAGTTGAAGTATATTTGGTCCTTTGTTTTTCTTTTCTATTTTAACATCAATATATTATCTAATTGTTTATCAATTAATTTCCAGAATTGATAATTAATTATAGCTTAATTTTCTTTCATTAGTATAAAAGTCAATGATCAATTGGGATCCTCTACACCCATTTTGATGTTCCAATTGTGTACCAAATTTTTATTTTTACTAGTTTTATACATTTTTATTCAATAATTTTAATTTATAATGATTTAGTTTAATTTTATAATTATTTTTTAGAATTCACTCACCCAAATTAGGGTTTATAATTATTTTTTAGCATTTAATTTCAATTTTATTAGCTAAAATAAAGTTGATAAATCCAAAATTAGGGTAAATTGAGAATTTGAGACAAATTAAAATCCTCTATTTCCTACCCACGTGACATCTTCTATTGCATTCGTGGATGGACGACACGTGGCAAATCCTAGGATTTAGATTTTTCTAATGTTAGGGTATATATTTTTCCTTATATAAATATTAAATCTTCAATCATTGATTATGCCACGTGTCCTACATCTACGAATGCAATAGACGATGTCACGTGGGTAGGCAATTGAGGATCCGATCCGAAATTCTTTCCCCAACCATTTTCCAAGAAATTGTGAATGGTCATAATTTTATTTTTAATTTATGAACTTCATCTTTTTATAATAGGCCGAAGGTCTGCAAATAAATTATATATATAAAAGAAATGAAATTAACTAAAGTATGAAACACCTCAAGTCATCTTCGTAAATCACAAGGCATTATTCAAGTTTAAAGTGACATAACATTGCATTTTTTTTCTATTTAGACGATAAAAAAATGTTCAAGGAAAGGTGGGGAAGACCTCAAGTCAATTGCTTGCGCAAGTCTTCATTCCAAAATAATTCATAACTACTGCCGAACTTTTGTTGTTAGCCTAAAATATATTAACGAGGAATTAAAAAATATATATATGTAATTCTCCCATCACCATCATATATTATCCAGCTAATGTACATCCAAACCACAATCAACAGATCACAACTCAAAAACAAAGTTGATCAGGTGAAACATAATAACCAATTACAAGAATATTGTACTTATAAATCTGAAGAAATATGCCGTGAAATATACACCTATTATATGTATTATATTTATGATATTTCTATTTAGTAGTTTAGTTAATAAATAATTATCTAAATGCTTATTGCGATGTTTATCGGTCCATAATTGAGTGGAGCCCATTAGGGTGCATCTAGTTTAACTATTTAAAGAGTTGTAAGCTAGGGTTTTTATTCAATGAATGAATATATGAATTAGGTTCTTCTCAAAAGTCGATCGATACTATCCTGGAGCAGGGTCGTATCAATTGGTGCTTTCATTGAGAGGTTTTGGAGCGAGACCTTTATTTGGAGGTATCAAATTTTATCCTTTATTTTGCTTATTTGAAAAATAAAAAATAAAAAAAATTAAGAAAGAGGTCGAGATCGATTTTGTTGGTTTTGGTCGTGGTTTGTTGGTATTCCTAGTTTGCGTCGGTGTTGAATTTATGGTGAGTGGTTTGATTGCTTTATGCATCGCCTGGGCGAAGGATTAAATTGATGATCTTTTATCCCAATTTATTTGAGAAGAAAGATTGTTGCTTAGTTGGTAGTTTAGTTATTGTGCGGGGAAGATTTTTGAGGGCGGCGGCTCGTTGCTGTAGGGAAGAAAGAAAAAAAAAAAAAAAAAGAGAGATTGGCTTCTTATTTTTGAGATCTATTTCATGGAGGAAACTTATTCAAGTAGCTGGGAGCACAGGTTGGGAATTGCGATAGATAGACTACAGTCATTCATGCAAAATCAACAAAAATTAATTATCAATTCTTCTCTCGATGCTCAATTTGAATCGTCCAAGTTATCTCAAGTAAGATCTGTTTTGGAATATCAAATTGAGTTTGAGAAATTGAGTAGCAAAGCCACAGAGACGCATGAATTGATATTCGTTAGTCTTTTTATCTTTGGTTTGAAACCCGAGATTTGTTGAGAATTGCAACTCAATCGACCATCTACAATGAAAGAAGCTTTTGTCTCTGCTCGATATCACGAATCTAGATTAGAAGGTTTGAAGCTTATGGTGAACAAAGTTGATAATGAGGAGATAAGTTTTGAACCCCGAGATGAATTTAAGGAGGTTGGCGACGAGTTGACTATCCCTATTGGAGAAACAAAAACTAATAAAGATATTGATGATGAAGTGACAAATACTAATTTGGCAGCATAAATTGTTGGGAATATTAGTGTGGAATCAGAAGTTGTAGAGCATGTTGAAATAGAGATTGACAATAAGTTGGATGTGCACATTGTTGATGATTCTAAGTTGCAACTTGATGTTGTTAAGGTATTAGTACCAATAGATGATTCGTCTCTTCCAATGGAGTTATTTGTTGGTGTTCTTTGTGATACAAAAGATAAAATTGATGGGAAGCTTGTTAAATTTAATCGATTGGCCACACCAATACTTAATGGAAGAGTTGGATGGATTAGGAGGTGCATTAAACATGGATTCATGTTTCTAGCCGTTGTTCGCAGAAGGATTCTGTTAGCTAGAAGAACGGTGGTTGTTCTTAAGTTATACGAGCTCAAGGAAGTCTATCAAGAGTCATATGATCTCCACCTTGAGGACTAGGTGGTTTTGAAGGAGTCGGGAATGATACACCTATTATATGTATTATATTTATGATATTTCTATTTAGTAGTTTAGTTAATAAATAATTATCTAAATGGGTATTGCGATGTTTATCGGCCCATAATTGAGTGGAGCTCATTAGGGTGCATCTAGTTTAACTATTTAAAGAGTTGTAAGCTAGGGTTTTTATTCAATGAATGAATATATGAATTAGGTTCTTCTCGAAAGTCGAGGGAAATAGGAGTAGGCACAGTCTCGAAGTTGAGAAGCATTTACTAACACTAGTGTAGTGCCCGTCGAAATTCGACGGGGCTCACTTCTCGTGGAAAATAATAATATAATTATTTATTTTAAGAGTATAGCTTGTTATGATCCATTTGAAAAAAAATAAAAATAAAAACTGAATTTGAAAAAAAAATGATCAATGAGGTATTGAGGTGTGACATTTCTCAATTAGGTTTACTCGTTTTGAATGTCAAGTAGCCCGTTCATCATTGTAATAGAAAAGTAGATTAGGTGAGGTCTCGTTTTTCGTATAGTTATATTCATTTTGAATGTTAAGCCTCTACCGGCAAGTGAGAAGCATTTACTAACATGTTTGTGGAATAGATTAATTAGTCCCACATGTACACGTGGACGGCCCATGTTAAGTAGGTAATTAGGAGAGCAGGATTAATTATTAATTATTAATTAATGAGAACACAAACAACTTTCCCTAAAAATAAAATAGAAAATATAACACCGCAACGGCCCACCATCCCAAACTAATGAAACATTGAAACTACCCTCCTTTCTCATTGTTGGGCCAAGATTTTGTTACCATATATAAAAATTACTATTATTTAGTAGAGTATTATTTTATGAATTCATAAAAAGAGATCGGAGCTGCCGCAATTCAATTCAATTCGCCGGAGCGTTTCGATTTGGGAGGATCGAGGTTAGTGATTCTCTGTAAATTACTAATTCACTTGTTAATACTCTTCTGTTTTTAATTTTATTTTTTAACAAATTCAATTCAAGTAATTGATTGCTTTATCGATGATGATCTTTTATTGGATCGAGTATATATATATATATATATATTTTTAGAATTGAATGGGTGCAGCTGGGGTTATTGTAAAACGTTATCGTGGTGATGATGATGATAAGTGTCACTTATCTCTTGTTTCTCTAGAAGACTTGTCTCCCAAAGTGTTGTGTGAAAATCAAAATCTCAACCTCCCACCTCATATAGAAGATGATGAAATTGATTTTAATAAATGTGGTGAATTTTTTTTACACTTGGACGACTTTGAGGGCAACGTTGCGCTTTTCAACTTGAAATCCAAAGAATTGAAACTCCTTCCTCCACCCAAGTTGAAAACCCCTAAAGATACGGTTGTTTTCAATGGTACCGATTTGGGCTATGATTATAAATCGGATGACACAAGGTCGTAAGAAAAATAATAATTATTATTTTATTCATTATAATAGTAGTAATATTGTAAACCTATATAAGGGACAGGGGAATTAAGGGTAAAATAGATCTTAGAATTTTTAGCAAAGCGTTTGGTTGCAGATTTGGGAGTTGATTAAGGTTAGTGGTCGATTCTTACGTATTAGATCGATCTAGTTGAAATCACTGATTCACTTGTTACTAGTCTGTTTTTTATTTTATCTTTCTAAGAAATTCAAGTAATTTAACTAGATCCTAATTTATCCCCATTTTGATTCTATAAACCCTAATCGATATCTTATACAAACTTTCAATTTTTTTTGATATTTTAGATTTTATACTTTTATTTTAGATGAAACTTACATACTACCTCCATTTCGTCGGCCTCATTGAAATGATGCCTATTCTGACACGTTTTTCCACGCTTCTTGATGATGGGTTTTAAAATGGATTTTTGAAATTTTTTTTCTTTTACGGGATACTCTGACAGTCGTAGTATCCCGTAAAAGAAAAAAATCTTCAAAAATCTATTTTAAAGCCCATCATCAAGAAGCGTGAAAAAGCGTGCCAGAATAGGCCTCATTAAAATGAGGCCTATTCGACGAAATAGAGGGAGTATTATATTGATTCTTTTATTATTTTCTTAGAATGGGTGCAGGGGAGGTTATTGTAAGCCGTTATCGTGGGGATGGAGGCCGTGATGATAAGTGTCATTTATCTCTTCTCTCTCTAGAAGACTTGTCTACCAAACCCTTGTGTGAAAATCTCAACCTCCCACCTCAAGAACCATTTGATTTCAATAAATGTGGTGAATTCTTACATTTGGACGACTATGAAGGCAACATTGCGCTTTTCAACTTAAAATCCAAAGAATTGAAACTCCTTCCTCCGCCCAAGTTGGAAACCCCTAAAGACACGGTTGTTTTCAATGGTACCGGTTTGGGCTATGATTATAAATCGGATGACTACAAGGTCGTAAGAGATCTTACAGAATGGTACTGCGATGAAGAAGATAATGAAACAGGTATGAGGAGGAGACTGACCGAAGTGTATTCGCTTAAAAGTGGTTCTTGGAAAGAGATTCCGAGCCCTGCTGCTCGTATTGAGCCTAGAATCGGTGTGTATGTTAGTGGGCGCTGTTATTGGATAGCATCCCTTCGCTCAAATTTTCATATTGTATCGTTTGACTTCACTAAGGAAAGCTTCCATTGCTTAGATAAGACACCACCAAGCGATGAGGGTTTAGAGTTAGCGTTTCATCTTGTCGAGTGTTGTGGTTCGCTAGGTGCTACTGGCTATGAGAGGTCAGGAATTTCTAAATCATTTGTGGTTTGGATGCGGGAAGGAAGGTCATGGTTGAAACTGTTTGATGTGGTTCTGTACGGTGTTGAGAAACCATTAGGGTTGAAGGATGGACGATTCTTGTTCCTTGAAGGGCGTACAAATTCTGAGGAGCTCATTCAACTACTAGTTTATGATTGTATCACCAAAGAGCGGAAGGAAGTTGATATCTATGATTATCGATATTCATTGAAGGTTATTCCTTATGTTGACGACGCGCGGCCAATGCATAGGTACGATTCACATGTATAGTCTTCTTCTTTATATTTCCTTTCAATTTTTTTTTCTTTTCTTACGACGATGATGATATGATACAGAAGGAGGAAACGAGGACTAGGAGTAGCGAAAATGGGTATTGGCCTCAAGACGAGGAGGGCGGTGATGAAGAAGAATCGTATGAGGAAGAGGGATAAATCACATTCTGCATAATGCACAAGTTGTCCTCAACATCTCGTGTTTATCGTTATTTTCTTGCATATGTTTTGTGTTATTTCGAATTATTGCAAGCATTTCTAGCTGGTTCATATTTGAACAAGTTATTTGTTAGACTCATGAAATATTGAATTGTGTTTGAACATCTCCTTATGATTCTTTTGATATATTTATTTTGTTTCTTCATATTGGTTTCTCCATATATATTAGTCATTTTAGAAAGAAAAAAAAAAATTAGTTAAGATGTGTAAGGTTAATAATGAGAAATCAAATGATATGTATTTAGCATAAAATACATTTTTGATGCACATTATAGAAGTAAACATAGATACTTTTTTTTTTTTTTTGAGGATAAACATACTTAGTAATATGGAGTGAAGTGTAATTGGCTGCTGGAGTTTTGGAGTTTGCATAAAAAAATGGGTTAATTATCAAAAAAAACTCTAAATTATTCATCTTTTATTAAAAATGCACTAAACTATTGAAAATAATACATTAAATCCTAAACTATCAATTTGTTATCAAATCTACTCTATGTCTAATTTATTCATTCAGACATTTTATCAAATATATGGTGTGCACAGAGAAAAGAACCTCTATTTCCCTCTCATCTTCTTCTTCTTCATCCCCTCCATTCTCTCTTAAACACGTCCCGATCTTCATCCCCAACGAGCTCGACGACCTCGTGTTTCTAAATTAAGAGACAATAATATAAGCACACTAATCAACCAATCAAGGATGAAAATATATCAGTAAAAACAGGCTCTGCAGATTTGATGGCATGAGTGAACGACACAGCAACTTTAGAGAATGAAACAAAAGCTGAAATGTGGCCTACAGTGTGGAAAAGTGCAGGTCCAAGAAGGGCAATGATGAAAGATTTATCGATTTTGGGACACGGTTGGAGCTTTGATTTTTTAAATTTTATAATTTCTATTTAATTTCTAAGGTACTAGAATATAAAATAATTGAAAAACCGAACAAGATAATGCTAAAGTAAAAAAACGACGAAGGTGCCAATGGAGGTGTCCACCATTGGGGGAGTAGCATATTATTTCTCATTAATATAAATACAATTCATAGCGCAATTGAATATACGTACGTACTGTATGTGGTAAGTAATAATCTCATTTAATTGATTAGGAAATGATGCAATGCCATCTTGCATTATGAGTATCATTGCTGTATATATTATTGTATTATCTCACATATATTTGATAAGTAACTCACAATCTCACATATCTTGAATCAGTTTCTTAAAATACTGCATTATTATATATCTCACATATATTTGATAAGTAATTCAGAATCTCAAACAGATTAGGGCGGGGGAAGTATTTGATTAAGAAAATATATTTTTTGGGTAACGCTTTTGCAAATTTAATAATTTATTTTTCTTATGAAAGAAAACGAAAAATAATACTATATATTACTATATTTTTTGGATACTTATATAATAGATATTGTACAATTCACCGCATAACATATAGCTAAAAAATCGATATCTAGATCTTTTATTATAAATTAATATTGTTTCATGATTATGAAAATATTTTAGGATGATATAAACAGATTTTTCGTAAAGTTTTATTCATTAGATCACATATATATTTACAAATAAATCCCCAAATTAAACCCTACCCCACTACCACACATATATGTATGGAGCAAAAAGATTATGACAACCAGACTTACTAAACCTTGCGTGATTAGGATAATATTTCCTCGAATCTGAATTACTAGAATTTATGTAATATTTCAATAATCATATATATATATATATATATGTATATGAGAGCACGTAAGTTGCATGCAAAATCTCAAGACACTCAAATATTTCTTCTAATTTAAATTTTAAGAAAAATGGCTTCTTAAAGTTGATGTTCTTGGCCACCTTTCTGCTTATTGCTCTAGGTCCCTCTCCAACTCAACTCAAACTAGCTAGTCATAAACTTATCAAAAAGAAACAATTAAAAAAAAAACAATACACACAATTATAAAGATAGATTTAACTTAACATATTACACGGATTTAATCTCAACACAAGTAATTTATTAGTTTTAATTTATTCATTGTGAATTTATGATTAATTACTCTTCAACTAATTATTTAATAATTTTCAGTTGGGAGTTCATCGGCGGTGAAGTGCCGGTCGAGCAAAGACTGCCCTTTCTGCGATAACGGCGAAACGTACTGCGTGGCGAGGCGGTGCACGTGTCTCAAGGCTGATGCTGACGTGGCACAGGAAAACATGATGTGCAAAAGCGACGGCGATTGCACCGACTTTAGTAAACTTTGTCTTCCTTGCCCGACCCATTGTGTCGGTGACAATTGCAAATGTTTTTGTTAAAATATATCTTTGGTTTCGAAAACCCTTTAATTATGTTTATGCATATCTAATAAAGAATAAATTTTCAGTTGGGATCCCTCTCTCTCTCTCAATAAAACAAGTACTCCCTCTGTCCCCTTCTACTTGAACCATTTTATTATAATAATAGACTCAGAATAATAAAATCGGGCTCAAGTAGAAGGGGACGGAGGGAGTACTTTACTATATATAACATGAAAATGGAATAGGACTACTATACTATTTCGTTTAGTAGAACCAGAAAAAATTAAAAAAAATAAAAAACCACTTGTTAGTGATTAATCAAATACAACTCTGGTCCATAGAAGTTAACTTATTTTCCATTTTCAGACGTCCCACACCTATTGACTCATTTCTTTTTTTTTGGAAAGAATTAGCAATCCCTTATTACACTTAACATTCCCTAATCAAATCTCATCATACACCATCTCTCAGCACGTATCCCAATATAATTTAAATTCTAAAAGTTTAAATTAACATAGCTTGCTCGTTTGTTCTCAGATTTTTATGATTTTTATACTAAATTAAAGGTCTTGATATGATCTTTCATTTAAGTTTAAACATGAATATGTTTTTATGCATTTATGATGTTATAGTTTTAAAATATACCTAAATACATAAACCACATTACATCTCTAAATACAATATACTTTATATCCCTAACACTCTCTCTTTAATTCTCGTGTAAAAAGTAAATGGTTCAACTTCTATGGACCGGAGTGGTATTAATTTGGGAGGTCGGACGTACAATTACTGTATTTTCGAGAAAAAGACGATCTTTAAAAGTGAGACTATCGAAAATAGGAAGAAAAAAGGAAAAAGAAAAAAGAAAAACAGAGAGGCCCAAGCATAAAAGTTATGGGTCAAATTTAAAAAAGGTTAATAACTGCGGCCCAAGCATGCACTATTTAAACAGATACGGCCCATTCAACACGGGAGGCCCAAATACATAAAAGTTACGGTACCTTTTAAGGCCAGGCCAATCTTTTTTCGGCCGTAGAAATCACAATATGGATTCGGATTTTTTTATTGCAAAATCAATTTAAAAAAATCAATACAAATTAAAATTTGAAACACGATTTGGAATTAAAAAATGAATTATGTTTAAATGTAGCTGTTACGGACTTAATGTCCCACATCGGTTGTGAGAACAACTAGTGTGGGGTATATATATTAAATGGGCTCTCTCTCCTGATAGGCTAGTCTTTTGGGATGAGTTCTTCTGTTTGGTGTGTATCATTGGTGCTTTCATTGAGAGTCCAGACGGCTCGGAGTGGTGACCGGGCAAAGAACTCGTTGTGACCAACGAGTACGTTTGGGGCAGACTCGGAGTGGTGACCCACACAGTGGTGACCGGGCAAAGAATCCGCCGTGACCAACGTGGCCGTGACCAACGAGAACTTGGAGTGGTGGCCCACGGAGTGGTGACATGGCAAAGAACCAGCCGTGACCAACGTGGCCGTGACCAACGAGGACGTTGGCCCTTAAAGGAGGGTCAAATGTTACGGATTCAATGTCCCACATCGGTTGTGAGAACAACTAGTGTGGGGTATATACATTAAATGGGCTCTCTCTCCTGATAGGCTAGTCTTTTGGGCTGAGTTCTCCTGCAATGTCCCACATCGGTTGTGAGAACAACTAGTGTGGGGTATATACATTAAATGGCTCTCTCTCATGATAGACTAGTCTTTGATAGGCTAGTCTTTTGAGCCCAAAAGACTAGCCTATTATGAGAGAGAGCTCATTTAATGTATATACCCCACACTAGTTGTTCTCACAATCACTAGTTGTTCTCACAACCGATGTCCTAGTTGTTCTCACAACCGACCACTAGTTGCCCACACTAGTTGTTCTCACAATCACTAGTTGTTCTCACAACCGATGTCCTAGTTGTTCTCACAACCGACCACTAGTTGTTCTCACAACCGATGTGGGACATTGAGTCCGTAACAGTAGCGCTTTACGTATGGGAAAAGGAAAGTTAAAGTATAGGACATGCTTCATTTATATAATTCATGTTTACGTGATTTTCCTTCTCCTTCAATAGAGTTTTTATTATAATTCCTTCAAAATATAAGTTGAAAAGGGGCAAAAAGTATTGGTTTATCAGCTCTCAATCTCGTAATGTTTCCCAACATTATACAATAGTAGATAAAATTTTATTTCTTCGGAGACCTTTTTTATTTTTTATTTATTATACTTTCTATGTTCCGGCTTATTTGAGTCACTTCATTAGTGTATATCTCACGTATATTTGATAAGTAACTCAAATATTTGATTAAGTATTATATATTTATGGGTAAAGGCTTTGTATATTTAATAATTTATTTTTCTTATGAAAGAAAGCTTTCTAATATATAATGATATTTTTTTTAGTATAATAAGATCTTGTACATATAGCTAAAAAATGGATATCCAGATCTTTTATTATAAATATAGTTTCATGATTATGAAAATATTTTATGATGATATAAACAGAATTTTCGTAAAGTTTTATGCATTAGATCATATATTTATATTATGAAGGGAACAAATAAATCCCCAAATTAAATCCTACCCCAATACCACATATATGTATCATGTATGGGAGCAAAACGATTATGAAATCCAGACTTACTAAACCTTGCGTGATTACTGATTAGGATTATATTTTCTCAAATCTGAATTACTATAATTTATGTAAATCAATAATCATCTATATATATAGAGCACGTTAGTTGCAAATTCTCAAGACACTCAAATATTCCTTCTAATATTTCAAATATTAAGAAAAATGGCTTCTCCAAAGGTGATGTTCTTGGCCACCCTTTTGCTCATTGCCCTAGGTACGTCCCCCTCCAACTCATTCATAAACTTAAAAAAAAAAAACTACACAATTATAAAGATAGATTTAACTCAATACTATCTTACACTGGATTTAATCTCAAAGCAAGTAATTTATTAATTGTGATTAATTAATTAGTCTTCAAGTAATTAATGAATTAATTAATTAATGATTTTGATGCAGTTGGGAGGTCATCGGCGAGAGGGTGCCGGAAGAGCAGTGAATGCACCGACTTGTGCTCGGATGGCCGGATATCGCACTGCGATACGTCGTCGGGGAAGTGCGTTTGTTTCGAGGCCGATGCTGACGTGGCACAGGAAAACAAGAAGTGCAAAAGCGACGACGATTGCGCCAACCTTCCTTCTTGCCGTCCTTCTTGCATGCAGTTTTGTGAGGATAATAACATGTGCACTTGTGCTTGTTCTTAGCAAAATTAATTAATTTATTAATTAATTAGAGGGCAAAATATATTTTTGATTTTGTAAGCCCTTTATTATGTTTCTACAAATCTATTAAAATAAAGAATATATTTCATCTCTCTTTTTACTAACCAGAAAAGGTAAAAATAAAACCACTTGTTAGAGATTAATTAAATACGAAATTGGGAGGTCGGACAATTCTTTTAGAGAAAAAACGACGCTCTTTAAAACTTAAAAGTGACTATCGAAAATAGAAAGAAAAAAAAAAAAAAAGAGGATAATTTTTTAAATTGAAGCGACAATTATCACGAAAAAAATGGCAATCATTCAAAATTAATGACTGAATTATAAAGATCAAAGTGGCAATTATTATTAAAAAAAAAAAGTGATAAAATCTTTATCCCTCAAAGTAAATGACCCTTAGTGTATCAACAATTGTATAATACTCTCCATCCCAACGAAGATGATGAGTTTCATTATTTTATTATCACGTATATTCAATAAAGTTCTCATCTTTTCTGGGACGGAGAGAGAATATTAATGATTTCCATGATCTATGTTGCATGGGTGCGGAGGTAATATGATACGGATATGTGGATACAGATTTTTAAAAATTTTAGGGTACGATTCGTTAATGATATGTCTATATATTTATATTTTATTATTTATAAAAATAAAATATGTATATTTATTTAAATAAATTTATAAATTAAATGTTACATAAATAAATGTCAATTAAAACGCAAACTTCAATTAAACTTAATAAATTAAATACTACATTGATTTTGTAGTTAATTTAAATTTTATGACAATAATAATAATAATAATAATAATAATAATAATAATAATAATAATAATAATAATAATAATATATGTTTTAATACTTATTTGATTGATTAAGAAAAAAATGAAGGGAAGTAAAGAACTTGAGAAATTATGTGAATCTACGATTCATTCCATACTAATTAGAGGAAATGTATGAAAATATCCCCTTAGAGATAAGAAACACAAATTTTGTCCCCCACATAATAAAATACAAATTTTGCCCACTTTTTGTGTGACTTTCCCAAATTACCCTCTTCTCTTTCTTCTTCTCTTACATATTTGCAGAGAATTTCTTAATTTAAATCTTTCACTCTCTCTCTCTCTCTAAAAGCTCCAGCTCGAAATCCTCTCTAAAACCCTAGCAAACACCATTATAGCGAAATCCTCCCCAATGCTTCATATTTCTTCGCCGCCGACCGGCGGCGAACCCTAGCAGCCCCAAAGAAGTGGAACTAAAGGAATCTACATTGCTCGCTGCTCGCCGATCGATGCCGGACGCCACTCGAACCGCTGGTCGCTCGAACAGAGATTCAGATTTGGATGCAGATATGTTGAACTTTGAAGCTGGAACCACCAAGGTCTCCTCTCTGGGCACCACTTTTCTGTACAACCCTTATCACATTAGATTTGAGTAGATGTCTATTTTTTTTTTGGTTGAAACATTTTTCTCAATTTATGTTTGGTTTTGGTTTTGGTGGATTTGTGCATTTTCTGTCATTTTTTGTCAATTTTGGAATGATATGTAATCCTTCTTCATTTTCTTTTCTTTTCTTTCCTCTCTTCTTCTCCTTTTTATTCTTCTTTTTTTTTCTTTTTTTTTTATAGCCAACGTGATTCTGTAGAATTTTCATTTGTATATGTGTTTTCATAAGATGCAATATGTGCTTTCTTTTTAATTTTTTATTTTTTTGCAGAATAGTTTTAATTGTAGTTATTTAGTGATGAGAATTTTATGAATTAATGTTTGTAATTTTCAAAGATTCTTACTATAATTTCGAAGATTCTTACTATATTTTGATAAGAATTTATTAAATTCTTATGGTCTCTGTCACGTTCGGTTAAAAACTTCGGTTATTATTTCAAAGATTCTTACTAATTAAAAATACGAATTTCTTACGAAATAATAAGTAAGAAAAGAGTTAGAAAATGTAAGAAATTAAAAAATTCTTACGATATGTAAGAATCTGTTTTTTTTTCTTACTTTGTTATGTTGGATAAATTGATAAAAATCTGACATTTTTCTTGAATGTGGCATTTGAGTACAATTTTGGAATTAGGGTTTTCAAATTAGGATGTAGGAGATAATGTGCACATTGTATGATATTTGTGCGATTCTAACCACAATTTGCGATTTTGTGTGCATTATCTAGGGTTTCACAATTTGAATATGTGCTATGCCTTTTATTTTGGGTAATTTTTTGTGGATTCTGAAACATAATTTCAGTGATGTAGTGTTTGAATGGTTATATTAGGGTTATAAACATGGCATTATTCTTCAAATGCTGTTCGAATTTCCGAGGATTAGAGTTTATCTGAGATTAGAAATCATGAGAACTTCGTAAGAAAATGACACGTTATAGTTAGAAAGTTAAACAATTTTATAAGAAAGTACAATGATTTAGTGTTTGAAATGGTATTCGAATTTCCTTGGATTAGTGTCTTTTTGATATATCTTGATAAGAAATTTTGATAATTTGGTAAGAAAATGAAACATTGCAGTTAGAAAGACAATAATTTGATAAGAAAAGACAACAATATGTGTATCTTGGTTGGAAAAATCTAAGCATGATATCAAATAGTAAGAAATATATAATTTCTTATCATGTTGTAAGAATTTTTTTTTGGTTATATTAGAAAAATGCAGGCAATGATTAGAAAATATAAATTTCTAACCTAATGTGAGAAAATTTACTATGGTTTACTAACAATTTTCTTACGTTGCCCTCATGTTTCTATTATTGTGTGCAAGGTTGAGTGGGTATATCAAAGAGAAGTCATGTTGAAGACACCGCATGTGCTTCAGCTTCATTTCATGGTTTGCCAGACTTCAACCTTACTTCTCTATTTCAAAATCGGTGATACGGTGCTCAAGTTTTTGAGGGAGGAGTATGCCCTGGTTAGCAGCCTGAAGCTCGGACCGGTCTCATTCGACCCGTATGCGCCTCACGAGCTGCCTCCAAATTCAATCTATGAAAATGGTAATGTTTAATGCAACACATATGATAAGAAATCACATATTTCTTATTCATGTTTATCTCTTGTCGTAGTAAGAATTATACAATTCTTATCGGTCAAAGTATTATGTAAATTCTTATCACTTAATAAATGATAAGAATTGTAGGTTTCTTATCATGTTTATTATTTGTTTATAGTAAGAATTTTATAATTCTTATGGTTCCCATAATTATATAAATTTTTATCACATAATAAATAATAAGAATTATATAATAAGAATGAAAGTGCTTCTGGAGGAATACCACAAGAAGCTCGTGGAGGATGTTGCTGAATTCTTATAACACATAGTTAGAAAATGAATGAATTCTTATATTCAACATGCTGCAATATAGTAAGAATTAGTTCTATTCTCACTATCAAAAATGATATTTGAAAAAGCGTATAGTAATGAATTGCTGAAATTCAGAAAATTCTTCACGTGATATGCATGAATTGCTGAAACCATGTTATCCTTGAACCCGTAACCGTACGTTCCGATGGCATGGATATATCATCCTCATCAGCAAAATCTGAAATAGATGCGCCAACTATACTCTACTGACCAGACCCGCATGGGTAATTTGCAACATCCATTATGGGGCGATGACAGGATGCCATATGCTGCAAAAACAAAAGAAAATTACTAAGTTTCCATATAGTTAGAAAACAATAAATTCTTACCATGTTTCAGTCAAAAATTAGATGTAGTTAGAAAATTAGAAATTCTTACAAACGAATACATGCACAAAAATAACTATACATGATAAGAAATTAAATCCATATGATAAGAAAAAACACAAATTCTAACCAATATTAGATTTGATTAGAAAAAAAAATAAATTCTTACAACGAATTCATGCTGAAAAATTCTTACAACAAAATTCAACAAAAAAACGTTAATAAATGAGAATGATCGTTAGAAAATGATTCATATGAAAATGACTATATGTGATAAGAAAAATAACTCCATAAGATAAGAAATATCATGAATTCTAACTATAATCATCAAAGATTCTAAATATATAAAATAATTCTAAGATTCAATATAGTTAGTAAAAAGAAATTTCTTATTATGTTACAAAAAAAATATCGAATGTGATTAGAAAAAAGAAAATTCTTACAACGAATTCATGCTGGAAAATTCTAACAACAAAATTCAACAAAAAAATGTTAATAAATGAGAATGATCGTTAAAAAATGTTTCATATGAAAATGACTGTATGTGATAAGAAAAATAACTCCATATGATAAGAAATATCATGAATTCTAACCATAATCGTCACTCAATTTCTTAATAATTTTGAAAGCAGTATAATACACTACACAATCATTTTGAAAGCAGTATAATACACTACACGACATATTTTAAAGCCTTATTCAACCATTCAAACACTAAACACTGAAATTATCTTGTGTAATCCACTGATTTTTATCCAAAATGTGATGATAATCACATAAAAGCACACAATATCACACAATATGCACATAATACACTACATCCTAAATCAAAAACCTCAATCCAAGCCTGTAAACCTCCAGAAATTTTACTGCGCAAGAAAATCATAACTTACCTCTGAATCTACGAAATGGCAGCCACTGGGTTTGGGGTTCTCTGGTTATGTCGCCGGATTTTCAAACCGCGGCGGATCGGGATGCCCTGTGGCGTCTGTTTCAGGTCGATTTCTTTTTGTTCTTCGCTTTGCCATGGCTAGTAAAATCTCTCGGACGGCTAATTTGGCGGTTTCCCTCGTGAAATCTCGGCGACCGGCAATAGTTCTTCGACGGAGAACGGCGGCTCGAGTTGCTTTTGTTTTCTAGGGTTAAGGGTAAAGGATGAGAGAAAAAGTGGGGGGAGTGTTTGTTCAGTTGCAGGATAAATTGAGAGTGGAAGTCGTGGGTTGAGGGAGAGAGATTGGGAGGGTTCTTTTTTGTTTTTTCTATAAGGGTACTTTTGTCCCACTTTTGAAAAGTGGGCAAAATTTGTGTAAATATTATATTTTGGTCAAATTTTTACTTTTTATCCTCTAAGTGGGTATATTTGTTGTGCCTCTACTAATTATACCTCGCATTATTTAAAACATAGATATATTGGTTTTTTTTTTTTTATAATATGCACATAATTATCATTAATTTTAGTTGGAAAATATTTTTCAGAATAAAAATATATTTTTGAATTATTTTATGAATTTAATATTGTAATGTTTACAATTTGAAACGAATCAAAGAAAATCTCTCAATCTCCCCCTCCCCCGCCAAGAATATTACAATAATAGACTTATTAGACCTTGTGTGATTAGAACAATGATCCTCGAATGAGAATTACTGTGAAATTAAGATTACGAAAACCATACTTACTAAACCTTGTGTGATTAGGATAATTTTTCATCGAATCTGAATTAATAGAATTTATGTAAATCAATAATCATCTATATATATAGAGCACGTTAGTTGCAAATTCTCAAGACACTCAAATATTTCTTCTAATTTAAAATTTAAGAAAAATGGCTTCTCTAAAGCTGATATTCTTGGCCACCCTTCTGCTTATTGCCCTAGGTCCCGCTCCACCTATCAACTCCAACTAATCATAAACTTATCCAAAAAAAAATAAAAAAAATTATATATAATTAAAGATATATTTAATCTCAACTCAAGTAATTTAGTTGTAATTTATTCATTGTGATTAATTATATTTCAACTAATTAATTAATGATTTTCAGTTGGGAGGTCATCGGCGGTGAAGTGCCGGACGAGCAAAGACTGCAAGTTGTGCGATAACGGCGAAACGTACTGCGTGGCGGGGCGGTGCACGTGTCTCGAGGCCGATGCTGACGTGGCACCGGGAAACATTATGTGCAAAAGCGACGGCGATTGCGCCAAACATTTTCACATTTGTTATCTTCCTTCTTGTAGGGAGACCCATTGTACCGATGGCATTTGCACTTGTGCTTGTTGATATTCACAAAAATAGTTAATTTATTAAATAATTAAGTAGGGCTAAATTAATACTCCCTCCGTTCACTCCGAAGTGGCTACATTTCCTTTTTGAGACGTTTACTCCGAAGTGGCCACTTTCTAAAAATAGCCTAAAATAACTCTTATATTCTACATTTATTAAAGTAGTGGACACCACAATAATACACATAAAATTACATTTTCTTAAAAATCGTGCTCAAAAGAAAGTGGCCACTTCAGAGTGGACGGAAGGAGTAGTATATCTTTGGTTTTATGAGTCCTTTATTATGTTTCTGCAAATCTATTAAAGAAAGAATAAATTTCATCTCTCTCTTTCTCTCTCAATAAAACAAGTAGTACGTACTATGCTATATCACACGAAATGAAATAAGAAAATGGAATAAGACGAACCGGAAAAAATAATTAAAAAAGAAAAAAAAAAGAACAATTGTTAGCGATTAATTAAATACGAATTTGCGAGGTCGGTCACAAGTGCGAATTGTACAAAAATTAATAACAATAACTTTAGAGAAAAAACGACCATCTTTAAACGTGACGATCGAAAGTATAAAAAAATAATTATAGGATAATATTGAAGTGGCAGTTACCACAAAAAAATGATGGTCAGATCATTCACAATTAATGACTACTATTATTATAAAAATCAAAGTGCCAATTATTATTAAAAAAAATTGATAAATTTTATCTTTATCCTTCAAACTAAACGCCTCTTTAATTGGTGTATCAATAATTATATAATACTCCCTCAATTTTAGCGAAGCTGAAGCGTTTTATTATTTCATCCTCGCATATAATCAACAAACATTTTATTTTTATTGAGACAGTCTAGAGTGTTAGCCCATCTTTGGTTCACCTATTTTTGATCATGGAAAGGGAAACATGTAATTGATTCCATTATATTTTGTTTGGTTTGAGTAATAGATTATCCATTTCCCTTACTTGGGGTAACCCAATCCATTACATTATTACCCCTCAAGAAGGAGTGGAAACAAGGAGAAAGAGACTCTCTCACAAGTGACTCTCTTTCTACTATTGAACCAAACACTCAATAAAAATAACCATTATTATTATCATTCTCTTACTTGACTTGATTTCATTCCCTTTCCGTTACCATATTCGAACCAAACGAGCACGGGCATGGCTGGTTGATACGAGTATATCTATTAAATTAGGAGATTATCTTTGATAGATTATATCCTTTAGATTATATTATTTAGCATATCTTTTCCTTATTTGTTAGGTATTTAGTCTTATAAATAGAGTCATTGTAATGGTAGAGAATTATCAATGAATCAATAAACAAAACCCTACTTTCTCCTACACATTTGTTTCTTTAATTTTCTGCACTTTCCCGTAAGTTTCTTGGCGTGAACGACGAGCTCGATCTCGCGTCTGCCTTCTGTTCTTCCCGGCGTGAACATCTCGTTCATCGTCGTTTGATAAGGACTAAATCCTTATCAATTGGTGCTTTCATTGAGAGAGAAATCTCCCGGCAAACCACATGGGTCCGCAGCCGCCTCTTCCGCCACCATCGTCTCACACAATGACCCCGCTGGTGACCCCCGCCCAACCTTCGATGGACACCATCCTTGCCATGCTAAGGAGAATGGAGGCTCGCCTCGATGCCACCGAACAACGGTGGTCGGCGGCGCACACTCCGCCCCAGCCGGAACCGGACCCCCTGTTCGGCATGCCGTATTCATGGCAGTCTCCAGCTTGGAATCCCGCCGCGAATCCAACCACAGCCATCACTGTTACGATGCCCCCACTACCACCATCCACAGCAGCGTATCAGTCAAGTGCCGAGTTCTCTCGCCCGCCGTCGCCGCGGCGCCTGGGAGAGTTTCCTTCCTGGTCCAGCCAATTGCCTCACACCACAGCGTGGGATCCGCCCCCACCCTCGTATCATCACCCCGCCGACTCACTGCCTCCGCGAGCCTCGTGGGACCACACCGCCTTCCGCAGCAGCATGCAGCAACCGCAGCCCGATCCCGGGCGTTACATTTGGACGGATTCCCCTTATGGTATGCCGTTCTCTTGGCAGTCTTCTTCATGGGCACCGTCGGGGATCTCCACGCCGGCGATTGTTGTCACTGTGTCGCCTATTTCGCCGCCTGCAACGACGCCATACACTAATCCTCCGCTAGGGTTTCGACCACATGGCCCCGCTATTCATTCACCCCCGGTTCTACCGCCATTGTCATGGGACCCCCCACCACCGCGAACCCACGGCCATGATGCAACCGGCCAGCGTTCCACGTGGGACGTCAACTTCCCGAGTTATGAGCCGCTGATCCGCCCTCACTTTAGGGGTGATGGTAGAGAGCAATAATAATCAATTATAGTATAATTGAGTCGAATCCACAAGGAATGTTAGGTCGTTTAAGATTCAAGTAGTAATCCAATTATCTAACTACTATTCAAGCTTACAAGTGACATGTTTTTGTGTTTTTGATTAGCTAATGAGAAATATAAAGTAAAAAAAAAACAAACTAAATAACAACTAATATCAAGATTTAACAAACAATAGTAGAAAACTTGGTTCCAAATATAATCCGATAATCACTAGAGGCCTAGGTTTTAGGATTTGCTTGGATTAGCCATTTTAATCTAATTCACATGGGAGTTCTACATATAGTAAACATCAATTCTTCTCTCGAAGCAACCAATATTAGTGGATTAACCTATGACATCTATCTCCGACTAGGACTCAAGATGCATGGATTAACTCTGAATAACTCAATTAATATCTAGAAGCTCCTATTAGCAAGAATTACTAATATGTTATGATTTGATGCTAAATGTTATGAATTAAAGCCTACTAAGTATTTAACCAAACACCTTGTATGTAATCAATGATGGTCAATCAATCATGCAATAAAATTAAGTCCCAAACCACAAGTCATATGAATTAGAAGGTAAATCCAACAACAAAACCTAAAAACCCAAGAATCTAGATCATATCTTCATATATTGGAACCAAAAGGAAATTTAGCTAGACATAATTAAAGGAATTAAACCATAGAAAACGATTGAAATCATGCTTAAAAGATAGATAATTTAAAGAGGAAAAAGAAAATGGTCTTCAATTGCAAATCCAACAAATGTAGCTCCAACAATCTTCAAAATACTAAAAAGGAAAGAGGAAAATGTTTCTAGGGTTCTCCCAATATTCAATGTGCAAAAAGATCCTCAAATGGGGTGAATTTTGGGATTAAATACATGGAAAATCATCAAAAATCCAAAGTCAAATGGTCAAAGCCTGAAATAAAAGGGGAAGAAGGGATTCACGCGGGCCAGGGCACGGCCCATTGGGCCGCGGCCCAGACCGCGTGGTTGGACAGATTTGGGGCGGATTGGACGCGGGCTACGGCGCGGCCCAATGGGCCGCGGCCCGGTCCGCGTCAGCATCCTCCAATGCGCAGTTTTACGGTTTTACCTCGTTCTCCCTCGTCCGAACTCCGATTCTCGATCCGCTTTTTGCTATAGCTTCCTAACGAACTCCTCTTCGACATGGAATGATCAAAGTTGCCATATGAGTTCTTCATAAACCTGCAAAAAGACACAAAGAAACTCGAGAGAACGAGGAAAACATAAACGAACTTGAACTAGTGAAAACCTAACTTTATAAATTTAATTTCCACATTTTTAACCCTAGGTTTCACCCTAATTAAGCTCAATTCTTCCTCAATTCTAGCCTCTGATCCTTAGCCACATGGATGCTCTTTCCAATTCTTACAAAAATGGATCGAAAACCGAAAAGAAACGAGAAAAGTAGAATGTATGCTACAAGTTAAGAAAACCTAGCATTTCTAACCTTTAAGCACATGAATCGAGACTTAAACACACGCAAAACACACTCAACATGCACATAAAATACGTGTTAATCAACCGCCGCCGCAGCACTTCCAACCGTCGCCCACTTCGACCTATGGGCTGCCAGATCCACCACCGCCACCGGCGCCGGAACCACCCTACGGCATGCAGCCTTCATGGCGCTTAACGACGTGGGATCTAAGCAGAGTTCCTACCGCTGTTCATACCGTCTTGATCACTCCGATGCCTCCAGCCTCGGTTATGCAGCCATCAACCCCCATTCAACAAGGCTATGAGCAGCCGCTCTCGGAGTTGCAACCGACTAATCTCACGATGGAAGACCTTGAGGCGGGGAGTGATGCAGTTTCTGAGAGTGAAGAAGGTGCTGCCTTAGTAGCTGCAATTGACGTTGCAAAGATTCCGGAGAAAGCGATTGTGCAAGCTGTCGTGGGTAGAGCATGGGATTTCGACGAAGGCACTGTCAAGTCTCTCGTCGGCAACCCGAAGGGCATCGGCATTGTTAAGCTCAATCCAAGTTTGAAGATGACCGAGCCAAAGACGGAGCCTTATGAGGGCATGGCCGATCTTGTGAGGCTTGATGGGAAGGCAACCAGTGTTGGTGAGAAGAATGTGTTGATTTTTGATCCTGGAGGGGATATCTCACCACGGGTTTCACGGTGTGTTACTTCGCCGCGGTGTGAGTTGTTCGTTGCAACGTGGTACCCACCTTGAGGACAAGGTGAATTTCAACCATGGGGGAGTTGATACGAGTATATCTATTAAATTAGGAGATTATCTTTGATAGATTATATCCTTTAGATTATATTATTTAGCATATCTTTTCCTTATTTGTTAGGTATTTAGTCTTATAAATAGAGTCATTGTAATGGTAGAGAATTATCAATGAATCAATAAACAAAACCCTACTTTCTCCTACACATTTGTTTCTTTAATTTTCTGCACTTTCCCGTAAGTTTCTTGGCGTGAACGACGAGCTCGATCTCGCGTCTGCCTTCTGTTCTTCCCGGCGTGAACATCTCGTTCATCGTCGTTTGATAAGGACTAAATCCTTATCACTGGTATGCAGGAATGGTCCAGGAATGAAATGACCATTCCTGCTTCCATTCCTAATCCTATGGCTGATATTGTTTTTCAGTCGGGAATGACTATTACCGCAGGATTCAGTAATCCCATCAACATGGGATTAGTCATTCCTTCCACTCCCCTAGGTATTAGCTAATCCCTGACTATCAGGAATGAAATTTATTCAATTTTTTCAGAAATTAATCTTACCTATGAGTTATGATATTGATATAACTTTATTAAACTTTATCGGGAACCTTGTTCGGGTTAGGTCGGGCCGATCTTTGCCCATTGGGCCAAATAAAGACATCTAACATATATGATTTTTGTGTGGCTTTTCTAGACTGCAAGCGGATAGAGGTGGCAAAGAGACGGGCTAGCCCGACCTGCTCCAAGCCCAATGGGCTTTCAGAAAGAAAAAAAAATCAAATCAGATCGGGCCGATCCGAAATTTTGTCGAGTCAAAATTAATTATGGCACATTTCTACATAAATTAATGTCATATTGTGAAATGATCAGGTTGGGCTAGCCTTGGGCCCACCGAGTTTTACTTAATTTTGGGCGGGTCGACAAGCCCGGCCCAATTTCGGCCCGCTACAACTATGGGCCTAGGCTGAGCTAGGCCTATAAACTCGACGGGCTTGAGCTGGTCTGATACTTTGCATTATAATATAATTTAATTAAAAAATGATCATTCCATTCCTTGCAGATACCAACCATAGGAATTGAATCATTTGGTCCATTCCTGCTAAATTTCATTCCAGTATACCAGCCATCACCTTAATGATTTCCATCATATAAAACATTTATTATAATATGAATACTTATTGATTGATTGAGAAAAAAATTGCATACTAATTATACTTTCCATTATTTAATTAAAACATAGATATATAGGTATTTTATTATAACATACGAGTAATGCTTCAATGCATGCTTTAATGTGTACAATACTGACGTGACGGGAACACTTAATGTGTGCATCACTGATGTAGTAAAGTCACGTCAACAATTTTTTCCAATAAGAGTTTAGCTTTTTAAGTTAGAGTTTAATTTTTTATGATATGATTTAATTATTTTTGTTAGATTTTTTATTAGTTTAAATAAAGAAACTAATAAAAAATCTAACAAAAATAATTAAATCATATCATAAAAAACTAAACTCTAACTTAAAAAGCTAAACTCTTATTGGAAAAAATTGTTGACGTGACTTTACTGTTAGGATCGAATCAAAAATCGCAGCGGAAATAATATATTTTTTTATTTTATTTTTATTTTTATTTCACAAACGAAATAACGATTACTTCGTTTGTTGGTATCTTGAATTCACGTTAACAAGATGTATCGATAACAAGATCGAATCTTGCGTACCTTTTCGCACTCCGGCTGTTGTAGGGATAGAAGCAATCGATTGCTCGAACTCGCAGGGATCCAATCGTCTCCCCTCTATCAAGTCCACACTAAGTAGAATGAATCTAGTATGAAGAGATATATCTAGCTATCTTCCACACCAAGTATTTATAGTTAAAAATCAGAGAAAGGAATTAAGAAGAAGAAGATTAAGAGTTAGAAGAAGAAGACGTTCTCACTTTAATGAGAAAACCGTTCATCTCTTTAATCATATTAATCTTGATCATTAGAACTAAATCCCTTAATAAAGTTACTATGCCCACTAACGATTAGTGTGGCTAACTTTTCTTCTTCCCAATTCTATATATATATATCTTAATATATATATATTTACTGATTTAACTATAAATATAAAATTAATCAAATTAATTTTATATTAAATTAATCTCATTAATCTAATTGATACATTCTAACTTATTGTGTGTGACCCTCATAGGTTCACAACTAATACTAGTCGTAGGCTTGTAGCATATTACAACTTTTTGAATAAAACTTATTCAATTAATTTATCCAATAAATTAATCAAACTAACTCTTTAATTTCAAGAACCTACAAATCATGGGAACATCTAGCAAGTAGCATGATTATCTAGTACTAGGTGAATTAGCGAGTAAACCAATTTTAATTACGAATCGTCATACACGTACGGTCCTTCTATTATCTAATTCCCAATTGAATTTTGAGTATGGAATTAAATCGAAAACTCAAATAATCCAATATTTACATTTTCATTTAATTCAAACTCACTATGAATCAATATTCATCATGCCCTGGCCAAGGTCTTCGAGTTATGAATAATGAAAAACTGTAGGAAATTCCCTCGATAAAATCGAGTAATAGATTCTTTATTGACCACTCATCAATCTTCATATTCGTTCTCATCTCATCCAATATAAATCCTTTATGATTGTCAAGCAATCAGAAAATATATCAAATATGAAACAGAACTCACACAAGACTACTATGGTGTCTCAAGTCCGAGGACTAACCATGCACTATCGCAATTTTAGAAATTCTTATTTCGATAACATAAATTCCATATAAGAATTTCTAGCGGGTCAATTCAGTGAACTTGTTCTCTAACAAGCACCCACGTATATATACTTGCGTCAACTACGCTAATATTGATGAAACGCAATATTCTCATCTTATGAGCATATATCATACGTGCGAATGATATTCGACAATTCAATGTCCTATCTTGAATAGTCATTTCACTCGGAACTAATTTAAGACCAAAGTTTTGAAGATATATTTCATAATCACCATCATATGCGTGATCATATCTTATAACATAAAATGGTCTAAGGACTTTATCTAAAAGTGCATTGTTAAATAAATAACAAACATAATAGATAAAGAAATGCCTTTATTAATATAAATTCCAATAAGATTGAATTTACATTTAAATTAAAAAGAGTAAAAACGACCACTATAATTGGTGCGCCGGGTGTAACTCTTTCAATCTCCCACTCGCCCTAGCACCAATCACCCACGTATCTTAGACCCATCTTATCAAGATGCCCTTCGAATACTTTCAATGACAAGGGCTTAGTTAGCGGATCTGCTACATTTTCTGCAAAAGCGACTCGATCCATAACGACGTCGCCCCTACCAATGATTTCTCAAATCACGTGGTATCTCCTCAATATGTGTTTGGATTTTTGATGAGATCTTGGTTCTTTAGCTTGCGCAATAGCTCCATTATTGTCACAGTATAAGGATACTGGATCAATAGCAGATGGAACTACACCCAACTCTTGAATGAAATTCCTCATCCAAACAGCTTCCTTTGCAGCATCCGATGCAGCAATATATTCAGCTTCGGTGGTTGAGTCTGCAACAGTTTCTTGCTTGGAACTTTTCCAATGAACTGTTCCACCATTCAAAGTGAATACAAATCCTGACATAGACTTGGAGTCATCCTTGTCACACTGGAAACTAGAGTCGGTGAAACCCTCTAATTTCAGTTCCCCATTCCCGTAGACCAAAAATAAATCCTTAGTTCTTCTCAAGTACTTAAGGATTGATTTTACGACTTTCCAATGCTCTTCGCCTGGATTGGACTGATATCTACTCGTGACACTTAGAGCATGTGCGACATCAGGTCGTGTACATAGCATAGCGTACATTATACTTCCTATTGCAGAAGCATATGGTACACGAGTCATCTTTTCTCTTTCTTCAGGTGTCTTGGGAGACATTGCCTTTGAAAGAGAAATCCCATGACTCATTGGCAAGTATCCACGTTTGGATTCTTCCATGTTAAACCTTTTTAACATTTTGTCTATGTACGTTGACTGAGATAAGCCAATCATTCCTTTTGATCTATCTCTATAGATCTTTATTCCAAGAATAAAAGATGCTTCTCCCAAGTCCTTCATGGAGAATTGTTTTGACAACCAAGTCTTTGTTGATTGCAACATTCCTATATCATTCCCAATGAGTAGGATGTCATCAACATATAGTACAACAAACACTACTGCCCTCCCACTTACTTTCTTATACACACATGGTTCTTCCGGATTTTTATGAAAATCAAACACTTTGATTGTTTCATCAAATCGGATATTCCAACTCCTCGAAGCCTGTTTGAGTTCATAAATGGATCTCTGGAGTTTACAAACCTTTTGTTCACTCCCACTAGATATAAAGCCTTCTGGCTGCACCATGTAAATATCTTCCTTAATATCCCCATTAAGGAAAGCGGTCTTTACATCCATTTGCCATATCTCATAGTCATAATATGCAGCTATGGCAAGCAAAATTTGAATGGATTTAAGCATCGCTACCGGTGAAAAAGTTTCCTCATAATCAATTCCTTGCTTTTGAGTATAACCTTTTGCAACCAAGCGAGCTTTATAGGTCACTACCTCTCCATCTACTCCAAGCTTCCGCTTGAAAACCCACTTGCAGCCAATGGGAACAGTTCCCTGTGGTGGGTCCACCAAGGTCCATACCTTGTTAGAGTACATGGAGTCCATTTCGGATTTCATAGCTTCTTGCCACTTATTTGAGTCAATATCTTGAATTGCCTTAGTATAAGTTCTTGGATCATTATCCATTCAAGGTTCTCCTTTATCGTTTTCCAACAATAAATTTAACCTATCAGGTGGCTTTGAAACTCTTATAGATTTTCGAAGAGGTTGTGTATAAGAGGTTTCACCTTGTGTTGATTGAGTATTTTCTGTCACAACTGGGATATCTTGTGGCTCTTGAATTTCATCAAGTTCTACAATCCGGTAACTTCTATCAGATATAAATTCTTCTTCAAGGAAAGTAGCATTTCTCGAAACAAATACCTTTTGTTCCGAGGGATCATAGAAATAATATCCAATAGACTCTTTTGGATATCCCACAAAATGACACAAGATGGATCTCATATCCAACTTATCTCCCATTAACTGCTTCACATAAGCAGTACACCCCCATATCCGAAGATATTTGTAAGAAGGTGTTTTTCCACACCATAACTCATAAGGTGTTTTGGGAACAACTTTAGATGGCAACCTATTTAATAGGTGTGCAGCCGTCTCTAAAGTATAGCCCCAAAATGAAAGAGGTAATGAAGTGAAACTCATCATTGATCGAACCATGTCTAACAAAGTTCGATTCCGACGCTCAGAAACTCCATTGAGTTGTGGAGTGCCAGGAGGAGTCCACTGTGAAAGAATCCCATTCTCTTTTAGATAATCAAGAAAAACACCACTTAAGTATTCACCTCCTCGATCGGATCGAAGAACTTTAATACTAAAGCCGGTTTGTTTTTCCACTTCATGTCTGAATTCTTTGAACTTTTCAAAAACTTCAGATTTGTGCCTTAAAAGGTACACATAACCATACCTTGAAAAATCATCGGTAAAGGTTACAAAATAGTGATAGTTCCCACGGGCACTAACATTTAGTGGTCCACAGACATCTGTATGGATCAAATCCAAAAGATGTTGAGCTCGTTCCACTTGTCCCACAAATGGTGATTTTGTCATTTTTCCTTTGAGACAAGACTCACAAGTTGCCAACTTTTGCTCGTTTGAAAAACCAAGCAATTGAGACAATTGTAATAATCTTTTCTCGGAAACATGACCCAATCTAGAGTGCCAAAGCTCTACAGAACTACGATCATCTAATTTTCTTTTACTTTGTTGAACATGCAAAATAGGGTTGGACGGTGTAACAGTATAAAGACCATTAACCAATGCACTAGAATGAATTAAAGAAGCATCCTTCAAGATGGAACATATTCCACCCTTTATTGAAAATTCATAATTCTCTCTATCCAAAACAGGAATAGAGATGATGTTCTTAATCAAACTAGGTACATAAAAACAATTGTTCAAAACAAGTTTAAAACCACTATCAAGAGCTAAGTACACAGTTCCTACAACTAAGGCAGCAACTCTTGCTCCATTGCCCATGCGCAGAACTGTCTCTCCCTTGCTCAACTTCTTAGTTCCCTCCATCACCTGTAAATCATTACATAGATGTGAGGAACAACCGGTATCTAATACCCAAGAAGCATCGTTAACAGATAAGTTAACTTCAACATAGTAAATACCTGAACCCTTCAGGCTTGCAAGATAGTCCTTGCAATTCCTCTTCCAATGTCCCGGTTTGTGGCAGAAATGACAAGTGTCGTTGGATTTGGAGTCCTTATTTTTCTTCCCAACTCCACCCTTAGCTTTCATCTTGTTTGGTTTAGACGAACCCTTCATCTTCCCCTTCCCCTTGCCTTTCTTAGCTTTTGGAGCTTTCGACGAGGACGGGGAACCAACAAGAAAAATAGGTTTGTCCTTCTTCATAGTACACTCAGCCTGCACTAGCATATTGACTAACTCGGGAAGGCTAGTAGTCATGCTATGCATATTGAAGTTGACAACGAAAGTGTCAAATGAATCAAATGAAGGTGGCAGAGATTGCAACAACAGGTCAGTTTGTAGCTCAGCTACAATCTCGACTCCAAGAGATGCAAGTCTCTCCATGAGAGCTATCATCTTCAGCCCGTGAGCTTGGACCGAAGAGCCCTCAGTCATACGACTTTGGAAAAGCTCTTTGGAAATCGAGAACCTTTGTTGTCGAACACTTTCTCCATACAACCTTTGTAAACGAGTAAGTATCTCATAAGCTGAGGCCACGCCTTCATTTTGCCTTTGAAGCTCATTTGACATTGATGCTAGCATGTAGCACCGAACCTGCAAATCGTCATCAGCATAACTTTGATACGCCGTACGTATCTCATTTGCAGCATCGCCATTAGGCTCCTCAGGCATGGGAGCATCCAACACATAAGCCTTCTTCTCGGAGTTGAGAACAATTCTCAAATTTCGAACCCAATCAACATAGTTCGGACCAGTGAGTTTGTTTTGGTCAAGAATAGATGATAATGGATTTTTCGACATATTGCAGACAATCTACATATAAGATAAGGTAAATTAGCAGACTATGAAAAATATATTCAATTAATATAAGGTCTTTAATAATTAATTGACTCCCACTATTTTATTCAAATTCTATAATCCCAAATAGAATTCGAGAAAACTATTTTCCTAGTAGGAATTGAAGTCCAATAAAAATATTACACACCTCAATTTTATGAGCCCATGAAATATCTTTAGTGGTAGTTAACTCTTTAACAATTATATCTCGATATAACCCTCAATTTTATTTTGCCTCACTACTTCCTACAT
Source organism: Mentha longifolia (assembly GCA_001642375.2). Taxonomy (NCBI): domain Eukaryota; kingdom Viridiplantae; phylum Streptophyta; class Magnoliopsida; order Lamiales; family Lamiaceae; genus Mentha; species Mentha longifolia. The sequence goes on from CM038121.1 coordinate 27,553,978, forward strand.
GCCCCAATTTTATGAGCCCACATAGTACTAAGTGTCAAGTTCAGCCCATCAAACATTCATGTAAATAAAGTATCAAAAACGTTCCACGACTCATGGTCAACGTGTAATGATAATTTATTTCATGAGTATCAGCATACTTGATAAAGATCACAGCTTTCCATCACAAAAATCATTCCACGACTCATGGACAATGATTAAGCGTGGTAGCATCGTCATGTCTTTACCTTTGATGGTAGGCTTGGAACGATGAATCCAATTCATCTTTGTCCAATCTAACTTGAAATAGAATTTCCAAAATTCTTAATACAGTTTCAAAAACTTGGGATTTAAATTTTAAGACCTCATCATTAACCTATTAAATAGGTGAATTATTCAATGTATATATCATCATATGATTGCGCAAACAAGCATTGAATAAAGTCTAGCATGCATCCTATACTTAAAACGGTATCATGAAAAATCTCGACTCATGATCATCCCTTAATAAATTATGTTAACATTTATCACATAAACTAAAACATAATAAAAATTTACCAAGTATTTTAATAATTTTATTATGTTATTAAAAGCATAAAATTTAATTTTGTATAAAAACAATTTTCATCACAGTTTAGAATTAAAAATTAATTCTAAAATGCCAAAATTAAATTCAAATCTGAAAATATAATTTTAAGACGACATTCATCCTAAAATCTGACGTCCCGTTCAAAACGAATCGTCGTGGCTGCAAACGGGTGAAGCCGTGCATGTCGGGCAACCACAGCTCCACACACAAGCGTTTAACAATGCTTAATGTGTTGTAGGAACAGCCACGGACGTGCAACAAAAAACTCCCATATACAGCCTCCACAGAGACATTTCATCGAACAATATATGTGCATTTTCAGTTTTACCATGAATAAGAACATATAACATTTATACGTCTCTTTTCAAAACTTTAATGCACATTCAGATGTTAATTGGACCAATATTGAGCATGTGTATATCACCATATACGACTTTCAATCATTAAATCCATATTACACATTTACCTTCTTGAATCATATTCAAAACTAACACTTCGTATGTGAAAATCAAATTAACACATATAAAGTATTATAAATTTAACAAAGTGAGACCCTAAAAGCCATCCACACACTCATATGTATATCAGCAATAACAATTAGAGTCACACTTCGTTAATTAATGGCTGAAACGCAGCAACCCATGTATCACACACGCCCGCCAACTGTTCGATGAAACTCCCAATAGATTATTTCGAAAATAAACACCCAGATTTTCAGATTATGAACATGCTTCTTAACAACATAATAAAATTAACAACCATGAACACACGATAATCATCATGTTAACGTGAAACCAAGCTCTGATACCACTGTTAGGATCGAATCAAAAATCGCAGCGGAAATAATATATTTTTTTATTTTATTTTTATTTTTATTTCACAAACGAAATAACGATTACTTCGTTTGTTGGTATCTTGAATTCACGTTAACAAGATGTATCGATAACAAGATAGAATCTTGCGTACCTCTTCGCACTCCGGCTGTTGTAGGGATAGAAGCAATCGATTGCTCGAACTCGCAGGGATCCAATCGTCTCCCCTCTATCAAGTCCACACTAAGTAGAATGAATCTAGTATGAAGAGATATATCTAGCTATCTTCCACACCAAGTATTTATAGTTAAAAATCAGAGAAAGGAATTAAGAAGAAGAAGATTAAGAGTTAGAAGAAGAAGACGTTCTCACTTTAATGAGAAAACCGTTCATCTCTTTAATCATATTAATCTTGATCATTAGAACTAAATCCCTTAATAAAGTTACTATGCCCACTAACGATTAGTGTGGCTAACTTTTCTTCTTCCCAATTCTATATATATATATCTTAATATATATATATTTACTGATTTAACTATAAATATAAAATTAATCAAATTAATTTTATATTAAATTAATCTCATTAATCTAATTGATACATTCTAACTTATTGTGTGTGACCCTCATAGGTTCACAACTAATACTAGTCGTAGGCTTGTAGCATATTACAACTTTTTGAATAAAACTTATTCAATTAATTTATCCAATAAATTAATCAAACTAACTCTTTAATTTCAAGAACCTACAAATCATGGGAACATCTAGCAAGTAGCATGATTATCTAGTACTAGGTGAATTAGCGAGTAAACCAATTTTAATTACGAATCGTCATACACGTACGGTCCTTCTATTATCTAATTCCCAATTGAATTTTGAGTATGGAATTAAATCGAAAACTCAAATAATCCAATATTTACATTTTCATTTAATTCAAACTCACTATGAATCAATATTCATCATGCCCTGGCCAAGGTCTTCGAGTTATGAATAATGAAAAACTGTAGGAAATTCCCTCGATAAAATCGAGTAATAGATTCTTTATTGACCACTCATCAATCTTCATATTCGTTCTCATCTCATCCAATATAAATCCTTTATGATTGTCAAGCAATCAGAAAATATATCAAATATGAAACAGAACTCACACAAGACTACTATGGTGTCTCAAGTCCGAGGACTAACCATGCACTATCGCAATTTTAGAAATTCTTATTTCGATAACATAAATTCCATATAAGAATTTCTAGCGGGTCAATTCAGTGAACTTGTTCTCTAACAAGCACCCGAGTATATATACTTGCGTCAACTACGCTAATATTGATGAAACGCAATATTCTCATCTTATGAGCATATATCATACGTGCGAATGATATTCGACAATTCAATGTCCTATCTTGAATAGTCATTTCACTCGGAACTAATTTAAGACCAAAGTTTTGAAGATATATTTCATAATCACCATCATATGCGTGATCATATCTTATAACATAAAATGGTCTAAGGACTTTATCTAAAAGTGCATTGTTAAATAAATAACAAACATAATAGATAAAGAAATGCCTTTATTAATATAAATTCCAATAAGATTGAATTTACATTTAAATTAAAAAGAGTAAAAACGACCACTATAATTGGTGCGCCGGGTGTAACTCTTTCATTTACTACATCAGTGATGCACACATTAAGTGTTCCCGTGGTGGACGGTGAAGCGTTTTTGTATAACATGCACATAATTATATATGATTAATTTTATCTGGAAAATATTTTTCAGAATAAAACTATATTTTCGTATTATTTTATGAATTTAATCTTGAATTTAATCTTGTGGAGTATTATTTACATTTTTAAGCGAATCGAAGAAAATCTCTCAATCTCCCCTCCCCCACTAAGAATATTATAATAGACTTATTAAACCTTGTGTGATTAGAACAATATTACTCGAATGAGAATTACTGTGAAATTAAGTAAAATAAATCAGTTTTCATAATCTACCCATTCTCTCATCTATATATATATATGAGACAAAGGCTTGATGCGAATTCTCAAATCACACACTAAAAAATATTCATAAATTATACGTATTTTAGAAAGAAAAAATGGCTTCACTAATAAAGCTAATTTTCTCAGTCTCCCTTTTGCTTATCGCCCTAGGTTCTCTCTCTCTTACAATATTTAACTGAACATATGATGGAAAATTGTTAGAGTATTTATTTAATAGTTTATTTGTTATTTTAGTTGTTAGGCTTCATCTGTTTAGTTAGTCTATATATTTGTGATTTATTTATGTATTATGGGAGTGTGATTTCGATAAATATAGATCTAGAGTTTGTTTTCCGATCCCTTGTCTTTTATTTTTCCGTTATTCAATAGAGATCAACGGAATTTCACTTTATCTGCGTTATATTCTAGTATTTTGTTAGTCTTAATTATTCAGTGGATTAGGCGCTAGCCTGCATCGACATCTGAATACTGAATTTGATCGTTGTTATTTTCAGCATCGGCGGACACGTGTCAGAAGAATAGCGACTGCCCACCGTGCGATGGAGGTGATCCGTTGTGCGTGGAGGGCTTCTGCTTTTGTACTTTGACTAATATTAGGGGTGAAAACGGATCGGATACGGACGGATAGTGCTTATACCGTATCCTAACCCATATTTTTTTCTCGGATTCGGAGTCGGATACGGAAAAGCCGGATTCGGATACGAATCCGGAATATTCGGAATACGGATACGGGACGGATATGGAACGAATCCGGATCGAATTCGAATAAATATAATCGGATAATATATTTCATATGAAAATTATCTGGATGTGATTGAACCACATGAAAAAAAAAACTACCTATGCAATCTTTCATAAGAGTCTAATGCAAATTTTTAAAATTGTACATCTATTAAAAACACAATTTTTAGGATTAAAAAAATACAAAATAAATTTAACAATTCAACACAAATGGAGTATATAGAAACCTATATATATATTACTCACTACCTACACATTTTATTGTTTGGAAAGAATTAGACAATTTAATCCCAAATTAGACAAACTTAGGGCCACATTAATTGGACCCTTTAATTAAGGGTTTTTTTTTTTTGCAATTAAGGGGCTAATTTCATCAATACGCACACTCTCTCTTTCTCTCTCAATCTTCTAGGGGACTCAAAAGTCAAAACCCAATTTCACACCATATCTTTGTCGCCCCCTTCTACCCTAGCTCGTCCTCTCCCCTCTATTCCATGTATGGGAGCTTCTCATCGCCGGATGCTCTTCCAGTCGCTGGCAGCGGGGTCGGCCCAGGAGCTTCTCGATCTGCGGCGGTGCGAGCGGGGCCGCGTGGGGACGACGCGCGGTTGTTGGACTCGTTGGTCTTGGGGATAGCGGCAGCGGCGGCTGGGGACGAGGCAAAGATGTGGGGTGCGTGCCGAGGTTGAGGCTAAAGAGGGAGCAGTGGGATTGGGCGAGATTGGCGAGGGAGGTGTGGGTGGGGGGCGGAGGAAGTGGTTGACGGTCGAGAAGAACGGCGGCCATGGATGTTCTCGAATCTATTTCAATTAAGTATATGCCTGTTCTTGAATATGATTCTTGAATCTGAAAATTATTGGGCATTCTCTCACGTAAATTTTTGGGGAAAAAAGTCAAAATATAAATTTCGAATTGAAAAAATTATTTAAAAAAATAATTAATCAAAATAAATATTGATCGATAAAATTTATTTATTCAGAATAATTAAAAATATTTTTTAATTAAGTTAATACAAAAATTATTCATAAAATAATGCTAACATATTACCATAAATACTATTATTAAATATATATAATATAAAATAAAATATATTTAAAAAATCCAGATATCCGGATTTGTTATCCGGATAATATCCGATAAAATATGGTAAAACTCGGATACGGTCGGATATTATGTAATCCGAATCCGAATCCGTATCCGAAATCAACTATCCGTATCCGAATTCGTATCCGACCGGATATTATTTTTTTATTCCGAATTCGATACCGACCGGATACGGTTCCGGATCGGTCGGGAAATATCCGATCCGTTTTCACCCCTAACTAATATTATTGCTGACTATACGACATGCAAAACTGATGGAGATTGTGCTACTGCTTGCCCTAATTGCAGATTCCATTGTGCTAATAATATTTGCGGTTGTTCTTGTTGAACCAATTAATTAGGGCAAAACCCTAATTTAATTTGTTACGTACCCTTTTTTACGTTGCTGCATGCATCCGCATGCATGCACACTTATTAATTATAAGAATTAATAATCTCTCTCCCTCTATCAAAGTATGTTTAAAACAAGACGTGACAGTTAGGATTGAGAATTGTGGGTCCGAATAGCAAAATATGAAATTCCGGAGAGAGAAAAGTATAATTAAGAAAAGTTAAGGGTCAAATTTAAAAAGGTTTTAAAATTGCGGCCCAAGCATGCAGTAGACTATTGAAATAGCTGCGGCCCATTCAATATGGGCGGCCCAAATATATAAAAGTTTCTAAGGCCAGGCTAATCTTTTTTAGGCCTTGAAAAATCAAAATATGAGATGTTTATAATATTTTTAAATTATTTTTTTATGTTAAAATCAATAATAATTAAAATAATTCTTTTGTAGACAATACCGAAATCTGTAAGAAAATACGAAATTCAAAAGGAGTAATAAATAGTTAAATATTACCCCCATCTCATTCGATTTGGCTAGTTGTATATTTAATACCACACATATATTTAAAATACATACCAAACGGAGCGGGGCAAAGGAGTAAAAAATGGAAAAGGAAACAAAGATTAATCAATATAGCATGAACCCAATATTCTAACACAAAATTACTATTAATAGCCATAGATAACGTAGTCAAGTACCAAGGAAATTCTATAGATTCCGAGTGAGTAAAATATGTTGACGAAGGTTTTCATTTTCAATCAGTCATGGTGTTGGCAAGAATTTTGGGATATGTGAGTTTCCACAAGGTCAAAATGGTCCCATCGAAAAGTTTACCAAAGAGGAAAAGGATTTGGTGACGGCCACCAAAAGTATCTCAACTAAAACATTCTTATACCTACATTCATGTTTAATAAACGTAAAGTGTGGTGAATTAATGATTTAATAAACGGAAATTAAATATAAAAAAATTGATTGAAGCCTTTCACCAAACTAGATAAATTACTCCACCACAAATGAAGAAAAACGGTACGTTACCTTTCGGAGATATTGATGAGCCTTTGTACTAGAAGAAAGTAAAGGTCACCAACAATCAAAGTTTTCAATGCTATTGTTGCAGTCTCGACAAAATAAATGAATGCTATTCATAATTTCTCAATTTTTGAATTTTTTTTCTTTTTTATATGGGTTTTTATACATGAGCCTGCTTCTAGGGGCGAAGCTAGAAAAAATCGTCAACGGGAGGCTGAATTACATTAAATTTTGAGTTTGAAATTTTGAACGTGAAATGTCAATAGTTTTTTTTTTTTTTTCCTTAAATGGTAAAAAAGCAAAATAAATAAATGTAAATAAATTGGTTGAGGTGGGTTTAAGCTAGGGTTGTAAACAAATCAAATAATTTTGATTCGATTCGGTATTCGTATTCGTATTCGTATTCGTATTCGATTAGCCCTATTCGTATTTGATTTTTTATGATTCGAATTCGAAAATAAATATTTTTTATGATTCGATTATTATTCCAATACAAATACAAATTTATGATATTCGATTCGATATTCGTAAATATTCGATAAAATATAAATATAAATATAAATATAAATATAAATATAAATATAAATATAAATATAAATATAAATATAAATATATATTACATGTAATATAATTATATATATAAGATATTAATTCTTAAGCCCAATTAATTTTTTTTCTTAAATATTGAATTCGAATCGAATACGAATCATTTTCTCGAAAATATCATTTGGAATATCATTAGAAAAAAAAGAAACGAATATTCGAATCGAATCGAATACGAATCAAATCTAGTATTCAAAAAAATTTCGAATTCGAATTCGAATATTCGAATACCTTAACGAATTCGAATCGAATAGAGTGTTATTTGTTTCGATATTCGATTCGTTTACATCTCTAGTTTAAGCCAGTCCCGAGCTATATGTGGCTTCGCTACTAGTTAATTTTACACTAAAAAAACCCTAAATTTGAATGATTAATTCCTCCTTAAAATTAATGAATTATGACGTGGATAGGATGAAATCACAACTCGAGCATCCCGATCTTTAAGTCGATTTATATCTTTTTTAGAATTACTAAGATAGTTATATCTGATCTGAATCGATAAAGTTTGAGTTATGAGATCGTTACTCAACCAACTATAATTATTTTTATTTAAAAAAATAAGGGCATGAAAAATATGCATGACAAGGAATAATTGATCCGAAAGAATGGAATAAAATAAAGGGCATAACTAAATTAGTAAAGAGATAGGACATAAATGTCTTTTAACCTGAAAATATTCCTTCATCTGCATATTTTGGTCATTATGCAAAATCTCACATGCTCCCTATTATTGCATGTAGCTGTCAAACCTTATCATTCATTCATAACTATTAATTTTTTCACTTATCAAATCTATAGATCCGATCATTAATAATCATTATTTTTCATCAGTTCATTACCTAATGATGGCACCAAACGTGACTTGTGAGTTTTTTTTTAATCAATATAATAAAAATATGGAATGAATCACATGTACATTTAAAATACTAACATACGGAGTATATTCTTTTCTTTTCTTTTCTTTTTTATTTTTTATTTATTTTTCAAACCTAAAGTGCTTGGAATTTCAATTGCTACTCAACATTAATGCAGTCAAATATATTCAAGAATAGGAAATTTTGATTAAACAATTGTATGGCAAATAGCAATAAATATAATTTTCTATTAGAAGACGAGAACATATATTCGGGCCCACACCTGGGCATGTTGTGCTCTATCTCGAGATAAGACAATGTTTGACTTGTACACTGTTCAACATTATTATTCTACACAATTATTCCCTTTTAATTATAATTAATTATTTATTTTAGTGCTGCCTTCTCACAAATTTAAAGGGTGTTTCACTACATTTTGTATTTTGAAGATTTTGTAGTGGTATTAAATTTAAAAGTTGTTAAACCATAAATTTAGTTATATAATCTAGAAATAAATTAAAGAAAAAAAAGGAAATAAACTCCTTTTAATTGGCTAAATAGTTTGAATGTACTGTATTAAATTATTTGTGTCCATAATCTATCCCTGTAATTGAAAAAAGCTACTATTATGGGATTTGATTAGGTACTCTTTTTTATGAGGAGTGAAAGGAGGGTCCACCTTCGAAACTTTTGAGCCAATGAGAAAGCTCCACCTCAGCATTCTGGAAAATGGGGAGGGTTCACTTGTGGGGAGTTCACACCAGATTATTTCCCTGCCTTAAAAGTTGAAACAAAGAAGAAAAGCTCAAGTGAGAAACTGGTTTGCTGCAATGAAGGACTAATTTAACTGTGTTTTTTGTCTTGCAATTTGAGAACCGAAAGGAAGGTACCGTTTCTTCACTTCACTTCTTCTCTATTTTCATTTTTAAAAACTAGGTTAATTTTCTTTTTCGTATGAATTAATATATTTATGTGATTTTTCATATGGATTTTCATTTTCATATGTATGTGTTTTTCTGTGTGTGTATCCGAGTCTGCATTTTACGTGTTTTTTGTGACTGAATCTTTGAATTGAATTTTCTTGTGATGTGGGTTATCTTTGTTTTCATGAAATCTGCCCAAAGATTGAAACTTTAATGGATTGATGTTGAAAAAAATTGAATCTTTGAGGTGGGGAAAAAAAACAAAAAAAAAACTGGGGTTTAATTGTTTCTAGGAACTTCCCATGAAATGAAATTAATTCTCAATTATTTTTTTAAGATTAAATGAGATAATCTAATTTATCATTTTTAAGTTGATGGAGTTTCTATGGTTTGTATTTTTGCCACCTACATTGTTGTTGTTCACTTGAATCATTGCTTTGTTATGCATTTTTTTTTCACCTGCAACTGTGTACTCTCGTTTTAGGCTTCTATGACATATCAAAACTGTTTTTGTTTTCGTTTTCCAACACTAGCTGTTCGATTTTCTCCGGTCGAATGTGGTTTCTGTTAACCAGTTACTTGACAGACCTTGTATCTTTGAAACATCAGCAGTTTATCGTCGAACTAAATGGCATATAGGGTTATGAAATGACGGAGTTGTGACATGCATATAATTTTTTTTTTTGTCGTTAACGTTGTAAATGAAGTCTTGGATCTAGTAAATGACATTAGATGGTTGATTTGTCATACATATAGGGTTATGAAATGACAGAGTTCTGACATACATATATATATTTTTTTTGTCTTTAACGGAGTAAATGAAGTCTTGGATCAAGTAAATGAGATTAGATGGGCGATTTGCCATAATGAAACTGAAGTAGTGTCTTATTCGCACGCCTTTCTTATAAGAATTATTCACTTAGGTTATCATTGTTGTCGTTTTTGTGCTGTTATTAATGCAGCCATAGGCCACGACAAGTTTTTTTGTTTGTTCTAGTCCATTTGGATTTACGTCCTCTGTCCTCGCTTACTTATGAAGCCCTAGTCTTTGATCATTTTTGTGTTATTGGTTTATCTACAAGGAATTAATTTGTTACCTTTTGTCGTTAGTGATGATTTCTCTCTATGCATGGTAGCAACACTACTTTCTAGAATTGTGAATCTATTAGATAATGATGGTTGCCTTTTGCGGATAACCTTATCTTTGTGAGTCAAATTAGGCATCTTTTTTGATATCATAAAGGAGAAATAGTATACGCGACAAGAATAGTTTTATACTGCCACGTATCTTGAAAGTAGTTTCATTATGCATCATTGCTTAGACATTTGCTAACTTTGCATGTTTCTGACTCTTTATATGTTTTTGAAGATACCTATTTTTCTTCCATGCAAATGATTGAGACGATTTTTCTAAGAATCTTGTTATCTAGACGCTTGGTTTTAGTTCTATCTTCTTGCTTACGTGTCATTTTTTTCTCACTTTTGATTCTCTCAGTGATTTAGTATTTATTCTCATTCATTAAGTTCACTTTTGGTTTTGAAGTGATGAGCACCTGCATTGAAGTGTAGCAGATGGTAAATACCTGACTTCTTGAGAGACTAAGTTCGCAGCTAAGGAAGCTCCTGTTTTGAAACAACACCTTCCATTGTAGTGACGCTGGTCATGAGTATGATTGTTAGGACATGCTTGAGCCAAGGGAATCCGATATACCTTTGATACTCATTTTTATTGCCCTTCCCCTTGTTACTTATTTCATACTAGGAAAATGGAGTGAGACTTCCAAAAGAAAGGAGACGTTAAGTTCCATTGAAGCTAGCGGAGCATCTGAGGAAGCTCTGCAAGTCGATAATATGGCTGTTGGCACTATTATGCCTGTAGTAAATTTGCCAATCACCGGGATTCATCAATGCGCAAGATGCTTCGCCCCAGCTGGGACCCGTTGCTCGCAATGCAAGTCTGTTTGGTATTGGTATGCAAATTTCTTGACTGTAACTAGTAGTAGAAGTTTTCAAAAAAAATTCTAATGATGTTTTTTGATTTATCAAAATAATTCTGAATGTGTCGGGATAAGATCAATTTTTGGCAGATTTAAGTGCTTTTCTATTGCTGAACTGACGTGGCCTTTATCGACAAACTGACCTAAATGAATATGATTGACTCCGAATTAAGAATTTCATTAACTCTTACCATAAATATAGCCAATTTCTGTCAAGGGGTATGGCTTTTTGGCGTAACTTATTCAGTGTGGATTATGTCTTTACTAAATCAAACAATTTTGTAGTTCTGGAAGGTGTCAGATTGTTCATTGGAGGCAAGCTCACAAGCTCGAGTGCCAGCAATTGGGAAAAGACTGTCGTGGAAGGGTCTCATTTGGTGAAACTACAGATCATAGTACCTTCAAGTACAACATGCAGCAGCCTACCATTGACAGCTCTTCATCAAAGGATCTCGATTTGCAACAATATATGATTAGCCAACAATCTTCTGACATAGGTTCATTTCTTAGTGGCCAGATGGACTCCTTGGAAACAGCAAATGACGCTGTAATAAGCTTCTCCGGGGAAGCCTCGGGCAGTAGTTTTACTCTCCCTGATTCTTCTCAACCATCAGAAGATCCTCACGTGAGAAACATTACTTTGCCCTCTTTCTACACTTGTGATCATATGTAATATGCTGAAAACGTATATCTGAAAATTTGAATGATCGTTTGTTGCAGTTGAGAGAAGGCCATGCTAACAGTCCTCATGCACCCAAGGATGGAGGTGATAGAATAGAAATAGATCGTCGGAATGTGGTAGATGATAGAAGGATCCTCTGCAGTGATGAGAGCAAAGGCTTGAACTGCCCTTCTGCGAGGACTTCGATGAAAAGGAGTAGCAAATTAAAAGTAGTTTCACATTCTAATGGAGTCGAGCTACATAAATATCAGAAATCAAGAATTATGGTATCTAAAGAACAACTGTGTCCAGATGCAGAACCGAAAACCCAGACTGCAAAGGAATCAGGTAGATTGATATATTGTTCCTTGTTGCCGACACCATTTGCTCCTTCAATTTACCATGGTGTTTTTGATGCAGGAATTACTACTACAAAGGACAACTTTCCTTTACAGGAAACTAATCGGGTTGCAAACCAGGATTTGACAAGGATGAAGGGTACGAAGAAGATGACGAAAGGTGACAATCATCAACACTTAGAAGATGGTACCGTTAAGAAAAGAAAAGTTAAGGTAATTTACCAAAAAATTCTTTCTGCCTAAATATTTATCTCATATAGACATTGACGTATAAAATTTTCATATCGTTCTTCTCCTAATTGCCAGATGATTTTTCCCTATGAAGAATTTGTGAAGTGCTTTCAGTATGAAATTCTCAACGTAATTCCTAGAGGACTTGTAAATTGTGGGAATAGGTAAACTTATTTCTTGTTCTCTCCTCTTATATATAATCACTTACAAAAATTTTAAAAGCGAGTACTTCAAAAATAATTCATCTTTATTCTTTTGCAGTTGTTATGCCAATGCCGTATTGCAGTGTCTAACATGCACAAAGCCTCTAAGCATTTATCTTCTTCGTCAAACACATTCCAGAGCTGGTACTTACTTTTCCTCAAAATTTCCTTTTCGTGAAGTTGCTAAACGAAGCGACACTTAAAAGTAAACTAATCCTTTAATATGCTCTTCACAAATCAGGATGTGCCAAAGATTGGTGTCTCACTTGTGAACTTGAGCGTCTCGTAGTGATGCTGAGACAAAACGGGGGCCCTCTTTCCCCCGTAAATATTCTTATGTATATTAGAAGTCTTAATACTCAGATTGGTGATGGAAGTCAAGAAGATGCTCATGAATTTTTAAGGTCTTTTACGATACTAAGAAATTCTCATTATTAACTCTTGATACTTAAATATATTTCCTCAGTTGACAACTTTCTCTCTGAATTCAGGCTTCTCGTGGCCTCAATGCAATCGATATGTCTCGAAGGTTTTGGTGGAGAAAATGCAGTTGATCCGAGGCTGCAAGATACGACTTTTATACAACACACATTCGGTGGATGTCTCAGATCGAAGGTGCTCGATCTCTCTAGTATTTTTTATTTTTATTTTCGAGATGCCCCTTTATGTTAAATAACTCAAGTATCCCTTACGAAATAGGTGAAATGTTCAAGATGCCACCACGAATCCGAGAGGTATGAAAGAATGATGGATCTTACCCTCGAGATATTCGGTTGGGTTGAGTCATTGGAGGATGCGCTAACACAGTTTACTAGCTCAGAAGATCTTGATGGTGACAATATGTATAGATGTGCTAGGTATCATATCCATGCATCACTTATTTCGAAAATTTAGATTCTGGTTCAATTTCTTTTTTACTTATCGTTCTTACCAATGGATTAAAAGGTGTGCTACTTACGTTCGTGCTCGGAAACAACTACACATAAAGGAGGCTCCTAATATCCTGACTATAGTATTGAAGAGATTTCAGGTATTCTTTTTTGTATATGCATGCATTTTAATTTTCTGCAATTTTATGCATTTCATGTTGCTCCAAACTTATGTTTCAATCATCAGGAAGGAAATTATGGCAAGATTAATAAGTGCATAACTTTTCCTGAAATGTTGGATATGATTCCATTTATGACTGGGAGTGATGACATACCTCCACTCTACATGCTTTATGCTGTCGTCGTTCACCTCGACACTTCCAATGCATCGTTTTCCGGTCACTACATCTCGTATGTGAAAGATTTGCAAGGAAACTGGTTTAGGGTTGATGATACAGAGGTAAGAAATCCATCCCTACTCAATCTACTTCACATTTCTTTCGATATTACTAATTCGATTCACAATCTCTCTCGTTCGTGTCGCGTTTGGCAGGTTCAACCAGTCGAGCTGAGCCAGGTTATGTCCGAAGGAGCTTACATTCTGTTCTACATGAGGTAAAGCTTCGAAATTTTTAAGTCTGAGTCCAGAAAGCTCATTTATGCTCGATTTTATGTGTTTTTCTTTTTCTCCAGGTCGTATCCTCGCCCTACTCGAGGCTGCAATGGGAAATCCGCTCGGCAACAACCTCCTTGCAACGGCCCATCGAAAGTCCAAAAGGCGTCGAGACAAGAACAAAGCAACCTCAGCCACAACCTCGTCGGAAGGGAGCCGAATCCGGAGAGTTCTGGAGTCATGCTCCTCAGAGAGAACAGAAGCAAACCTTCTGTTTTCAGAAACTACGCGGAGTTCTCGGACGCTGCCACTTCAAGCGACTGGTCCCACTTCACGAGCTCCGACGACTCCTCGTTCACGACGGACAGCACCCGGGACTCGGTGGATCACGCCGACCTCGCATTCTCGTCCATATTCCGGTCGATGTATCCGGAAGATTCTCCTTCTAGAAGGTTCGCTCCCGCTTCGTGTGTAGATTATGGCGGTGGGAAGAGAGGAAGGTTGCCTCAAACTTCAGTTGGATGTACGATATGAAAATGATGGTGATGATGGTAACCTAGGATTCTCAGAATGTCTGAATTTGCTAAAAGTAGCTTAGTTTGACAGTTGATGGGATGGGATGCCTCATATTTTTGGTTTCCATTATTGGCATGAGGCGGAATATGATTATTAATTATTAATTCTAACTATTATTCACATGCAAAATTGTTTTGTTTTTTTTTTCTTCAAATGCGAAAATATTTTCAAAATCTGGAGAAATTCGAAAAAATGGAACAAATTTATTATGAAGATCGATCTTATTACAATTGTGATCGCATATCTATGTATCGACGAATCAAAGATTATTTGAAGAAATCTAAAAATTTCCTAATGCTATTTTCTTTATTCATAAAAAAGAAAAAGAAAAAACTGAATAAATCAAGTAGTCTTCTTCTCTGTCTTTATGAAGTTTCTCAAAGCAGTTATAACATCAAGAGGATTCTCCACATGAACTGCATGCCCTGCACTTGGAATTTCAATCACTGATGGTTCTCCATGGCCGATTCTCGTCTGCATCTCGTTCGCGATTTTCTTGAATTTCGAATCCTTTTCTCCGACTACAATCTGAAGTGGCACTTTGCACTGCTCCAAATCTTCCCAAAGTGATCTGTTATGGCAGAGAAAGGAAGAGAAAGATCAGTTCTTAGCTCAAGAAAAGATTCGGACGAGTAACGAAAAAATTAGAAACTTACTGTTGCCTTCCGATGCTCGAATCAGACAGAATTCTTCCCAGAGTGTGCAAGTCTTCATGCTTCAAACGTTTGTTCACTATCTGCTTGAACTGTGGATGGCTTCTTAAGCTGTTGGAAGGAAAGATTCTTTGAGTAAATCGAAGAAAAAGAAAGTCGCGAAAAAAGGATTTTGTGAAGAAGCCATTGTTACCTAGCCCAGAGTTCTTCAGAATACCATGTGTCTAAAAAGAATTCTAAGCCGTTTGAGATGAGTGTGCTTGCTCTGAAGTCGTCTTTAGCCCTTCGGATTTTTCTCGCGTCATTGTCTATCAGTCCCGGGCTTCCGGAGATTATCATGGCTCGTTCAACCTTTAGTTAGGTAGATAGTAAGATAAGTACCAATTGATCAAGAGAAGGAAATCAAGAAAATGGTTTCTGAGGATGTGTTTGTGTACCTTTTCACTGGATTTTAGGGCTGTGTATAGAGAGATTCTAGCTCCCATCGAGTAACCGACGAGTGTAACTTTTCCACTCGTAACATTGTTCAACACCTTGTTTAAGATTTCAGACATTACATCAACTGATAAGTTAGGCCTGTCTGAATGGTTCCCACCATTGTGTTGCAGTTTCGATCCACCGTGTCCAGGAAGGTCGATTGCGATGCATCTGGTGGATTTCGAGACCGCCTTCATGATCGGGACCCAATCTTCACCGGTTCCTAGAAATCCGTGAAGGAATACAACTGCACTTCCCTGTATTGGTTGAAAACAGTTCATAGTTAGATCATATAATAATCAGACAATGATCATAGTAAGTGAAATTATAGTTTAATTTGCTACTTACATCATGGCTTTCTCCAGTTTCAAGCACATTAATGGAGAAGTTGGCACCTTCTGCTTCAACTGCTACTTGGTATTCCTTCACTTCTTCCTCAACCGAAGTTCTAACAATCGCTTCAGGATTTAGTCGAGATTCTTGGAGGAAGTGACCGGCTTCAACTGCATCTGCCTCGACTGAACCATGATTGTGATGGATATTTAGAGGCTCAGCTGTCACTTCTTCCTTAAACCATTTATAAGTTCCGAATCCATGAGCTATGGAGGATTGTGGTTCCTTCTTCATCAAACTCTGCATTTCAGAGTTCTGCATATCGAGAAATCGAGCAAATTGGATGTAGGCAGATAGGCCTAGTGCACTTTCATATGCAGCGCTGATAACCGTCATTTTCTCGTGCTGCTGCGCCCATCGTGCAACCAATGCAGCGTTCTCGAAACCTCCAATAACACCAGGTTTGATAACCTAAATTCAGATTTTGATAAAAGTAAATCAGTAACAAGTTTCCAAAAATTAGTGTAGAGCTTCACTATGAATTGGATTAAGTTTTAGTTGCTTACAACAGCAGCTATTCCTGAGTGGCTGTGTTTCTGAAGAACCTGAAGAAGATTTCCCCTCTCGGAGTTGATGGTTTCATCCAAAGCCACTGGTAAGCCAGTTTCTTCGCAGAATTTCACTATATCGTCTTCGTTATCAACAGGTTCCTGTGTTTCAAAGCATCTTGTTATAGAACAGAACAGGTTTCCTAACGAAAGAACATAATCGAGGCTACGAAAAATTGTCCCAAGTGCTGAAATCTGGTACATGGGGATCTTGGTTGAAAGTTATCATACCTCAATATACTGCAAACTACAATCTTTGACACCATTAGCAAATTTAACAGCTGCATCATAACTCCATTTTCGATTCGCATCTACACGTAGTATAATATCTTTCCCCACCGTTCTCCTCACTTCTTGTATTGCAGCAATGTCTTCATCGGGATCTTCCCTACGTGCTACCTGAGACGGAGAAATGTTACTATTGACACAATGTATGGAAACAAAAATCTAGAAATGCTTCATATTTTGGAGGTATTATTACTTTAATTTTGATGGTAGTGAATCCCTCTGCAACAAGATTGGATGCAATGAATGCTGTGTCCGAGGGGCTTCCGTATGAGTCGATAAGAGCACTGATTTGCACTGAAGACGAGTTCCCGGAAACTTCTTTAGCCGATGGATGAAGTATGTTCAACAAACTGCTACCATTTCTGCTTGCTATTGCACTGAGGATGGCCATCTCTAGTCCACATCGTACACTAGGGAATATCGAACTTGGCTGCAGTAGAAATAATATTAGAATCTGAGCAACTGAGAGTTAGAAGTAAACGATGTATTAAGGCTTACCGGAACTCCTAGATTGTTCCATATCCAAGAAGAGAAAGAGCCCTTCAACAAAGGCAGGTTGTCACTGATTGTGTTTCCTTCAATGGCATGGACAAGAAACCGAAGCTGCTCTTCGACTTGGAGCAGATTTTCGTTGTGGATTTCGAGAGGTGCAACCTCACCGAATCCGACACTACCATCTTCAAGAGTCAAGCTTAAAACAAAGCCTTCTCTATGCAAGGTGTTTTCGGACGAAGATGAAGTAGGTGGAGCATTTAGATTAACCCTGCATAAGTTAGGATATTAAGTATAAGAATACTGAAGATTTTCTTCTTTGCTGCATCAGATGCTTATAATTTACTTAGATGCTTACTTGTATAGTGAGTAATCCATCTTGTTGATTTTGTAATCTGTAGGTCCCGAGGAGGTAGAGTCTGAAATCGAGAGCTTCGAGAGGACATCATAAGCGTGATCCGAGGCTTGACGAGTAAAATTCCTCAAGTTACTATAAAGAAGGAGCATATATCAGTGTGAGGGAAAAAGCAATGCCTAGTTGATGGGAAAATGGAAGCAAACATACTTATGGAACGTAACGTTGGTGTCGATTTCACTCTCTACTTCCACGATGCAATCGACGTCTTCTCTCTGAGACGAGAACAGAGCACTCTGCAGCTCAGTTTTTGTCCGAACCGGAACGTGCTTCACACTGAAATCCAACTCAGACACAAAGAGCTCAAGATCAGACAATGTTACACTAAGTTCAAGATCTTTAGAGGTTTGAATGTAAGAAAAGATATAAATTTCTCACCCATGAGCCAAACATAGATGACGGATCGAAACATTGTGAGTCGTGTAGAAGAACTCTTCCATTATACTTTTGTCTATATTGCTTGCTACCGGAAGCTGACTAAAGATTGCGCCTCCACGGTTGTTTACCACGACTATCACCATAGGCTTTCTCGACGTCCTTTCATAAGAAAAAGGCATATGTCAATGAAGGAGGCTCATTATTTTCTGCTAAGGAGGTAGTTAGGCGAAACATTCGAGTATAAAAGCATACCGGTTTCTCAATAGCGACAATCCATTGGTATCATGAAGAAATGAAACATCTCCCATCACCATAAGCACCTGAGATTACAAAGAATTACAGTGTAAGAACTAAGACTACGTTTTTGAGACGTTCTATGTCCAAAAACACGAAGAGAATCGAACTTACTCGTTTATTGCAGCCAGCAGCAAATCCGATAGCAGTGCTGATCAGACCATCAATACCACTAGCACCTCTGTTTGAAGTAACATGGACATAATGGCACTCCAAACCTGCGTTCGACATCAAGGAATCGCTATGGTTGCATTCTGCTGAATTGCTCCCATACATATCCGCATCTCGAATAGGCATACTATTTCCAAAGAACAAAGCAGATCCACATCGAAGCGTTTCAAAGATCTTTTGTGCAACATAAGGCTCAGTAAGTGATTTTTCGGAGTGAATAAACGATGATGACTCCAAGGCAGCCTGTACAAAAGTGAGGAACATGTTAATAATGTGCCTTTGCAGAAAAGAGTGGACAAAGAATTTAAGTAAGGTAGCATACCGTCATGTCCAATCCTCGTAAGAGTTCAGTCCGTTTCTTCGTTGCAGCTGGTTTGCAAGACTTGATCACACCATCACTGAACTGAGAGATGGTGCTTTGGATTCTATGTGAGATGATGTTTGAAGGATCATGACGGCCTGGATGATCATCGACTAGGATGTAAGAGCAAGGACAGCATTTCTCGACCATCTGAGCAATTCGTCTCCCGGTTATCCGGCTTCCGATCTGTACTATCACATCAGCTTTCATCCAGTCTCTGACTGAATCCGATTGCAACAGTTGATCGAGTTGATCGACGAAGAATATATCCCTTTTGTTGAGAAAGGACGACACGTATTTCCTCAGTCGTAGTCCTGATTGGACATCGACTACGACTGGCCATTGCAAGTGTTTAGCCAGCATAAGAGCTCCCCACATGTCATCTTCTTTGTGCAAAGAGCCAAGCACTAAAATCCCATTCTTCGCCCCTTGAATAAGTTCGATGACCTCGTTCACATCCGAGTACGTGCTACCAGATGACAAAGATTTCTGCGGTGGAATGTATCTGGTGAATGGTTCAGCGCTCTTCATCCAAACTTCTAATCCTTTTACACAGTTTCGGTTGAACGTCTTCACATTGTTTGCCAGTGGTTCTCTGAAAGGGCAGTTGACGTGTATGGGGCCATTCGGTGAAGATGTTGCTTTGAGTACTGCAGCATCGATTGTGGTAAGAACGAGCCTCGCGGAGACCTCATCAGTAGGAGGAGGAAGACTGAAAAACTGCCTTGCAAACGTTCCGAAATGATGGATCTGATTGATTGCTTGGTTTGCTCCAACATCTACTAGATCAGGAGGGCGATCTGCTGTAAGTACGAGCATCGGTTGAAAACTTTGGCTGGCCTCGACAACCTGCATACATAGGTGGAGTGAGACTAATACCAAAGAGCAAAATGCAATCCAATTACCTAAAAGAGAGTAAGAAATGAAGTAAAGGAACTGTGTGGAACTGTAAAACTCACAGCAGGGAAAAGATTCGAGACTGCAGTGCCGGATGATGTAATGATGACTCCTGGTTTCTGGGAACCTTTGGCGTAACCGAGAGCATGAAATGCAAGGGAGCGTTCATCGATGCAAGCAATACAAGTGGTGAGGGGGTGACTCGCAGCAGCTATCGTCAAGGGAGATGATCTTGATCCAGGTGCTATACAAAAATACTAAACCAAAAAGAAAAAATTCAGAAAAGTAGAGAATGTACTGCAAGGAAATAAGTTCTGCTCTCAGAAAAAGAACAAAGAAACAAATTTCGACAGTATGTCTCACCGTCAAACCAAGTCTAACGCATTCTTCGACTATAAGAGATGCCCACAAAGCATTGATGTTGGGAGAATCTTGAGAGAAATAGCTCACTTTATTGGTCTCTTTTGTTGGATGCTGAAAGCAAAGATGAAAATTATTTCACAAAGTGAAGAGAATTAATTTTTCGATGAGAAAGATTTTGCCTCATGAACTAGCTTCATACCATGTTATTTGCAACTGTCAAAGTAGACGAAAGCCTGGCTGCAAACTGACTGAAGCACGACGAGTCATTTTCCTGCAAGAAACGAAAAGTATACATTAGATTGTCACCTATTAGAACTACATGATGCGTCATAAGATAATAACTATGAAGATCGAGGACATACCAGTTCCGAAGTGCTAGCCTCGAGCTTCTTCCCATCTATTAAGAGTGAATTCACGCGTACCTACCAAATTTTTTCAAAGCAAAAATGGTCAGTAATGAGAAACTCAAAATTATCTTTTGTAGTTGGTTTTTTCTTCTTCGACTTATTATTATTTTTTTTTCCCGGGCAAAATCATCTTACCATTTGCGTATGCTTCTCTGCGTTTTTGAACTTCAAAAGAGATGAGGAAATCAGTTGGCTACCACTTGCAGAGGTATACCTGGCCTGAAACAAGAAAACGAAGTTGTTAATAAACAAATTGCACTGCTTGTCAACAGCAAACTCTTGAAATGGAAAATCATAATTGTAATCAAACTCGAAAACAAAACCAAGAAAAGTAGAATCTTGTAGTACCTGGTCAAAACTGCTCTCGAATGTTTGAACAGCTTCATCAAAAGTACACATCGAAGAATCGTCCCATGCAAGTGTAGCAGATAAGAAGGAGATATCCTCGAATTCGTCCAATTCAATCTGTCGAAAATGTAGCCTCATTATACAAGTACTATAATCACAGAGAGCAAAAATAGCAGAGACTCCCAAAATTCTAAAATATATATACTCTCTTGAAATGCAAAAGAATGATACATTACCTGTGGGATGAAAAAGTAATAAGAGCCGGTTTGAGGCTCTGCGGTAGACATCTTCGAGTCGAGCTCAATATCCAAGAACCCGTAAGCCTTTGAAGACGTGGATTCAGCCGGAAGATATCTGCATAAATATTTGCTTAACTTCTTTAATCAACATTGTATCTGAATTCAGTTAACTCCAAACAAAACCATAAAATAAAGCTAGCTAATGATCAAAGCACAGAGAAAAACGAAAAAAAGTTACCTCAGCAAAGAACTGCCATTTCCTGAAGCATGAGAAGATCCCTTGAAGCTGACAGCTGAACCTATGCCGAAAACACCTCTGGTTCTTCCCAGAGAGAGTGATTCGTACGTTGAATCCTCCTTCTCGCTGGAGACGAAGAATAAAGGGAACGTCTTCGACGACTCCGGTTGACAGCAAAACCAGTTCAACGCTTTCGCACTTGGAGGCACTGCAAGCTATGGATAGAAAAAGGAATTCAAATCCCAAATCTTTCTTGAGAAAACATGAAATTCTATAACAATTTTTCTCATGAATGAAAGCATATGTATGATCTAAATCAAGCTAGCGAGAAACTCGAAACGAATCAAATCATCATCGGAGAAACGCTTTTGATGACTTCAACAGAGATGATCAACCAAAGAACACAAACAAAAAAGCAAGAAATTCCGATGATCATGCCACCAAAAACATAATTCTCTCTCAGACAAATGATCAAACAGTCTAGCTTCGATATTCAAGAAACGCAAAAATGCAGAACCATTAAATTTGCAGCACCTGAAATCGATACATCCCACTTGAACAAGAAGGAGGATTAGCCTTGAGCTCCTCCACCGCCGCCTTGATCACATCCAACCCCTGCTCCAAACTCAAAACCGGCGCCAAATTACGCGTGATGCAAGTGTTAACGAGCAATGCAGCATCCTTATCATCCATCACTTTCTCCATCCCCATTGGGCTCCTTACAACCTCAACATCCATCACTTTCTCCATTCCCAACGAGCTCCTCACAACCTGCGAAGATCGCCAATCATAAGCAAAGCAAAGAAAAGACAAAACCTACGAATCTAGGAAACAAAATCTTGAAAAGCTCGAACCTTTGAAATGGGATTTCGGCCGCCATTGAAGCGAGCGAGAGATGGGAACGAAGGTTTGTTATAAGGGGTGCGTTTGGTGACTGTGATTATGGTCTTTTGATGAACTTGAAGCTTCGTTGATGGGAAATGCAGAGTGAGTTTGGAGTTCAAGATGAGAGAATTCATTGTTTTTGAAGCAGAGGAGGGAGAGCTAGAGCTATGGCAATTGCTTTGAAGATGACATTTATATATAGTAGCTTTCTTAGCTCATTACATTTGTGCATTTATTATTTTAACTTTTTTTTCTTTTTTTCTTTTTTTTCTATAGTTTATTAAAATTCATGTTAGTTTGTTCGAGTTTTCTCTTTCTTACGTCATTTGACGGCTGAGTGCTTTAGATGCAAAATTGTTCGAATATATTTTGTCTTGTCAGGGAAAATTATTTATTACTCCCTCTGTCTCAAGATTCATGACCCCTTTCTTTTTAGCACTGTCGGCAAGTATTTTCACGCTTCTCGGTGATAAGTTTTAAAATGAATTTTTGATGTATTTTTCTTTTTACGGGATACTACGACACTTGTAGTATCCCGTAAAAAGAAAAATATATCAAAAATTTATTTTAAAACTCCATCACCGAGAAGCGTTAAAATGCTTGCCGAAGTGCCAAAAAGAAAGGGGTCATAAATCTTGAGACAGAGGGAGTATTAACCGAATAATACAAATAAGTTTAAGCTAATTAATTACGAATAAGTTTAAAATTTGAAATTATAAAAAAATATTCATAATTTTCTAACATAATTATTTCTATCATTCTAATTATTTTGTCCTCTTGCAATTCTGGTTTTTGCATAAAAAAATGAAACGTAATTGAAAATACAAAGAAAAGAAAAGGATAAAAGATAAAATAAAATAAAATAAAATAAACATAAAATCAATAGAATAGGAGTACTATTCTATGAATTGACTTGCGTAGTCATATCTTGACTATTTATTTTAAAAGGAAAACAATTAATGAAGTATGAAAATGAGAATGTAAAACATTTGCAATTTTTGTGTTTGTTTCTACAGATTGGCCCCTCGAGCAATTTATAGAAAAATAAATCTGAAAAACAATAATCCTTGAAAAAAAAAATATTTTTTTTGAAAGTGAAGAATACTACTATCATTAAAAAATTGAACAGAGTTTGTTTTAATTTTGTTCTGAAAATACAATTAATTTAGGTCGACACCAACCGTTGAAATCGCCAAAGTTGACTGAATACATGGCATGGATCTAGACCATTTATTATTCTTAAATTATGGCTATTTTTATTATTTTATTTCCATACTACTTGCATATATGCGTACACCGAAAAATAATAAAATAATACCACTATTTTGTTTTATATGGTGAATTGTTGCATGAAATATGATAAGGTTTTAATTGTAAAAAAAATTCAACTGCTATAACCGCATACTCAATCACTCAATATGTAAACAATACTAATGGTTGTATATTTTTTTAATTAATAGTATTAAATAGGAAGCACTTGTTAGTCTTTTACATAAATCATCTTAAGCAAATAAAATTCAAGGTGGCTGTGTTTTGAATTAATACCTTTGTTTTCTCAAGTGGTCAGTTCAACTGTATTGACTGGCAATCAAATGCCACATATGTTTTAAAATTGGAGATAAGAATAAATAAAAAAAATTAAATGAGACCATTTTTTTTACTATTAATTACTCCCTCCGGCTCAAGATATATGAAACTATTTTTTTATTGGGTCGTTCCACAGATATTGACATTTTTTTTTGAGTATATTGACACCTTTTTTATTTGAGAAATAATTAGGTTTAAATGGTACATTAGTAAATCCCTTATACATTTAATATTTTCTAATTAAATCTCAGCATGCACTTATCTCTCAGCACGCATCTCAATATAATTTAAATTCTAAAAATTTAAATTATCATAACTTGTTCGTTTGTTCTTTGATTTTTATGATTTTTTTATACTAAATTAAAAGTCTTGATACGATCTTTCATATAAGATCAGACATCAGTATGTTTTTATGCATCGATAATGCTCTAGTTTTAAAATAAACCAAATACATAAATCATATTATATCCCCAAACACAATACACTTTAAATATTAAACACTCTCGTATTAAAAACCATGCCCAAAAAAGGTGTCAATAATTTTGAGACGATGAAATACATTATAATAATTGCATGAAATTGTAGACTATGCACCATAGCGATCAACATCAGTATGGAATACTTTTTCTTTGACTTCTAATCAGGAGAAAAAAAAGAAGAAAAAGAAGAGTTCATTTTTCTATTTCATGGTGTCATTAAAAAAATATTTAATTAGTAATTTTAAGTTTTTTGACTTTACACTTTTTGCTAAAAGAAATTAAAGGGATTTGTGATTTCAGGTGTCACATGATGCAAAAAAATAATTGATGTAGTGGGTGATAATTTGGAATTAATTAATTAATTACAAAGCCAGATAATGACAAGTTGTCAAAGTGGGACAACAGATTTTGCTGAAAGAAATAATATTATAATCCAAGTCATAATAATCGCTCGTTGAATTCAAGGATGGTGGCATTTTCAGTCTTCAGTCTTCATTAAATATCAAAAAATTCATAAACTCGACGCCTAAAGTATACATATTTCAAAATTGACCTAAAAAAGGAGTATTTCAAATTAATACTGAGTTATCAGTATTAAATTTACAGGTAGTCCACTAGAGTGTAGACAAATGATAAAGTGACACGTGTTTAGTTCAGTCTTATGTTTAACTCCCTCCGTTTTGTTTTTTTGTTTTTTTTAAAGTGTCTAATTTAGCTTTTGTTTTTGTTACTTTTTAACTGTCATATGTTCTTATAATTAATGATATAGATAAATTAGTGTTAAAAAAAGAGAATAATAATGAAGTTAAAATGTAAATTTACATACTTTCTTGACATATAATTTTATGGTAAGGGACGTTTCAGGAGGGAGTATTCTTCTATTGCGATTATATTGCTCAAAATAATTGTCAAATTTCATAGCCCTTTCCATCATTTTTTTTTTTCCTGTAGTTGATCTATTTTAAGAGGTGTAGTTTATTAAATTTGTTATGATCTAATGCAAACTGATTTTCAGTTCCTTAAATTTTCAAATTTAGCTAAGGCATATATAATGCTATTATGTGATTTCAATAATTTAGAAGCCACTACATTCATTTAGTTAAATCTACTCTATTATTGCAATATATAGACACTAAATAATATAGGCATGTAGCATGCCAATTTATGTTCAGATTTTTGGCTACTGAAATTTTCAATTTAACCTACATAAACCTATTCCAGATAATTACTCAATTTCATATACTTTATAGAATCGTTAATTAATTTAATATACATTGAAAGTATATATGCTTTCTCTCTTGTTGAAAAAAAAAAAAAAAAACTCAAAAGTTAGATCAAAAGGGCTTAGCTCATTTCTGCATTTGGCGGATATGAAATGTAAAAAATTTGGATTAAATCAGTATTTTAGTTTTTTTATTACGACAAAATAGTATTATTTATAGCATCTAAAATTGAGAAGAAAAAAAAAAAAAGTGAATTTGAGAGTGATATATATACTGGGCTTTTATATCAAGTTGGTTGGAATATACTCATGTAATGAGATACTAAAATAGTGGGCTTTCCAATAACTGGGCTTGGCCCAAATTCAGCAAATTTTTCCATTGAAAACAGCAACCCCCTCAAAATTCTGCCTAAAAGCAAAAAAGGGCAATCAACAAAATTAAGAAGAAGAAGAGGAGATGAGGAGGAGGAGAAGAAGTTATATGGAGTATATAGAGTCGAGCGGTCTTACGTGGAGTGAGCGCAGACCGAAGTCTTACGGTGATTATCGGAGAAATTTTATAATTGTATTATGTGATGATTGTTTTTTATATAGATTAGTCGTCTCATGAGTGATTTAATCTTAAGTCCGCCAGCAGTGTGGTCGTAAGAAAATGAATATTATTTGTAAAAACTCATGTTGCCTCTTTTGTAAATTCTTCTTGCCCTAATTTCCATTGATGATTTTTCTAGGTAACTCTTTGTGGCCAAGTATCTAACTACGTACTCCACACTCTCATAGCTCTTTAATTTAACATTTCAACCATTTATATACCTATCTCAATAAAAATAATATATAAATATTTATAATATGTTTTCATATTGTATAAAAAAATATATATAATCTTCGTATACAATTATTGGATCCAACCTGAACACCGTGGAACTAACTTAGTGTTGGAAATGAAAAGCCTCTCTCTTACTTGTTGTCTCACATTGAAAAAATACTCTTGTGTGGAAACGTATATATTAAGAAGTGGGATATGGATACTTGAATGAGTTTGTGGGCCTTTTGGATAGTGGGCTTGGGCTACCAAACACACACGCGTGCCCCGCCCCGTCCGAGCCCGGCCCGGTCGGGTCTAGTCGTCGCGCGTGTGGGCTTGCTTCTCCGACTCCCTCTTGATTCGTTTTATTTTTATTTTTGTTTCTAGAATTTTTCTAGAACTTTCTTTCTTGTTCACTAAGTTTCTTTCATCTACAATTTTCGTGGGCTTAGTGGGCTAAGTGGCTCAGGTTAGGGTTTGTGGTGCATCTTGAAGCACTATATATACGTGCTCTCTTCTTCACAGAATGGACACGAAAAACCTAACCTCTACAACCGTCTTCTCCTCTCTTCCAAAAGCGTCTCCAACTCAATCTCCCGAGTGCACGTGAGTTTGAGTGCTGTGTTAACCTTCGAGAGTGGTTCGGCGTCGAGACTTGTCACCGAGGGTCTGCCAGAAATTGCTTTTAGGACAGTGGTGCGACCACGGCACAACGACTGACTTATTATTTTATCCATTTTGTTTGTGCAGATTTGTTCGTTGGCGCTCTCTCTACGGTTCGAGCACTAACACTTAGCTAGGAATTACAATCTATAATATATACATTTTTCATAATCCAATGCAACAATATAATTAAATAAATAGTAGAGTTTAGTTCATATGTTAATAAATCCTGACATGTTAAATAGGAATGAATCTGGACCTTTGTTGCACAGGTACGGGGGAGCGGGTGCGGGAGCGATACAATATGGGTATCGAGATTCGTATTTTATAAAATATAGGGAGCGATTCGTTAAGGATACGCTATTGTATTTATATTTTCAATTTTTATTATATATAAAATTAATACTTCCTCTGTTTCAAGATTGTTGACACGTTTTTTTTCCTTTCTTTTTG
Organism: Mentha longifolia; assembly: GCA_001642375.2. NCBI lineage: Eukaryota > Viridiplantae > Streptophyta > Magnoliopsida > Lamiales > Lamiaceae > Mentha > Mentha longifolia. The sequence continues at coordinate 27,581,501 of CM038121.1, forward strand.
GCACACATTTCCACGCTTCTCGATGATGGATTTTAAAATAAATTTTTGAAGTATATTTTCTTTTACGAGATACTACGAGTGAAAATGTGTGCCAAAAAGAAAGGAAAAGAAACGTGTCAACAATCTTGAAACAGAGGAAGTACAATATTTAAAAATTAAAAAAATAATTGTATATAGTTTTTCTCAATCAAAATCGAAATATTTTCAATAATTTTATATAACCAAAAAATAATGCAACAATTCAAATAAAACAAGCTCCTAAAAAAGTTTAAAATAAAATAATTTAAGCGCTTTACGTGTAAGATTTTTTTTCTTATTTTACATATATGGTTTCTCATTTTCTTTATTTTAATGAATTTAAATTTAAGTCAAATTGAAATACTTAAAATTTGCGAAAAATCGCCAAAATAATTAAGTTTTCAAAAGTAACTCCATGTGCGCATATTTTTCGAACCCGATTCGTGAATCCCTCGTACTAGATTCGCATATCCAATATTTTTTTATTTTTCAATATTTGAGGATTCGCCAAATGGCAAATGCGATGCGTATTACACGAGAATCGCACCCTTACAAAAATCCGATACGTGCAATATGCTATTTTTTGAAGAATCCATGCATCAGAGATTTGGACCATTGATCTTAGTCAAATCTACGACTGGCATTGATTTAAGCATGTTTTCAAAGTACAATAAGCATGATTCTATTTAAACATCAATTTATACATTAAAAATCACAATTATATAATAAATATAATTTCTATGCATATTTAAGCATGATTTTGCATACCTTTAAGCATTTTTTTCATTTTAATATGTCAGGATTTATTTATATACAAACCGTTCCCATAACCTATGTATGTTTGACTGTATGTATGTATGTATGTATAATACAAACCCTAGCTAGGTGTAAGCCACAGCCGTGCATACAACCAGAAAAGCAAAGGGCCCCACCAGCAACGCCAGGCCAAGCGGAAGGTGGGACGCCACAGCGACTACGATCGCCGCCGCTGTTGCGATTGCGCTGCTCTTGGCCGTGAGTGTCGAAATATCCGGCAGGAGCCGGCGAAGAGACAGCGCAGTGAAGATCAAGCCCAACCCCAGTACCATGCAAAGCTCCACCACGAATAAAGGCAGCGAAGAAGTCCGGCTAGTGAGAGCCGCGCCCATGACTGCTCCGATGGCCAGACCGCCGAGGGCTAGCGTCGAAACGACGATCGTTATGGTTCTCCGACAGAGCCATTTTCTCTGTTTTATCAATAATGAAATAAATTTATAAATAATGATAATCATAGCTTCTTACATTTTTTTTTTCTTAAAAACAAATATAAGGAAATTTTGATAAAGCAACACGAGAAATTATATATTGCTAGTCCACCTTGTAAAATAAATAACTAAAACCTAGTATGTCAACAGTTAGCTAGCTTTACTAATTATATGAATTTTTTGTACCTAAAAACCGTTGAAGGATTTTCTTAAACATCACACAAGTTCACATAATGACATAAATAAACATTATCACAAAACTAGAGAAACAAAATTTAACATTAATTACCAGAATCTCGAATTCGAAATCCAAAATATTGCACGTAGCAGTCCAAAAAAGTCCGGTTTTTTGCTTCTTCAAACAACATTGATTCATATCTAAACCCTAAACTCTAAATCCTGAATGACGTGAATTACACTTTTTAACATAATGAGAGCGCAAAATGTTAGGATAAAGAGAAAAGAAGATGTAGATTATAGGCTCATGCATCATCTAATCTAGAATGAGAATTTCTTTTCTAACTGTTGTGATACATGGAGGACATTGGTTTTGGCTTCCTATTTATAATCAGGATGAGAAATCGATCTTTAACTCAACAAATCGTGTATTCATTAATTTGTAATCAAATCTTAATTTCCATATATTTAATTAGTTCGGTTCACGTGCGGCTTAATTATAGAATATTATTGCAAACCAATATTTAATGACTTTTGTGATTTTATAGTTTTTTTTTATTTTTTTTATTTTTTATCGGACAAATGTTAGATTAGTTGTTAGTACACTAAGCTCCCAATCGAATTCAATTAAATTCTTATAACGCAATTAGAAAACTAATTGATTACAAATTCCAAGAAAAATGGTCGTATATGAAGAAGGATCATCTTTGTTGTTGTTGTTTTTTTTTTTTTTTTAGAGATAATGAAGCTAGGATCATCTTATTACACATGGGATATATCACAATATATCTAAGAGCAGATAAACTTTCTTTTTTTCGTTAATTATGTGATTTCGTACACCAAAAAGTCAAACTCACTCCAATATAACTAATAAAATGTTGATAAATGTGGAAATTAAGCACTGGATTAGTCGTTACTACCATTTTTTGCCCTGTCCATCAATTCACTCTTGATAAAACATGTTTTTTTTTCTTCTTCTAGTACGACTGATTTAATTTGCAAGAAAACAAATTAAAAATTCTAAATTCTAATGGGGAAAAGGTTTAATTCATTTTTTTTTCCTCGCAGGCGTGCCTCAATATTCATAACAAATACTACCTCCATCCCACCATATTAGATCACTTTCACTTTATTAATTTTTCCGGCACGCGTTTTCACCGAAACCTAATACGGGTTTTAAAATATAATTTTGAAGAATTTTTTTACGATTCTCGTAGAATTGCAAAATAGAGTTGAAGAAACAAACTATGAAAAATTACTAACACAATTGCTAGTATTACTCAACTCAAACACAACTATTTGGATCTTCTCTGACTCTCTTCTCTTCTCTCCAAAATCCGTAAGATGCATCTATAAGTACTTGAAGTATATACTCCAGCAATCTTCAAAACTCCCACGTTCTTCTCTTGGCACGAATAGATTTAGTGGGAACGGTTTTTCTCTCAAAGCTTCAACCCACGATCATGCTTTTGACCGAGTCTTCCAACGGTTACAGCCCTCTCCAAGTAGCACTAGGTTAACTCCTTAAATATAGGCCTGCGATATGTGGTGGGTTGTAAGTATACGAGCCCAATTTCCTTCAACACTTGCGTATTGAGATTTAATTAGATTAGCCCAATCTTCCTTCAATCACCAAAAGGCCCAAAAGTCTCCCCCTTTATCCAGCTTTTCTCTTGAATTAATCCTGCATAAAACATGTTAGAAACACAGGTGAAGAAAGACAAAACCTAGGAGATGGAATCTAAGAGTAGATTCCAACAATTTGGGCTTTCATTTTACTCTAAGGCCCCGTTTGGTTGCCCTGACAAGCCATGATAAGAAAAGTTATCTGCGCTTATGCGGACGTTTGGTAGCTAAGACACCTTTTATGTCCGGCCCGAGAATTGAGTTCGGCCCGAGAAAAAAAGCACTGTAGCCTTTTATATAATTTTCGGACCTATTACCTCCGATGAAATTTACACGCTTGAACAGTAATACATACCCATTCTGCAAAATTCCTAAAAAGGCCCTTCAGCTCACATAACCTCCAATTTCCTAAATTCCTGAATTCTTGAAGAACGACCGGCGTGGCCTATAATCGACTGCGATTCCATAAGCTCGATTGCGACTTAGCTCCGCCGACGAGAAGACGGGAAAGCTGCAGCGACTGATCAAGCTTCAATTACCCACCGTCGCCGAGCAAGGTATGTATCGCGGGATGATTATTCATTTTCTTTTTTGGGTTGTGTTTTTCCTAAGCTTAAAATCTGAATTTTTCTTGCGAAAAAATGGGTATCTTTTCCTTTTCTTGTAGCGAAATCTCCTGGACTATCTGAATGACTCTGCAAAATTATTTTTTCATTTTATGTTTGTCCATTATTTTTCGTTGTTGTTGGTTGCTTTTAGTCTTTGATGATCCAAAACTTTGAATCATATATTTTCCAAGTTCATTGTTTAATGTTGTGTTGGTTTTTTTATCTCTATAATTAGTCTATTCTTCATATCTTTAAAAGAGAGTATTTGCCATGTATAAATGATTCTACAGGTATGTTTGATGATATACGATAATGATTTCATCAAGATTTTAATAATTAGTAAAATAGTGATGAGGAAAGATGCAAACATTCATTAAATCTATGCATGAAAATCTGCAAAGTTTAGTTTCATTTGCCAATTCGAGTAGATTTTGTTATCTACAAATTATACAATGCCCACATTCACTAGGAAATTGGAATGCATGTTTCTTTAATACAAACCTGGCTGGCCTAAATCATAATATGTTGTGTGTATGGATTAATGTAGTTGGTGATTCTATTTTTAGTTATGTATATATTTTTGGTACTAGATATCAGAAGTTGGGTTCTGTGGGGATGAAAAATAAATAGCCATTGTTGATTCTCTATGAAGCTGGTAACTAATCAAAGCATTGCTCCTTTAGTCAAAGCATGCCTAACTTAGTTTTACATTTTGCAATTTAAATTTATGTCTTGAGAAAAAAGATACACTTTATGCTAGAACAGAAGATTGGAGGTGCACTATGAAGATGAAGAAGATGGGGAATTTCGTAGAGGTTATGTGGGATGATTTTGTTTAGTCAACTTTAGGTTTCTTTGAAGTTCTGTACTTTCCTCTGTTTTTTAAGGATTACATCAACATTGTTAGATTTCTGGATTTTGTTGTTGTTGACATCTGAACTTATTGCTTCTAGTTTTTATTGTTGTTCATAATTCTAAACTTATTGTATCTGGTGTTTATGGAGATTAATCTGAACTTATTGCTTTTGGCTTTTATAGAGATGTTTGGTTCCTTATTATGACTTGAAGTTTATGATATCTAAACTATTTGTTCTGGAATTAATATTTTTGATATGTGTTGGTATCCTTTTTACTGATAAGTTTACTCTGTATTTTTTCAATTATTTCAGCAAAGTGAAGCAGGCTAGCATGGAAGCTAGTAGTGATGAGCTCCATCTCGTCTAATTTCGGTTTTCAAATTCCTTGTTTTAGTTTTCTGTTTATGGCCCCTCTGTTTTAATGAGATTTTCAGAGTGATGGTTGTTATCTTCTTAGAGACATTGTACCTCAAATTTTTATTGTTTATGAACTTTAGAATTGGAAATGTAGTCCAATTGAATTTTCGACATGACAGATTCTTCGACTAGAGGGGCTTCCTCCATAGCTTTATGGCGTAAACTGTTTCTTGCATCTTGCAAATTAAATTTAGCCGGATTTTTTCCCCTTCAATTCATAAATTTCATGGGCTCTTTGATTAATTTTATTCTTTTACAAACTGCATGAAGCAATAATAAACCAATAAAATGTTACTATGATTCTTGCTATGCCATTATATATATTCAAATGTTATTGCTTCATTCAAAATTGTTTAATGACTTTTCTTGATATGAAGAGTATATTTTGATTAAACATTACTATTATTAATGGAATGAATGCTCAGGGAATTTCTTCGAGCCCTCTACTTTGAGAATCGTAGTCGATTATTTGAATCTACTAGTTGAAACAATTGGTGGGACACGGGACATAAATTAAAGATTTCTATGGGGTTAAATGTGTAAATGATCATTTTAGTCATATACTTTGTCTTGGCTACCAAACAGGAAGAATAAGATATCTGGAAGGGTTGTCTTTGGTACCAAACGGCTTGCTAAGATTATAATCTCAATGAAAGGTAAGATAATAATCTACCTTTTATCTTATCATGCTATATCCCGTCCTGACAACCAAACGAGTGCTAAAAAAAGAATTGGGCTTTCTTGTTGGGTTTGAAAAGAATAAGGCCCGGCCTAAATAATATTAAATGTTTTGTAAAATGTCGTCGTTCCTTTTTCTTTTCTTTTTTTGGGTAATTGCTTTGTGGGTACAACTAGTAAAACAATCACTTTGGGATAGTAAAGATAAATAATAGTTATATAGATAAAAAAGATAAAAAAAATCACTAATGAATTTTGTGAATTACTTGTTTTTTTTTATCCAAGTGACTATTATTTATCTTTACTATCTCAAAGTGACTATTTTTGCCTATTTTCCCTTACTTTGTGTACGTTTCTAACAATCCCCATCCCTTAATTCCTAGTATACATCATCTTATTTGAAGTTTATTTGGTCTTGGTTTTTCTTCCGATCGATTGAGAAATTGAATTAATTTTTAAATCAACTGGGGTTTTTAATTTTCATAAAACTTTTTTTGTGAATGTATTTACATAAATCTTCATATGCAATATATAGTTATTTATTTGTTGCCCCGCAATTAGTTTGAACTGTTCCTTAGCTCGCATAGACTTTATATTTAACCAAGTATTAATTAAAACGAAATGATTATTTCTCAAATCAATTTCGCTAATGAAACAATACTTTAAAATGCATGGGTTTCACTATAATTACCTTTCATTTAAAATACAACTATACTTGATACATGTCTTATGCAAGCCCATAGTATGCTTCTAAATTCTAATTACAATTAGCCATATATTATACTATATTTATATATAGTCAATTCTATGTCTCAATTTATACTTGAGCAATCATCAGGCGAGGGCGGCGGTGAACACAACGATAGCCGCGGCAACCACCCCGAAGACGGTGGCGGCCACCGGAGGGAGCTCCGGGATGGTCCCAACCATCGGCAGAATAACGGCAAACAGGGCAACCGCCACTCCACCGAATTTCACCATGGTCGTTGACAAATGACAAACCGGGTCTTTTTTCCCGGAGAATGATTCCAGCCACGACGAAAAGCCAGCCGAAATACACGGCTGCTTTCTCGTAGGGTTCGACACGTGGGCGGCGGCGATGTCTGAATAGCCGTCTTTGTCGACGGCAACCTTTGCCACCACCCCGCCGACAACCTGAGTCGCAACCTTGGCAACAAAACCTTCGCCGCTGCCGTTGGGCTTCTTCTTCGACGAATCGGCGAGAAATTTGGAAAGGATCTCTTCGTCTGAGAGTCCTATAAGCCTCAGCACGGAGCAAGCTATGAATATTTTTTGGCTAGCTTACTCAAGTGCTGCAGCTGGTCATCGTTAAGAACTTCCTCTTCGTTGAGCGCTCGTTCGAACCTAACCATAATGAAAAATCAAACCCAAATCAAAAACACAATTAATATAGGAAAGGGGATGTAGAGGAAGGTAGGGTTACTGCATACACGTATATATAAAGATGCATGCATGGGAATGGGATGTGTTTTTCCAAAATTTTCAAAGCAAAAAATATTCTTACATTAAATAAAAATATTCTCTCATTCAATACCAATACCAATCCATTTTTTTTTTCTATTCTGGGTATTATACTCTCTGATCAAAATTTCGTTTAATTTGCAAGGCATAATGAGTACAGTATGTTGTGTCTCAGAGGATGAATCAAGAATTTCGAACTTCAATCTTTTTCTTAAAAAAAAGTTAAATAATAAAATAAGAAGAAATTTGATTGTGCAATATAAGAGGAATTAAAACATAGCAGTTTAAAGTATTTACTAAATCACAAAAAAAAAAATATTAATACAACTAAAAAAAAAAAGAACAAATATTAGCAATGCATTATTTAACATTAATTACCAGTATCTGAAACAAGGAATTCAAGATATTATTCGAGCATTCCAAAGAAGTCTGACTTTTTGCTTCTCCAAAAACCATTGATTCAGACCCACAACAATCATTTAAACCCTATACCCTAAGCCCTAAATCCAATACAATTAACATGTGAATTTCAATGTATAATGCAATTGCCTCAACAAATGCTAAAAGAAAAGTTATGGAATGAATGAAATAAAATAAATTATGTGTACTGAAATCACCATTCTTTCTGTAAATTAAGGTTGTGCAGTGAATGATGGCTTTGTCTTGTCGCCCCCTATTTATAATCGGGATCAAATCTTAGCATTTAAGCAGCTAATAATCTCATATATTTTTGTCATAAACCAATATTTAATCTTGTGATTTTCTATATTAAGTGATCCAAGATTAGATAATCATTCAAAATCACTACGATATATCGTGATTACAAACAATCATTAGTTGTAGGAAATAGAATCAAAAAGGAATTAAACGCAAATTATAAGAGTTAAATGAAGAAAAACGGAAGACGTTTATGCAGAATGTATCTTATTGCAAATGAGATTGCATATCGCATAGCAGAAAAACTTTTGTTTCCGTTAACTAATAATTATGTGATTTCATATATCAGAAAGTCAAATTCACCCCAATATAACTAAAAATGTTGATAAATATGGTAATTAAGCACTGAATCAGTCATTATCATTTTTTCCGTACGTGTTGATGCAATTTCTTTTCCTCAATTTAAATCTATCTCATATGTTCTTACTTTCGATTTACAATGGACTCAAATACTCCGCACATTGCGAGGCCCAACTTCAATTTGGGCTTATTGGTTGGGCTTTAATTTGATGATCGAGATATGATAATTATTCAAAATCATAATAAATATGTTGAAATCACAGTCAACATTTTTTATTTGTATTTTCATATTAATATAAATTGGGCCGAATATGTGAAAGCCCAACTAATCACGGCCCTATCAAAATCCATAGCGCCACAAATTAAAGTAGAGCGGCCATCGAGAAGCGGAGCAACCTAACGTGACGGCCACGCCCAAGACGGCCTGAGCCCCGTAGTTCTGGCAACTAAACCTAAGGCGGCAAGAGTTTTCCGACTCTCCGCCGTCTCGTGGCTGTTTTCTGCGGCGGCGAGAGTTTTCTGCCTTTGGTATGTAGTAAATACTTATTAATAGGCCAGTAAAAGTACGGCAATTAATATTTGTAATTAGTAATCAAAATTATATATATATATATTGCGAATTGGATAATAATAATAGTACTCCCCCTCTCTAGCATATGAATAAATAATGTATCACTTTTGACGAGATGCGGAGTGAGTAATATTTAACTAAAAATACCAACTTAAATGGCAGTAAAATTTATTATATACTCCATCTGTCTTCCATTTACTGACTCTGTTGACTTTTTAGATGATTTTTAAGCTTCGTGATGATGGATTTTAAATTGAATTTCTGGAGATTAGTTTTTTCTTACAAGGTATTACAAGTGTTGTAGTATCGTGTAAAGAAAACTAATCTCTAAAAATTCAATTTTAAATCCATCATCACAAAGCTTTAAAGTTATTTAAAAAGTCAATAGAGTTAGCAAATGGAGGACGGAGGGATTATCATAGTTTGAACAACGGAATGTTTGGCTAAACTTATAAGCCCCTTAAAATATCTTATAAGTTGTGGAAATATGTTTGACAGAATAAGCTATATCAAAGAGAGCTTATAAGCACTAGAATAAGTTTTTTTATTTTTTTTTTGCCCCAAGTTATATCTTTATACATCTTATAATAAGCTAGCTGTTAGTTCTTATAAGTTGTTTATAGTAATTTGCAAGCAGGCTAGCTAGGTTGTAATAAAATCCAGAGGCGAGAATCGGACTGAATTAGCTAGGGCAAAGAAATCCACATGGAAGAGCGAGCAAGATAGATAGGGGTATATATATTTCAAGATAGTAGCATCTGCATCGAAACAAACGATTCCAACACATTCTTGATCGAAAACAGAGATCGAATCGAATCAAAGTAGGTGGCTAGTTTGAGGGTTGGGATGAAATTAACAACAACTCAATTATTCACTCGATCAAATAAACTCCATCGGGAAAAAGATGGATGAATGAAAACCCGATCGATCAGGCAAAAGTGACGGTGAGCGCCACGATAGCAGCTGCAAGAACCCCAAAGACCCAGGCCATGATGAGGTTGTCGAGGTTACTGGCCATGGGCACGATCATGGCAAGCGCTATAGCCACGCTCCCAAATTTGACCATGGCTCTGGACAAGCCCGGTTTCTTACCCTGCACCACCATCCCCCCTATCACCGAAATCAACCCCACCGCGCACGCGGCTTTCTCCAAGGGTTCCAGAGAGGTGGGTGCATCGAAAGCCCCGAACACCGCGCCACCGGCAACCTTGGCAGCCATCACTCCGATTCCCTGCCCCGCAAACTTAGTCACGAAGCTATCACCGCCCCCTCCTGAAGCCGAATCCGAAGCCGCCTTCACCTCCGGACGCCAGTACGGGTACGGGTACGGGTACAGGTACAGGCCCATTTCAGATCTTAGCATCCTGTAATACGGCTCTTCCAGAAGCTTCTCGAGAGTCTGGAGATCATCGATCGGAAGTTTCCCCACGATGCTATGAAACTCACGTACGTCCGCTGTGCCCGCCGGGAATCTGATTGAAAGCCCGTACGGCATCCTCGGCACTGTAGTCGTTGGTCTCCGCCGCCATAGCTGCTGCTTCGGAAGTCTCGGTCTCAACAAGAGTACTGGGAAGGAATCCTTTCACCTTGCCGGCCATCTTCAAGATTTTTTTTCTCATCGTCGTCTCTAACGCAGAACGGAGGTGGCCGGGAACAACATCATCACCATCAAAGGAAATACCAACCCAACTAAAATAGGCATCCATGAATGAATATTCAAGCTCAATGATACGAGTATATCTCGTATTTTTGGAAGATTATCTTTTATATTTTATTGTTTAGATTATTAGTATATCTTAGCATATCTTTTCCTTATCTTAGTATATCTTAGTCCTATAAATACTAGATTGTAATCACCACCGAGGGATTATCATTGAAGAATAACATAATCATATTTTGGCTTGCCCTAGTTTCTCTCTCGTCTCACGCGAGCTATATTATCGCTGCCGACGGAGAAAGCTCTCCGCGCTCAGCTCTTCCACCTCGCTGCCGACGGGTCCGTCACCCGCGTTCAGCACTCGTAGCCGCCGACCTTCACGTCGAAGGCGCCGGATTTCCAGATTTATTTATTTATTGTTCGTGTTCGTTGCTCGTTAGGGTTTCGATCTTAACAATTGGTGCTCTCGTTGAGAGCTCTCTCCCGGAGAGCTTTCATAGCCGAACTCACGCCATCATCACATCATTCACGCCGCGCGCAGTCACCGGCCGCCGCCGCCGCCGAGAGATCTTTTTCACGGCGTGGGGAGAGATTTGTTTTTGAAGGTACTGAGTTTTATCCCATATTTATATTTAAAAAAAAAAAAAAATTGGAATTCATCCATGGCCAACATCAACGACACCTTAGCCGCCGACCAATGGTCTTTTTACATGGACCACCTTATGGCGCGCCTGGATCGGCTCGAAGCCCGCCTAGCTGACACCGATAGGCGTGCCCGTACTTTGGCGCATCCACTACAGCACGAGTTCGAGGAACCGGAGCCCTATCCACAGCGAGCACGGTGGGAGATTCCTTCTCGTCATGATCGCCGCGGCCCTCTGCACGTTGATCTCCCGCGCGGGATGAAGATAGATCCTCCGTATGACAGGCCTTCTTCATGGTCTTCATGGGAGCCTTCCTTCGCGCGCAGCAGCTCGTACACTTACGACGACTATCGCTACAACAACGACGACTACGCGTATGGCGATTTCTACGCGTATGGCGACAACACCTTTCCTATTTCCGAGCAGCAGCTGCCAGATCCACTGCCGGATCTGGAATTTCTGGCGGATCTCCGCGTCGATGAAGCGATTGCTTCGGACGATGAGGGCCTGATTATGGCAACGGAGGAGGAAGAATCTACTCCAATGTTTGATCCGAAGCTGGAGGAGGCTGATACCGACGCAGGCCACGAGCAGCAGCACCCTGAGTTGCAGACAGATGCAAACGTAGGTTGTGGTGAACTGAATTCGATGAGGGCGGAAACTGATGCTGATTTTCTTGAAAAATTCAAGCTTGGGCTCGATAATAGCAGTAGCGGTAGAGAGCAGCCTCTACCTAACAAGAGCAAGAGCGAGGCAGTAGCAGTAGATGAATCAGAGAATGCGGACGACACGGATGAGATTTTCAAGAAGATGAAGGAGACGGGGTATGATCCTTAATGCGGAGGCTATGCTTGATGGTCTGTGTAAAGACGGACTGGTGCAAGATGCCAAAAAGCTGTTCGGATTAATGCGCGAAAAGGGCGCCATTCCGGAGGTGGTGGTCTACACAGCTGTGGTGGAGGGAGTCTGCAAGGCGCACGAGTTTGATGATGTAGTCAGGATTTTCAAGAAAATGGGGGCCAATGGCATCCTTCCTAATGCCTCCAGTTACCAGATTTTGATCAAGGGGCTGGTTGATGGGAAGAGATTGGAGCAGGCGCATGGGTTTAGTATTGCAATGCTGGAGTCCGAGGTTCTCAAGCAAGCCGCCCAGCCTTGCATGGTTGTAGCGTCCAAGTTCCGACCCTTGCAAGGCCTACTCGCATGCCAATATGAGGCGCACTGTCAAGGCTACTTCGATTTGGTTGGGTCCAATGGAGCGCATATGGCGGGTGGTCGACAACATAGGGATTCACTTGCACCTTCTTCGGTGTGTGTTCGATCCCGGAGGGAATGTCTCACTCCGGAGTGCATTTTGTTCTACTTCGTTCCGGAGTTCATGGTTCGTGGCAACATGGTACCCACCTTGAGGGCAAGGTGGATTTCAACCGGGGGAGAGTTGATACGATATTCTTCCTTATTTTTAGATATTATTTGTTTAGATTAACATTCCTTATTCTAGTATATCTCTTCCTTATTGGTAGGTAATTAGGATTATAAATAGAGCATTGTATTCTCATTATTAATATTGAAGAAATAATAAGAATCATATTTTGGCATTGCCCTAGTTTAGTCTATATCGTTCTTCTCGAACGCGCGCCGCTGCCGACGGGACTCCCCGCGCTCAGCTTCCTCGCGTTCTGCCTCATCGTCCGCCGACCTTCATTGTCGAAGGCGCCGGTCTGTTTTGTCATCTCCGACGACCTCTTGTCGAGGCGCCGGCCTAGTTCTCTTCTTAGATCGCTTGTCGATCTTCTGTTAGGGTATTTTACCTTAACATCGTCTCATCTGAAGTATAGTGTATTATATTGATAGTGGAGATGATGTCTTACCTTTATTTGTATTGTTAAAGCGAATTTATATTCAAAAATAGAAAGTCCGTGATTTTAAAGGACAGACCAAAACAGAATTACGAGCAAAGTTTTTGAGGACCGAAAAAGTATTTCGGAATATGTAAGCACATTTCTTGTTTAAACCGATTCCTTGGCACATTTCTTAGTATGCCCTTAGTAATTGGAGTTGCAACTATCTTGATCTAATCGACATCCTTGGTACATACTTTCTCATAGTTGAGTATGTGTTAACGTGGAGCATGGTGGGGTCCATTAATTCCTTATTTCCCCCGGAATTTACACTAGCAAACTGTTTACTTTGTTCCCTTTTTTATTTGCTCGTAATAAGCAAATTCATCGGCTCTTTATACGCGTGTTTCGTAACATCTCTCTCTCTCTCACACACACACACATCACACACCCTCACGCACACATATCATTCACACACACATACACACAGCACTCACTCACGCATACATACAAAACTCTCTTCGACACACACACACATACACATTACATACACAAATTTTTTCTTTTTTCTTTTTCTCTTCAATACACGAATTGAAATTCGTCAATTTATGAAATCCGTTTAATCCATGAAAAAATTCATGATTTGCTTCTTTTTTTTTCTTCACTAATTCACGAATTACGAATTCAATTCGTGAATTCAGACATTTTTTGTGAGCGATTCACGAATTCTATTTGTGAATTCAGATATTTTTTGTGAGTAACTCACAAATTAAACCAAAAATTCGTGAATTCGGCAAATGATGGGGGTATTATGGTAAGAGTGGACTATTTTTTTATCTTTTTTTATACAAACAACTATTATTTATTTTTACTATCTTAAAGTGACTATTTTTGCCTATTTCCCCACAATATCTAGTTTTGGATCGTATTGGAAAACTATTAATACTATTCCAGTTCGTTTTCTTTTATTGGGAACTTTTTTCTGTTTCTGTTATTTTAATTTTATGATACCTTAGAGATGTTATAAATACGATTGTAAGCTTTCCGAGGAGCACTTATAATTATTGTTAAACTCTTTTCCTAAGTAATTTACTACTCAAATTTCATGAACATTTCGCTACGGTAAATCGTCAAAATTTGCAGCTTCTTCACATATATATATCTTTTTGCAGCTTCTTACCAATGTCGAAGGGAAGCCAACCGGCGGCGACGGTTGATGTTTGGATTTCACCGGCCACTCTTATGCTATCGTCCACCACAGCAGCTCTCCTACCCTTTCTCCCGTTCAGGCGGTCGGCTGGCAGCGCCGCCGACGAAGTTCCCGCCGAGCTTCTATCTACCGATGACGCATTCGTCGTGTCCGTTTTGTTTGCCTTCGCCTGCTCCTTCAGCGCCGTAATTCTGGATAACAAGCCCAGGGCGGCTAAAGTTTTCCGACTCTCCGCCGTCTCGTGGCTGTCTTCTGGGGCGGCGCTGCTACTCTACACCGTTTTCTCCAATCGCCTTGCATATTAAAGAACTATTGATAATTTTATTACTTCGATTGACTAGTTATAAAATGGTTGCCCCATCCGTCCAAATATTTAATCAACTCAGAATAGTACGTTTACTAATTAAATATAGTTTTTTTCTTTTCTTTTTTTTCTTTTGAGGAAACTAAAATTAAATACGTAGTACTGCATGCATGCAATCAAATATTAGGGCGGGAGGCAGTACTATATGTCTCAAATCTCTTAATGAGGAACCTTATTTAATTTATTATGCAACCAATCACCAACATTGATCGACTTAGTACTGTAATTTTATTCTTTGCTTACCAAGCACGCCTCCTCACAACACAAAAGAAGAGAGAGGTTCACGTATTGAAACGTGAACGTACCCATGCAAAAAAAAAAAAAAGGAAAAAAAAAAGAAGCAAAACAACACAACAACTTGAGGAGCGAGCTCGATTTCACGCATACACGACGGCGACCGAGACAGCAAGCACCGCAAACGGAGTAACTGTGAAGGCCACATGCGGCGGAAGGTGAGACGCCGCCGAGATAATAACCGCCACCGCAGTTGCGATAGCGCCGATTTTTGCCATGACGGCCGACACATCCGGTCGCCTCCGGCGTAGAGATATAGCAGCGTAGGTGAAACTCAGCCCTGTGATGACCGACAGCTCCACGAAGTAGAGCGGCCATTTCGAAGCAGAGCTACCTAACGCGACGGACATGACGGCGCCACCGGCCTGAGCGCCGAGGCCTAGAGTTTGGTCAAGGATCATCGCCGTCGAGTCGTCGGCGACGCGAACAGTTATCTGACGACTGAGATGGAGGTCGCCGCCGGTGTGTTCCCGGATTTTTATACGGACTTCAGGCACACTCGGGTCTCCGGCGGCAGCGGAACCGGAGGGGGGATGCAAAAGATCACTCATGAAAGTTAAATTGCCTAAAGAGAAAAATCGAACTATCGACATGAGAATTTATAGTTTTTGAAACATTTGAAAAGGCTCATACGCACGGAATTTTTGGAAATTTTGAAAGCGATTTTCACAAGGTGGGGTTTTGGATTTTCATAGAATTTTTATTATTAATAATTACGGAGCATATATAATTTCGACGTAAGTAACATAAAAAATTAAAATAGTTACATTGATGCGCACATTCTTGTAATTTCAGATAGATAGCTTACACTACAAGAAAGCTGCATTTTAACAACTGAATTTGCGACCGAACAAATTCGGTCGTTAATTCCCGACTGATTACCCACCGATTAACAACTGATTTGATTCGTGAGCTTAACGACCGATTTAGAAACGAATTAACGACCGATGTTGGCGGGAACTATTCGCGCCAATGTTCGAAACCGAGTTGCGACTGATATTTCGGTCGTTAAGTCTTCCGACCGATTATTTCGGTTGTTAGTTATTTTTACTCAAAAAAATTATATATATATATATATTTTAATTTTCTTAACAACCGATAATTCGGTTGTAAAATTAAATATATTTTTAAAATATATTAACTTTAATGTTAAAATTAAAACAGCCATAGCGAATTCAATTCCCGCTTCTCCCTTCTCTTCTGCTCGAGATACAAGCCGTGCATAGGGTGAGGCCGCCGCCGTGAATCAGTCGAGTAATTGAGCTTTAATTCGAACTGTTTGTTGTCGCTTAGTCAAGTGTTGATTAATCCCATATCTGTGATGTTAAATATTCATGTTTATGTAGTTCGTTCCTCGCCTAATAAGTTGCAATTGCAGAATGTAGAAGCAAGGCAAGAACACGCCTACTGTGTGTCTAAACAAGAACACGCCTACTGTGTGTCTACTGTGTGTGGTCACTCCCACTATACCCAGTACTAATTCGTAATTTTGCGTTGTTATTATCTTCAATAAATAAATTAATAAGCCTGAAAAAAAATTGTGTTGTTATCTTTACTTTTCCAATTTGATAATATTTTCTTTTTACATTGTATAAGGAGAAAAGTTTTGATCCCGTGCTTCACTAATTGGTTTCAGTATTTTTGTTCATGAATGATTATTGATCTATTTTGAATCACTACTGAAATTAATGATTTTCACCCGAAGTTAATGAGGATTTGAGAAGTCATGTGTAGATTCTTTTTAAACACTACAATTCATCATTCACCAGTATTAGCTTATCCCTACTATATATATATAAAGTTCATGAAGCGTGGTTTATCTATTTGTTTCAGTGAAGTTTGATACACAAAGCAAGGCAAAGGAAGAGGGAAATTTGTTCCAGTAATAGTGACAGAGAGATTGAAGTACAAAGTAAAAGGTATGTGTATACACGATGACAATTTATGTGAAGATATATTAATTCAAATATTGCTTCGTGTAGCTGTGTAATAGATAAATTAAAAGGATGCGAAAATATACATATAAGAACTGCTGCTTAATAGTCTAAGAAATTGTGTTCCAAGCTAAAAAATTTAAAAATTCCACAATATCATGTGAAATGTGAATATCCTTGAATCTATCTCCATGCTTATCACTCTCTCTAAATGACCATGTCATGATTAATATGCGAGATAGTTTGCTCTTTTTCAACATTTACGAAATTTAGTACTAATATATTTTAATATAATGCAACTATTACCATCTTCTTCTTGACATAGTTCGTGTGTTTCCATTGTGTATTTCTCATGTCATGGATATATAAGCATTTATTAAATTGAAAATTTATTAAATTGAAGTTTTTATTCAATTATATAGACCTTATCAGGAAAATATCTCAAAATCGGGAATGGATGTATAAGCGGTTCGAGAGTGGTTCGTTAACTACCGAATTTTTAGAAGGTCTTGAATATTTATTGATTCTATATAAATTTTGTTAATTTGTTGTGTTAATTGCAGATGGCACCTAGAGGGAAAGGCACTGGCAGAGCGCGTGAACTTGTTGGGCCCGGTCTCAGCTCCTCACGCCTCTCATCTTCAGCTACTACAAATGTGGAGGGTTCCACACCTAGAGAGGATGGTAGGATCATGGGGACTGAATCAGTTGGAAGGAATGAATCTAATTCGACACACCCTTCAGGTTCAACTGCGAATGTTGGGGGTTCGATACCCACATCAGACACTTCTATGACTTCTCATGTTGCTGATACGGCATCTACGAATGTTGGTGGTTTGACTAGAGCTTCTGTATCGAGGGGGTATTATGTTTGTCAAAATATATTTTATTGTATTCTATATACTATTATAATTTTTTACCTTGTTGTGCTGTAATTGTTTCATGTAT
Source organism: Mentha longifolia (assembly GCA_001642375.2). Lineage (NCBI taxonomy): Eukaryota > Viridiplantae > Streptophyta > Magnoliopsida > Lamiales > Lamiaceae > Mentha > Mentha longifolia. The sequence continues at coordinate 27,599,088 of CM038121.1, forward strand.
GTGTACATAACAGGATTTTGAGGCCCAGTCATTCCGCTTCCGGTTCAATCACAAGTGCTTTCAAGAGATCTATGCACCCAAAGGCTTTTGCATGGAGTATGGTGCCAGAGACAAAGAGGCTTGAGTATTTTGAAGAGTTTCAGGTATCATCATATAACTCTGTCTTTATATGTGTCATATTTACACTTGTATACTCTCATCATGAAGATAGTAGTATGTGTCTTTATTATAGTAGTATGTGTCTTTATTATGTGTCTTTAATTTGCCGAATTGTACTGTTGCTGTGTTATATTATTGCTAGTTGCTACTTATGAATGGAAATTTACGCTACTTTCGTTTGCTTGTGTAGTAGATATTGTTAGCAGGGCATTTGTATTCTTAATTTTTTTTGTGTAAAAGACAGTTTAGAATTAGTTCGATGCACCCCTTACCTGCTTTCAGTTTTTGCTCATTTCTATTTTCGCCCAGCCAAAATAAGTTTCTCTCATTTTTACGGTGCTTATATTTCATATTGATACGATTATTTCTGGGAGGAGTGGTACTTTTTGGGTGACAAATATATTCTAAAGTATAGAGTGTATATTGGCTTTTATTATTTGTTACGTCTTAATAAAGTGATGCTAAAGTTCAGGGATAAGCTCGTTGTTTACTCACTTTAATGAATGAGTTCTTGAATTCTTCTTATTGTATAGCTTCATTTCATTTTAATTTCATGGATGAATCTGTAGTTGGCGAAAATAAATATGGAATTTCTGATCCTTGGACTTTTTTGATAAGAAATCTGTACTTTATTCTCAATTACATTTTATTAACTTTTGATTATCTTTATTTATGTGTTATGCAATAGAAAGAATATACTTGGGATCCTGCTATTGAGCGTTCAATATACAAAGCTTGGGTAAAGAAGGCTGGTTTACGTTATAAGAATTTGGTCCACAACTTCAAGGGTATGTGGCAGGACGGAAAAAAGCCCCCGTTCATTACATAGGCTGAGTGGGAGCATCGGAAGGCTTATTGGCAAAGAGAGGATGTTGTAGAGAAATCTCGCAAGGCTAGGGAAAACAGAATGACTGAGCCCGAGGGCGTTGGAACCGGACGTATTATGCACAGAGGAGGATCAAGGAGTGCACAGGATTACGCTATAAAGTTGGTTAGTATTTATTGAAGTTGTTCTTATTGTTATTATCATCATTATTATTAAATATTAGATAAATTTTTCATAATTAACTCGTTCTATATATTATTGGGTCACCTAAATAAATTTACAGTCTGAAGAGATGAATGTACCCGAGGATAATATAGATTGGTATGTTTTCTTGAAGTTTCATTATAAAAATGGACAGTATACAGATGTCAAGTTGAAGAAGATTGTTGTAAGTCTTCATATCAGAATTTATATTCAATAAATATGTATTATAAGAGTATATCAAATTATCTTGATTTCATATATGAGTTTATAATTGTTTATTTCATAGGATGAGGTATATCGTATTGCAACAGAGGAACGTCAACCTCTGCCCGGTACCACTGAAGAACGTGAGGTTGATATGAACGCGATATATCTTAGAGTTGCCAAGTCCCTTGAGAAGAAAAATACGCTTTTTGGTCAAGGACGTCGATATACCACTGCAGCACAGTCATCTATGTCATCGGGAGAGGAATCTGACTTCAGTCATGCAGCCATGGAGGAACAGTTGAGCGCTTTGCAGACACAATTAAGTGTCGAGCGAGAGGAGCGCTTGCAAACTCAAACAAAATAGATGGAGCTCGAGGAGCAGATCCAGAAACAGGCCGAGGAGCATGCACACATGAAGGCTCAGCTGGAGCATATTATGAGGCATTGGTCAGGCCCTCCACCTTAGATTATGTTTCGACTAATTTCTTATGGATTAGACTTTAAATATGTTGGTTTGGATTGGATTCGGTTTGTTTTAGATTGGTTTGGATTAAGTTACTTTTGAAACAGGTGTGTTGGATATGGGATTTAATATTGTTGAACTTAAGTAGTTTGGTTTTTTATGTTTTTGGGATGCGGCGTGAAAGTAATTATAGTACACAGGTTTCTAATTATAAAAATTTAGTATAAAGGCAAAAACAGGTAAAATATGCTTTAATAAAAATACTAACGACCGAACAATGACCGAATATTTTTTAATACACAGCGGTCTCAATGACCGATTATTCAGTCGGTAATTACCGACCGAATGAAATCGGTTGGTAATTGGCGACTGAATATTGACCGATTCGCTCGCCGGAGACCTCCTCCAATTAGCGACCGAAGACAATCGGTCGTTATTCTCCGACAGAAAATCGGTTGTTAATCGGTTGTAAACGTAGCGACCGATTCCCGGCGACAGACTTGTCGGTTGTGAATCAGTCGCTAAGTTTACTGACCGAATTTTTTCAGTTGCTAAGCACGCCGCCGACGAGGCTTTTTACAACCTTCGCGTTCGGTCGCTATTCGGTTGCTGACGCATACTAGCGACTGATTTGTCCATTGTAGCGACCGAATTTTCGGTCGTTAAAATGGGTATTTCTTGTGGTGTTAGTACAAAGATGCTCAAGCAAAGATGCTAAAAACATAACACAAGTTAATATCTAATTATATCTTCTCTTTTGTTACATTATTCCCCCCTACCCTTCCTGGGATTATAATCTCTATGCTCTTCATTAATTTTTGTATAAACTTGACTCTCTTTTTTGTCTCACGCGCAGCAATAGAAAACTAGTGTTGTAACCGACCTATGTATCAGGAACAGTTTATATAATATTTTTATAATAAATTAGTATTGTTGTCAAAAATAATAAATAAATAATAATAAACTAGTATTAATTTAATTTCTATTAATAATTTTTTTTTGGATTGCCAAATGCACCACAGAATCAAACTAGTATGATACACCGTTTTGGACCAAACCTACACGGTTTTTTTCTTGGATTCCTTCCAAAAAGGTCTCAAACTAGTGTAGTGGTGCTCACTTAGATATAAAGTCTATCTATCTTATATTTCCAATACATGACATATTGTTTGTACCCAACAAAATACACGAATACATAAATACGCAACTCATGTATTCATAAAAATTAACCTTGAATACACAAATACATGAATACACGACTCGTGTATTAGTGATATTGGCTATTATTTGTGTTTCTTATATGAGTGAGTAGTATTTGTGTTTTTTATATGAGTGACTAGTATTTGAGTTTTTTATATTAAAGTGACTACTTTTAGTAATTAACCTTTATCCCCTTTTTTTCCCGGGATTATAATCTCTATGCTCTTCATTAATTTTTACGAAAAATTTGTATAACTTCACTCTCTTTTTTGTTTCACGCACAACAATAGAAAACTAGTGTTGTAACCGATCTATGTATCGGGAGCAGTTTATATATTTTTATAATAAATTAGTATTGTTGTCAAATAGAATAAATAATAATAATAAACTAATATTAATTTAATTTCTATATTAAAAATTTTTAGGATTGCCGAACGCACCATCGAATCACACTAGCATGATACGGTATTGTCCGTCTTGGACCAAACCTGCACGGTTTTATTCTTGGGCTCCTTCCCAAAAGATCTCAAAATAGTGTAGTGGTGCTCCTTTATATGCACGGTCTATCTATTTTATATTTCCAATACAGACATATTGTTTGTACCCAACAAAAATCTATTTATCTATTATAAAAGAGCTAATTCTTACCACTTTTGTTTTGCATAATATACCCTCTATTCTAAATTTATTTTAAGAGTAACAAAGTAATTATGAACGTAATTTTATCATTGAATTAAATTTATATTAACTTCTCCTACTTCAACTACAATTCTACTTCTCTGCTCTTATTTATCTTATCAATTTTTCAAGAACATTATTTATCTACTCAAGAATCTATTGCTTCCTACGAGATACAGTATATCATAAAACTCACAATAACAAATAATAAGTATGATATAAATAGTGAAATATAAGAAAAAATATATTTTTAATATATTTTTCAAAATTAATTAAAAGAACGTATTTGCGTGCAACGCATGTAATCTCTGCTAGTTAAATGAAAAAGAAAGATCAATGAACTTTGGAAGTAATTTTATTTCTATATTAATCTTCCTTGTACAATTTAGTACATGTAAAAGATTTCAATTTAAATTTTAGCAGTTTTACAATTCATTTTCATAATTTCTTTCATTAAACTTTAATTTCTGAACGTATATTAAATATTTGTATAAACATTTATGTTGATGAAATTCAAAAATGATACAATTTTGGGATGTTGGGCCTACCAAAAATATCAACAATAATCGATAGCTCCACAAAGTAGATCGAGCGGCCATTGAGAAGCGGAGCAACCTAATGTGATAGCTCCGATGGACTGAGCCCCGAGATTAAACTTAAGGCGGCAAGAGTTTTCCGACTACCGGCCATCTCGTGGCTGTCATCTGCGGCGGTGCTGCTATATATTCTACACTGTTTTCTTCAACCGATGTGGACGTTCATATCTATAATCTAGTTTTACTCGGTCGTATTTCGGTTTCACCGACACAGATATGCACGGACCAATTAACAATTAGGTTCGTAATAAATTGATCCATAGAGAGGTGACTGAAACCTTAATCCGTAATGTTTGTTATAAATGAACAAAAAAAATATCAAAATATAATTGACATTTGTTGGTAATTTAAAATAAAAAATGTTAAAAGTATTACAAATTCGCTAGTTTTGGTACTTATATAAGCCATAATAATCATTTTAAATCAATAAAACAAAACTCAAATTAATTATAAATCATAAGTGAAATTGAAAGCTAGCTAGCGAACATCACTGAATTAATTAGGATTAGTGCATATGTGAGTAACTCAAAAGCACAAATGTTAGCAAATCGATCAATCAAAAGTCAAAAGCAACGAGAAGGGTGAAGTGCGTGAATCGAATCGAGGACAACATATCAAAGTAGATGTCTCGACGAGAGGAGGGATACATATACATTCTCTAATAAAAATTATTAATTATCATTATATCTTTTAATTAAACTGGCAATTGGAAAACCATGAAATCGTCGCAACTCAAGCGGCCGCCGGCACGGCCAGCGTCAGGCGAAAGTGACGGTGACCGCCACGATAGCAGCTGCAAGAAATCCAAAGATCCAGGCCATGATGACGGTCTCGAGGCTCCCGGCCATCGGCAATATCAAAGCAAACGCTATAGCCACACTCCCAAATTTAACCATGGCTCGGGACAAACCCGGTTTTTTATCCTGCACCACCATCTCCCTTATCACCGACATCAACCCCACTGCGCCCGCAGCTTTCTCCAAGGGTTCCAGAAAGGTGAGTGCCTCGAAACCCCCGAACACCGCACCACCGGCAACCTTGGTAAGCATCGCTCCGATTATTCCCTGCCCCTTAAACTTAATCACAGCTACCGATATCACGAGAAACACAAAGGGCCCGGCGGCGAACGCCAGAAGGGGCGGCAGGTGAGAGATCACGGCGATCACAATCGCCGCTGCCGTTGCAACGGCGCCGATCTTGGCCGTGACCACCGAAAGATCCGGAAAATTCTGGCTCAGTAACAACGCCACAAAGATTAAACTCAGGCCGAATACGATGAATATCTCAACCACGTATAGTAGAAACGAATAAGTGCATCTAGTTAGAGCCACGCCCACGACGGCTCCGACGGCCTGACCGCCGAGGGATAGCGTTGTTTCAATGATTCTTTTAGTTGACCGTTTAAACCTTCTTCTCCTTCTCCGATCGATGGCCTCTTGCCGAGTCATCCGCCGCCGCCGATCACCGCCTCCTTCTGGCTCGATGTCTATGCGCACATCGCTGCCGGCTCTCGCCGCTCCATCATTGCCTACGATGATATTATTTCTTGATGCACCCCACTCATCACTAGTAGGAGTATATACTGATTTAATCCATCACATAAGGGAATTAATTTAAACAAAATAATAATCAATTAATTTCAAACAAAAATTAATAAACGAAATAATAACATTAAAAAATACATGTGATTAATTATCCATACTTAGAAAAAAAAGAGAAATTTTTGGGCATAGCCGGCCGGTCCATCCCGTGGCCGGAAAAGTGATTTCTCCGGCGACCGGAATACGTGACCGGACGGCGATTTTCCGGCGTCCGATTGACCGGCCGGCTATGCCCAAAATTTTCTTTTATTTTCCTCAACATAAATATAAATTTCAAAGTTACAAACACTACAAATTTCTAATAATTTCGAATTAAATCACATAAGGGAATTAATTTAAACAAAATAATAATCAATTAATTTCAAACAAAAATTAATAAACAAAATAATAAAATTACAAAATAGATGTGATTAATTATCCATACTTAGAAAAAAAAAGAGAAATTTTTGGGCATAGCCGGCCGGTCCATCCCGTGGCCGGAAAAGTGATTTCTCCGGCGACCGGAATACGTGACCGGACGGCGGTTTTCCGGCGTCCGATTGACCGGCCGGCTATGCCCAAAATTTTCTTTTATTTTCCTCAACATAAATATAAATTTCAAAGTTACAAACACTACAAATTTCTAATAATTTCGAATTAAATCACATAAGGGAATTAATTTAAACAAAATAATAATCAATTAATTTCAAACAAAAATTAATAAACGAAATAATAAAATTACAAAATAGATGTGATTAATTATCCATACTTAGAAAAAAAAGAGAAATTTTTGGGCATAGCCGGCCGGTCCATCCCGTGGCCGGAAAAGTGATTTCTCCGGCGACCGGAATACGTGACCGGACGGCGGTTTTCCAGCGTCCGATTGACCGGCCGGCTATGCCCAAAATTTTCTTTTATTTTCCTCAACCTAAATATAAATTTTAAAGTTACAAACACTACAAATTTCTAATAATTTTGAATTAAATCACATAAGGGAATTAATTTTCAAAATAAATCAATTAATAAATCAAAATAATAATCAATTAATTTTCAAAATAAATCTATATACTGATTCCTAGACATATAATTTCATTTTCATAAATACGACATGTTATGAAAATTCAATTAAATTCCAAAATAAATACATAATCTACTTGCTAAACATATAAATTCGATATTAAATGATTACCTATATTGTTGGATAATTCGGAAACGCGATGAAGCAATGTGGTTTACTTCCTCTTCCTCTTCTTCCTCTTCCTCAGCTCAGCTTTGTTTACTTCTTCTCAGAACAATTTTTTTGGTGAATTGGTCTTTTTTTTCTGAATTCTATTTGCAATTTTGCGTTGTATGATATATTCAGTTTTCGGTGTGGTTGACATAGGATACCAATACTGTTTCGTCTGTGATATCAGAGATGAATTATTTGTACCAAAACAGCAGTCAAATTGTGCCCATTCACGCATGCATGCATAAAGTAAAAAATTTATTAGTAATACTGTTAATAATGGTAATTATAACAAGAAGGAAAAAAAAAATTTGAGCCGTCACCTCTCACATTCATCATTCACCCATAATTGAATTGTGGTGGTAGTTTTTAAACATAAAATGTGGGACCCATAACACATTAAAATAATTGAAAGGTAATTTTTATATTATTTCATTTAAAAGGTAATTTTTATATAATTATTTTTAAATGGTAGTTTTAAATATTCTGAGCTGTTATTTTTCTCCATATATCATTGTCAGACAATAACAGGTAGCGGTGATAATCGAATAGAAATTGGAGGCATGAAATTTCCTATATATGAAACCACCACGTGCGGCATAGACTTCTTGGCTTTTATTTTCTTTTTCTAATAATTAATAAAGAAAGACTTGCTTTCTAATAAAAAAAATACTAAAGTCTTTTTTAATTTGCTCCTTCACATTAATTAATTATCGCATCAACATCCTGACCTAGTTGGGCCCCACTGCCACATGCCCAAGGAACAAAATTAAAGTTATTCAAGGATACAGTATTCAAGAGTATCCATTGTTGCGGACCTTTGCTTTCGTCCTTATTGGGAATTATAATATAAATGAATAGATTTCATACCTCACTAAAAGTTTGAGCTTTTAGTTGAGATAAAATTCTATCATGTTATCAGAGCTTTGACTAATGTTGAGGTCTCATGTTCAAATCCCAAAGGGGGAGTATTGAGAATTATAATATAAATGAATAGATTACACACCTCATTAAAAGTTCGAGTTTTTAATTGAGATGGAATTCTATCGGTCCTCACTATTTCCTCCTACCAATATGATACCTTTCAAATTCATCCACCACCGGAATATTCCACCGTCAAAGCCGGCGGCGCCAACGGCCATTGACTGGAACTCCCTAGCAATTGTTTCGATATCCTGCATCGTAGCAGCAGCCCGTCTCCGGTCGCTCCCTACGGTTCCAGCGACAGTCTCCGGCTGGATCCCATCGGCTCGGGACTCGTTTGTGATTCTGAACATGCTGGCTTTCTCCTCCGCCTTCAGCATTGCGTTTCTCGACAAAAATCTCACGGCGGCGAGGGTTCTCAGAATCACGGCGAATATGTGTATGTGTACGGCGTTTCTGCTGCTGTCGCGCGCCGGTTTCTCCTCAATTATGCACGGCCGGTGAACGTATGGCTGAGGAAAGGCGTCTGTTGTATTTTATTTGGTCTAAATTTCTCGCATTCTGTTTTTTCTCAATAATGGATTCACGATTTTGTTATTATTGTTGTTATTCTCATTATTGTGATTATTCTCATTATATGAATCGCATATTCATAATCCACTTCAAATCTGGAAATAAAATTAGATATGTTGAGAGATATTATCTCTTATTTTTGGGTGCGGGGAAAGAAGATTTCTGGATGATTTAGAATAAGTTGGGAATAAATTGAAAATGCATACCTGTAAAAGAAAATAAAAATCGAAAATACTACAAACTAGAAATTGAGGGTTCAATTTGGGGATTTATTAAATTCTTCTTTTAATTAAAAACGTTATGTTTAATTGAATATAGAATTTAGCAAGACACGAAAATAAAATTGTTGGCTGCATATCTAAGGTTCACAAAAGAAATGTTGCATTCGGAACACATAATATAAATGAGATAATGAAGTAACGGGGCTATCAACAAAATCCAAGACAATTCAGACGACCCTGGATTTTGAATATATATATATATATATATAGATTGGTTTATATGAGAACTCCTTGAGTTTGTGAAAAGTAGAAACCCATATTCACCATCAATTTTGATAGACCAACGGTAACGGTTAAGATATGAGTATTATTTTTGACAGTTTTAGGTTGTGTTTGGTAAAAAGTTAGGATTAGATAAGATTAATAAACATGAGATTGTTTGTATGAATAGAAAGTGAGATAAGTAATTTATATTTGTGTTTGGCAGGTAAGACTAAAAAGTAAGATAAGTTAAATGGGTGTTTGGTATCAAAGCTAAAACTCAAGATTAACTTGTAAATTTACAAAAATAACCTTATATTTTTTTTTATCTAATACAAAACCTAATAATTCCCTATTTTTGTTTTTGTAATTTTCTATTTTTTAATATTATCTATTTTTTTATTTTGTAATCTAATTTAAATTTTTATTTACATATTTGTTTTTTTAATTTTGTAATCCGTTTTTACAAAAATAACCTTATAATTTTATATAAAGACAAAAATATCTCTAAGATACAAAACCTAACACTTCCTTATTTTGTATGTAATCTATTTTTTTGTTATTCATTTTTTTATTTATTTTGTAAACTATTTTAATTTTTCCTTTACATATCTATTTTTTTTTTCTATTTTGTAATCTAATTTAATTCTTTTATTTATATATCATTAAATACTATTTATATAAATAAACTTAAGACATTATGGCAATTTCAAGAAAAAAAAGGTAAAATGTACTAAATAAAAAAATATCTGAAAATCCCAAGAAAGAAGAAAGAAAGAAAGAAATCTTCTCAATTCATATATTAACATATACTGTTCCATAAATGAGGGCAAATGGGGAAATGAGTTTGTTATCAAGGTTACTATTTGGCTTGGGATAAATAATCCGACCAAAAAGGCAGGATTAATTAACAAGAGAGAATAGTGAAATAGCATAGGGCCATCTCCTAATAACGGGCCCCCGAGAAAATTTATTTTGCTACCAAACATTTAGATAACTCCAGTTAATTAATTTATCTTGCTTTATCTCTACTACCAAACACACCCTTAAACTATATAAGGGTATTAAAGTAATCCTAATTAGATGTTTCATAAATTGTGGGATTAATTTGTTGATTTGTACATATTTAATTATTCTCTCACTCTCTTTTCATGTAACCATTAGTTGATTTGTACATATTTAATTATTCTCACTCTCTCTCCATGTAACCATCCCTAACCTCCAACGTCAAATCATAGAAATTATTTCTCTTTCTTAAACATTTTTAATTACTTCATGTATACGAATTTTCAAAATTCAACAAACCTTTTTTTTTTGAACAATATTAACTGAATTTTAAAATCCGTGCCACGGAAGACTCAAACTCAGGTCTTTTGGTTCGAAAATTTAACCTCCTACCGCTAGGCCAAACTAGGCCAACACACACTCAAAATTCAACAATCTTAACTAATGATTTGGTTTGTGTATTAAAAAATTTCTATGTGTTCCTAATTCATTTTATCCGGTTTATTTATCTTAAATATTGTATGCTTAGACTATAGTCATATCATGCTTTATTATATATAAAGTTATGCATTTTTTAAGGGTAAAATTATGCTTTTTACGATCATACTTTATTTAGATATGACATTATTGTTTACGAATATTAAGATGATTAAATTGCTTTCCTATATGCTTGTTTTGGGTGTTGTTAGTGGTTTTGGGTGTTGTTAGTGGTTTTTCGAAAACTAGACCCTAACCTTGAAAAAACCGTTAGGGGTTTTATATTTAGTATTCGGCTTTTGGTGGGATTAGGGTTAAGGGTTTAGGGGTTTGATATTCGTAAAACTATTCAAGCATGGAATTGAAACTAAAAATGCATGAAATTGAAACTAAAAAAAGCATGGAAAAAACCTTAGCCTTGGAAAACTCTTAGGGGGATATGAAGTGAGGATGAAATAAAAACATATTATTAAAGAGGAGTTCGATAGGAGCGCGTAAGAAAAAATGGCGGTCGATTCCGAGTTCGGACGAGGGAGATATAGTCGAAATAAAGAAAGTTGCACGCAGCGGGCCGAATGTAGCACCCAGCGGGCGCTGGGCCCCAGCGCTGGGGCCCCCCAGCGGGCCGCTGGGCCGGCTGACGGGTTTATTGAGTTTATTTCCTTGTTTAATTAGTTTTTTAAAGTTCTATAAATATGTAATCTTTGGGGAACGAAAATACACATCTCTTCTCTTATTTTTCAGCCTTTAAAACTCTAGATTAATTTAGATTAGCTTTTAGATATTGCTTTGAAGATTATAGCTTTAGATTCAAGTTCTTTGTTCTTTCTTTCATTTTCAATTCGTAAGTTTATTTTGTGTTCTTAGATTAATTTTACTTGCTTTCTCTAATCGCTTTAATTAGTTTAAATTTATTTGCTTTAATTTACATTAGATCCATGTTAAGATTTATTTGCTCTAGCTTAGATTTAATTGTTTTCTTTTCAATTCATGCATAGGTAGATTTACCGCTTTCTTCTAGTTTAATTTATTATCCCGGGTGACAGATGTGAGTGCTTTCTACTTGTTTTTATTTGCTTTCAAGTCTAGTTTAATTTACTTGCTTTCTTTCATTAAGTCTAGAATTAATAATAAAAACTCAAAACCCCAAATTCTTTACTTGCTTTCTTAGAGTAGATTTTACTTATTTTTTGTTGCCACATAATTGATTACCCTGCTAAGTCTTTCTTGAAATTCGACATTGGGTTTTACTTGCTTGTTCTACGATAAATCTAGTTCTATTGCTAGCACTTTAGGTGAAACAAAAACTATAAAAAGTAATAAAATAAACACAAATAAGCAACCTCGATGTATCAAAACAAAACCATTAAAAAAGCATCAAAATAAATATAAATAAGCTAACCCTTCAATCGATAATAAGCAATTTTTTTTAATAAGAAAAGCAACAATATAAACATAAAAAAAAATATTTGATACATGTTCAAAGCACGATTCATAGGGATACAATGCATTACTATCAGGTAAAAAAAAAAAAAAAAACTACAACAACAACAATAACAGAGCTAATTCTAGCGATTTTGCAGAACTTTATTCTTCGTGACAAATACCACTTCTTTACCCCTCATAAGTCATAATTCTCGAAACCACCTTCAAACGAATCTTGAATGCACTCCAACATGAAAAAGCAAATGTTTAGTTGAAGCTTGAAGGAGATACGATTGAAGCTTTCAAACAATAGATAGATACTAAGCATGATCTGACTATAAAAGAAGCATTAGGATCTGAAAAACAGAACAATGAATTACCATACTATTAAACCATGAAATTGACATGTCAACGATGTAAACATACAATAATAATTAAATAAGCATTAGAATTTTTATAAAAATAAGCATGAAATGGTAAGCGTATAAGAAGTCCTCCATACATAATTAAAATTCTATATAAAGTAGAAAGTATGAATGAAATGGGTTAGACTTTATTGATGAATGAAGCAGAATGAATGTGAAGATCGAGGAACAATATGGGACGTTAATTCCATATGAATAGGATTTGGTGGATCTCTGAAATCCAAGCTTCCGAAAATGCCCTTTAAAGCATTAAAAATTAAAGAAAAACGATTTATTAATATATATGTAATAATTTACAACTGAAAATACAAGGCATAGTTTCAATATAAATATTATGCGTATTATGAATAGCTATAGTAATGCATAATTAACATTATATATATATATATATAACATATCATATGAAAATTAATTATTACGTGAAAACTGCAACTCATGCATTTTATGCATAAAATGATGCAATTTTGTACATAAAATGTTACATAATTAAATATATTATTTTATATTATTTTTATGCAAATATGAGAATGCAACATTTATTATAAAAATGCAACAATTTGTGCATAAAATGCAACATTTTATAATGGATTGCAGTTTTCACATAATAATTAGTTTTCACTATAACGTATCCCTATATATATATATAGTACATGGTTCAACAAATTATATACTCCCTTCGTCCCAAATCAATCGTCTCGTTAGCTTTTGGGTACGGGAATTAAGGAGTGACATTTGTGTAATAAATATAGATGGTCCAATGCTTTTAATTACTCAATTAAGGAATATTAGTTTCTAGCCTATTCCATATATATTTTTTCTATTTTTTTAATATATTTATTCAATAATTTCCATGATTTTAATTAATTAAATTAAATAAGTCAATTATTTTTTTTCAGAAAATAAAAATTAATTAAAAGGTATGTTTGAACAATATTCAGATAATTATGGGCCATTAGTTTAACTTGAGTCATTAGCTTAATTTGGGCTATTACTGAGAGACAAGGGTTGTTAATTATTTCCTTATTTGAGGTGTGACAATTGAATTTGGACAAACTAAAAAAAAATGGGACAATTGATTTGGGACAGAAGTTGTATATTTTTAGTTCACTACGATATACTAATTGTTAATCTAAATAGTAGATCATCCGGTATTCAATGACCCATAACAATGTATTTCTTTTATCTTCATACAATAAGAGTTTTTATATTTGATCTCTCAGAAAAAAAAGAAAAAAGTTTAATATCTCGTTCTTTCTTCTTAACGGAGAGCCCTCACCGCGTACTTTATCAACGGCGACCTTGACACACACACCACCGATAACCTTACCGGAAACCTTCACGAGGAAGCCATCGCCGCCTTCTCCTTCAAAGTCGGATGCCTGTGAACACTCTCCTGGAGACGATGAAAACTTTGTAGAGCATTGCATCAGCCATCATATATAGATGCATGGGTTTCGTTTATTCGAACTTTCATATTAAGATAAAGTCTGGTTTTCTGCTTCCCCAGAAAATATTGATTCGTATCTAAACCTTAAACCCTTTACCTTAAATCGTGTGAATTTCATCACTTTATTCACTGCAAAACGTAGGTTAAAAATCAAGTGCGAAGAAGCTAGGCTCATTCTTGTCTCGATATGAGAAATGAATTTGGATACTGAAATCGCCATTTCTCTTACAACTGTGGTGATGAAGGATTGTTTTTTTATCTCCTATTTATATATAGTCGCGATTGAGAAATCGATCATTAAATCTACAAATCTTTCCATACAAACAATAGGCCCACATATATGCAGCTTATATGTTATTGCAAGCCAATAATATTATTCAAAATCATATAATGATCGATGATCATATTGTAGGAAAAAGAATCTCGATTCGATCGAAACCTTCAATTCTTACATATATAAACTTAAACCGACAAAAAACAATTATAAAATGCAAATTGAAAACATGATGCTTAATTCACAATGACTTTGTTGCTTGAAATTGCCATTTTCTTTCAAAAATAAAAAATTAAAAAACAAAAAATATATATATGCATGCATGTTTTCACGAGGCAAATGCCACAGCTACCGATATCACGAGAAAAGCAAAGGGCCCGGCGGCGAACGCCAGGAGGGGCGGCAGGTGAGAGATGACGGCGATCACGATCGCCGCTGCCGTGGCGACGGCGCCGATCTTGGCCGTAACAACCGAAAGATTCGGAAAATTCTGGCTCAGTGACAGCGCCGCGTAGATAAAACTCAGGCCGAATACGATAAATATCTCGACCACATATAAGGGAAACGAATGAGTGCATCTAGTTAGCGCCACTCCCACGACGGCTCCGATGGCCTGACCGCCGAGGGATAGCGTTGTTTCAATGATTCTTTTAGTTGACCGATCGAATCTTCTTCTCCTTCTCCGATCGACGGCCTCTTGCCGGTTCATCCGCCGCCGCTGATCTCCGCCGCCTCCTTCTGGCTCGATGTCTATGCGCACATCGCCGCCGTCTCTCGCCGCTCCATTGCCTACGATGGTATTATTATTTCTTGATGCACCCCACTCATCACTAGTAGGTAGAGGAGGACACATGATAGAGAGAGAGAGAGCGGGGTGGGAGCGCTAGCTTGTTGTAATTATATAGTTCAAAATTGTCGTATTATACCCAGTTACTTTTAATTAATCGAAATAGAATATTCATGATTATTAGAAAGTAAGTCTGAATAATTAATCCTTGTGCATAAGTTGCTTGGGGTGAATTAATGAGAGTGAAACCCTAGGAATTAAGAGATAATTATCAAGTGTGGCGAGTAATTAAGAGGAGAGTATGGGTTTATCGACTTCTCCTTATGTATAAGAGCACATTTCTTGGTTAAACCGATTTCCTTAGCACTAGGTTTACGAGGGACAACTCTTGATTTTATCTACTTCAATTCTATCCTTAATTTGTACATATATATTATTTTCATAGTTGATGGTGCATGGTGGGCTCCATTAATTCGGTTTCATCACTTTTTGTCCCCTTTATGTCGTCTTTGCTTGATTATGCTTCTAATAAACAAATTTCTCCCAAATAATTACTCTTTTTCATTTTATTTGACATGTTTGTATTATATTATACCCATGTATATTCAAGAAACGTGTCAAATTGAACTGGAGGGAGAATACTGAATATCTTAAAAATAATTATGACACCATTTACGTATGTTTTCCTATTAGCATATATTCCCTCCGTCTCAAGTATTCCGACACCTTTTATATTCACATGTGAGGTATATAATAATAAAAGGTGTCGGAATACTTGAAACGGAGGGAGTATATAATTTTGTTCCATTGATTAGGACAAGAGATTACGTATCGTCAAGGTAACTCGAATTTTGTTTTTAATGTTATGATCCCTTATTAGCTATATAAACTAGAATGTGGGTCTTGAATTAAGATTAGAAGGTCGCTCATAGCCGCCTTCCATTAAGATTAGTGTTACACTTATTTCCTAATTAGTTTATTACCAAATTGCATGAACACTTCGCCACAGTAACACGTCAAAATTTGCAGGTCTCCTTCATTTATATATATATTTTCATAATTTTTTACTAATGTCGAAGGGCAGCCCATCGGCGGCGATGGTCGATGTTTGGATTTCACCGGCAACTCTTATGCTATCATCCACCGCAGCAGCTCTCCTACCTTTTATCCCATTCAGGCGGTCGGCTGGCATCGGCGCCGCCGACGTTTCCGGCGAGCTTCTATCTACCGATGACGCATTCGTCGTGTCCGTTTTGTTTGCCTTCACCTGCTCCTTTAGCGCCGTAATTCTGGAGAACAAACCTAGGGCGGCAAGAGTTTTCCGACTCTCCGCCGTTTCGTGGCTGTCTTTTGCGGTGGCGCTGCTACTCTACACCGTTTTCTCCAATCGCCTTGCATATTAAAGAACTCTCTCTACATATATATAATAGTTTTTCGTCTCGTAATTCCAAAATAATAATAGTAATAAATATATAATGTATGGATCGATAATAACTAGTTTCATATATAATAAATTGATCGTGGTGGCGGTGACTAAACCGTAGTTACTCTAGGAATATTTTGAAATTTATGAACTTGTGTTTACGTTAATTATGTGATTTACTAATTAAATAGAGTGATAGAACTCTAAAATGCGAACATGCACGTAAAATGAAATATGTAGTACTACATCATCAAATATTTGGTATTATATTTCCCAAGTCTCTTAATTAAGAACCTTTATTTATTAATAAGCCAACCAATCATCAACATAGATCGACTTATTACTGTCATTTTATTCTTTCCTTACCAAGCCCCACCTCCTCGCAACAAAACCACACACAAAAGAAGAGAGAGATTCACACATTAAAGTGTACGTGAATCCATGCAAAAAAAAAAAAAAGAGAGAGAAAGGAAAACAACACAAAAACATGAGGAGCGGCCGGGCTCGATTTCACGCATACACGACGGCGACCGACACGACGAGCACTGCAAACGAAGTCACGGTGAACGCCAGAGGCAGCGGAAGCTGAGACGCCGCCGAGATAATAATCGCCGCCGCAGTTGCGATAGCGCCGATTTTGGCCATGACGACCGACACATCCGGGCGCCTCCGGCGCAGAGCTATGGCCGCGTAGGTAAAGCTCAGCCCTATGATGACCAACAGCTCCACGAAGTAGAGCGGCCACTTCGAAGCGGAGCTACCTAATGCGACGGCCATGACGGCGACGACGACCTGAGCGCCAAGCCCTAGCGTTTGGTTAATAATCAATTAATTATCGCCGTCGTGTCGTCGGCGACGTGAACAGTTATCTGACGACTGAGATGGAGATCGCCGTCGATGAGCTCCCGGATTTCTATTGGAACTTCGGGCACATTCGAGTCAACGGCGACAGTTGGGGCGGCGGCGCCATTGATTCTGTCGGGAACGGAAACGGTGGGGGGACGCAAATGATCGCACATGAAAATTAAATTGAGTGTGTAAAGAGAGGAACCGGATTAGGGTTGTGAGAATTTATAGAATGTAATCGAAAGGTGATGACGATCGGAACTTTCATTCGTTGTTTCGCAAGCGATTTCGGCAAAGATGGGATTTTGGACTTTTGATAAAGTCTTTAATAATAATAATTACGGAGCATAATTTCCACGAATCTCGGTGAAACCCTAGGAACATAAAGATCGGATGGGATGCTCTATCCCCGTTACGGTGTATCAATTATGTACTATAATCGAATTTTTTCGAATCTTTTTTTTTTCTTCTCAATTTTGATGTAATATGATTTAGTCTAATAGAAAAAAATATATATCATTACAAATTCTCAAAACTAGCTAAAAAGTCAACTATGTCTAAAAATGGTAAACGGATGGAGTATTATACTAACAAATAATTGTTCATTAATGATTTAATTCAATTAGGGTATATAATTATTTTTAGCATTTTCTTCATTTTTTTGATAAATAAAATTAAAATTAAATACTAAAAATAAATGATAAATCCTAATTGGTTGGTGCACCTTATTAGTTAGTATGAAATTAAATTGAATCATAATATCAAGAAATTTTTTAATATCAATAAAAAAACTAATAAAAAAAACAATTTTGATACACAATTGATATACCGGACATACGAAATGTTACCTCAAAATAATAACGTTGATTTGCGCAAGAGGGGTATAATTTTAGGAAACAAGTGATGGTAAAAACAAAAGTAATGATCAAAACTAGTAAAATAAACATAATCATGACAATAACTTGGATCTTTTCCCTATTGTTACGTTATTTTATATGAGATTTAATTGTATAATACTAATTGACATTTTATAATAAATAATATGCCACATAAGCATAAAGCTTGACTCCTCTCTCGTCTCGCGCGCAGCAATAGAAAATTGGAACGTATAAAATGTGATGTGCGAACACCTGCAATTCTCCCCTTCCCCTCTTCTGCCATTAATTCCACCATGCTCGAACAATGGCGCTTCCTCCCGCGCGCGTAGAAAATTGCAGATCTGATTAAATACTTTCTCAATTTTCCGATGATATTCTCCATAATCGCTCCTCCTACCGGAACACTAGATCTCGCCGCCTCTTCGCGAGTCGCGCTTCTGCTATCGTCCACAACAGCGACTTTTCTGCCAATCCTTAGTGGCGGAACCGACAGTTTTCCGGCGCCGGCTGCTCTCTCCGGTGAGATCCCGTCGGCCTACCACGCAGCGGTAGTGTCCGTCATTTTCGCCTTCGCCTTCTCCTTCGGCGCGGCGTTTCTAGAGAAAAAAGCTCAGGCGGCGAAGATCTCGAGGCTCACGGCAATCGCGTGCCTGTCTTCTGGGACGGTGCTCTTTCTCTACGCCGTTTTCGTCGGCGGCGCCTCCCCGTAGCGACGGACATCCCCTATTTTGCGAATTGTGTTTCAATTACTGCATTTTTTATATTATCCACACGGCATCGTTTTGTGAAATACGATACGACGGCGTGTTGTGGTATATGAATATAAGTAATGCGAAAACAGTATTTGCAGTAGGGGACGTGATCTGAGATTGGATATTTCATGGAAGAAGAAACTATGCAGATTTAAATAAGGGGGAAATGTATTTATTCAGTAATAATTGGTTCAATTAAACTGATTACTAGGTGATTGAACCCTCCTTCCTCTACAAAACTTTTGTCCATACAAAATCTCGTATCTACTAGAAAACTAATATATGGCTTTATTTCTATATTTGGAAATCGCGCTGTGTATTAGATTACATCGTTTGTGCACTCACATATATTCAAGAAACGTGTTAAATTGAACAGGATGGGACGTCGACGTCTATATTAAAAAGCATTTTATCTCGATAGAAAAAGAAAAAAAAAATGCTATTTCTTTAATATATTAGAAAATATTAAAAATTGTAGTGCTAGGCCCAACATAGAATTTGGGCTTGGACATCGCTTAAGGCCCATATAATTGCCTTGTTAAAATATTTCACATCTGAAAAAATGTAGATTATGAAATATGTGTCGGATTTCACATGGCACGGAGTTTAAGAAAAGCCTGGTAAAGCTCCCTCCGTTATTTTCGACTTGGCTCATTATTTTTGGGCACACAAATTAAGAAATATAATAAAAAATGTAATATGTGGTGATGAATGAGAGATAAAGGTAATCTTAGGGATAAAAGTGGTGTTTGTTAGGCTAAAAATGGAAATGAGACAAGTAAAAAAAAACAGTCCAAAATGGAAAGTGAGACAAGTGAAAAATAACAGAGGGAGTAGTTGGTAGTGGAATAAAGTAGATTAAAGTAATTAGTCGTGGAGTAAGGGTGCCACTTCTTGGATTAAAGTATAATACAATAATTGATCGTAAGTAATTGGTAGGACCTATAAGGTGGGTGAAGAATAAGTTTTTAATTAAAAATGAGTAAGAGAAAACTTTTCTTTTTGAGAGTAACATGGTGGACGTCCCAAGAAAGAAATTTCGACACATTTATTTTGGACGGAGGGAGGAATAGATTTGAAAAAATCTGATAAAAAAAAATAGATTTGAAAAAGAAAAAAAAAAAGGGAAAAGGAAATCAATTCTGTAGAAGGTGGAAGAAGGGAAAACAATAATAACAAATGAATGGTTGAAAAGGGCCAATAATTTCCTAAAGTTATTAGAAGCTTTTTACAGAGGCTATCAAGTAAATTGTACCTACCAATTAATTACTGAATAATTAACTTTGATTGAGATTTTCAAGTCTTTCTAAGCAAGACACGTGGTGTTTATTGACCATTCTTGCTGTAGAAGAAATCTTACCAGATTTCTAAGGCTTCTTATCACCACAAGTTACATATATTATACAGTATATATAATTAATAAATCTCAACCAACTTTAAAAAAAATATATAGGTAATTAATCATGGAGAAATGATAACAAACTCTCTGAGGTTAGTTATAATTAAATAGTGAGTTCAATGTATAATGAATTTTAAAATTCACCTTCACTTTCACGTTAGTTTTTTTATTAGTTTATTAACACCTAAATCAAAGTACTACTTCCATCACACCTAATTGTTTCATTTCATTTTTTGACTTTTTTCGGCACGCGTTTCCACCGTAACTTAGTACGAGTTTTAAAATATAATTTACGGGATACTATGAGTGTCATAGTATCTCGTAAAAGAAACGATACTTCTAAATTATATTTTAAAACTCGTACTAGGTTAGAGGTGCCCACCGGAACCGGAACCGAACCGGAACCTTTGGTTTTTAACCGGAATCGGGCGGTTCCGGAACCGATGGTTCCGAACCGACCCAAGGAACTGGTGGAACCGACGATTCGGTTTCGGTTCCGAAAGTTTAGAATCGGGAACCGGCAGTTTGGTTTCGGTTCGGAACCGAAAAGAACCGTGTTTTTTTGTTTTTCAAATTCTAATTTTATTTTATGTTTCAATATTATACTTATATTTGTATACTTATTTGATGTAACATTTGATTAATGATTAGTGTGTTACACTTTTTTATGTGGAAATATTTATATTCGTAAAATTAAATAGTTTTATCATTTAATTTATAATTCACAATTTAATAAGCTAAAATAAATAAGACTACTACAAAAAATATCTTTATATTAATACTAAATAATGTCACATCATGATGAAGAATTGAAGATGACAATTTACATAAAAGATGTCATATTGTCATCAAAATGAAATTAATTGTAGATGCTTTTAAATACAAAAAATATTATGAAAAAAGATATTAAGTATAAATAAAAGTTATACACATAATAATAATTATTAAGTATGATATTAGTAATGAAAACAAATGGGATGAGGTCTTTGAACATGATCCAATCAGTACCACCGAAGCAGAAACCGACACCGATGCCTCTGAAGAAACGGATGATTTCGATGACGATTTCGATTTCGACAATATATAGTGGTCTATTAAAATGTTTAGGCGAGTCTTCTTTTTCCTCACGGAGGTTTTAACGAGGTTCGGCCGTTGGAATTGACATGTGATATCCAATGGTTTAAGATTAATAAATTAAAAAAATTTAAACAATCTCACTCTCAATTATTTTTTTACATTTTATAATTTGAATTGTCTTACAATTAAAATTAGATCAATAAACAACGAAGCATTGAATCATAATCGAACGAAAAAAAAATTAAAAAAAAAAAAAAAAAAAGTCGGTTCTTATCCGGTTCCGGAACCGGAACCGTTACTGTTCCGATTCGGTTCCGGTTCCGGCCATCTTGGAACTGGAACCGTGGGCACCTCTATACTAGGTTACGGTGGAAACACGTGCCGAAAAAAGTCAAAAAGTGAAATGGGACAATTAGGTGGAATGGAGGTAGTATTAAATAAAAACATGTTGTAAATTTCCAGTTCACAGAAATCATGACATGAACTTGCAGTACACATACTATATATATACATGGTTTTATTTATATATTTAAAAAGTGGCTTTTGAATTAATTAGGCCTGCCCACAGGTTGGTTCGGAACAATTAAAAAACAAAATTAAGGCTAAATTGGCCCTAGAATTGTAGGAGAAGCCGATTTAGGGTTGCTTACTGTAGAATTCGACTTCTAACAATAAATTTTTCTTTTAAAGAAGAGGGTTTCCTATTTAAGTAGTTCATTTGATTGTTTTATTAGTGAAAAAGACTATTTTTAAACCTTCCAAAATTAAAACAAGAATCAGAAATTCGAATTCACGATTCCAAAATTGATGGTTTATATGATAATTATTAATTATATATATATAGGCGTGATGAATATCTAGGAAAAAAGAATTCAAAAGTAAGTGTTTGTGATTTTTCTGGAAATTCTTGATATTCTATAAATTAAATTCACAATAATATAGTTGGGTTACAATCATGGATCAAAGTGATTATAACATAAGTCCACTTTTAATTATAAAGATTGACTATGTAATGAAAGATAGTTGATTAAAAACAATTAGAGAAGAAGAAATGGAGAACAAAGAAAGGTTGAGTATGAGTTAGTGGTAGATGAAACCAAATAAGAGATTAATGGATGCACCAAATAAAAAAATAAAGCAATGAAGTTGACAAGTTTGTCCTACTTTTTTTTTTCTTTTTGTGTGTGTGTGTGTGTGTGTGTGTGTGTGTTGTTAGGTTCAAAGGTGACTATAATTGTACCACTTTCCTCTTGTAATGCTAATGTCAAGAATGCAACTATATTAATATATTTATTCCAATATGTAACATTTTAAATATTTTATTTTGATTAAAATTAAAGTCTATTTTTGTTGATTAGCTATAATTTATTTGGATATGTATCCCTGAATTTATTTATTTATTGACAATATATCCCTGAATATTATAGAATACATAGAGTTAAAAAATATATATTACTTCTTTCAATATATATATATATATATATATATATATATATATATATATATATATATATATATTACTACATAATTAATTTGGTCATATATTATCACTAGACCTAGAACATAATTACGTCATGAAATTAAGTGTCAAATTTTAATTGGTTAATCGCCATTTATTTATCAACATTTTAACAGTCTTTTCATAATAATTCGACAACTCTCTATCGGTACCTGTTTCGTACACAATGTTGGCAAATCATTTCATCATATTTTTTTTAACATTAAAATCAAATTTGTGGCTCAATTATTACCACATGGAACCTTAAATATATAAGTGGCCTTTGATTGATGTGATTAAGGGCCAATTATCGCAATTGACGAGTCTTCACAATTTCAGTAGGGTTTTATCAATTTAGTGAATTAATAGTTTGTCATCTAAAAAATATATATATTTATCAACATAGGGCTTAATTAAATGATCAAAACTATCACAATAAGACTGAAGAATAATAATAATAATACAAAAAATATTCAATTTTTTTTATAAAAAGTACAAGAAAAATAATTCATAATCCTAATTAGTTAATTAAATTATCCTACTTAATTAATGAATTATTTTTTTGTCGAGCCCTAATTAATTAAATTTATTAAACACATTGATTAGTGATGGTTTAACATAATTAACACGTATAAACTGCTTTAATTATCCGCATTAGTTAGTGGATGAGTAGTCCTACGTAAGAGTGAATTAACATGCGGGAAAAAGATTAATAATGATTAAATTAAAGAAAGCACCATCCCCCACCATTAAACGTATCAGACAAAGTACAAACTATAAATAAAACAATTCGACAACGAAATCAAGAATAGATCATTCTTGTAAAGCCAATAATGTTTGCAAAAAATAGCCAAAAATAATTAGTTGAATTAAGTTTTTATTATATATATGTCAGATCTATATATAATATTGGAAGAAGAAAGTATGTGCAAAATGATGATGGGCTTATCCTTTTTGAGCCAATAAGAGGTGAGATGGTCTCATGTGAGAATATAAATTATATGAAAAAAAAGTTGGGATTTTTTTGAGTGGGAAGAAAGTGGAGAGAGAGAAAGCAAGAAATTTGAAATTTTTTCATGATGTTTTGTTCTGAGTTAAATTTGAGAGTTTTGACATTGATGGGATCTTAATTAATTTAATTGTGGTCTTAATTTAAAGTGTTTGACATGTTAATCTGCTAAATTCAACTTCAATTTGATTTCTAACTACTTTTTTCAACGAATGTAGTACTTGTTTAATTAGTTTGGTCATCTATATATCTTGTGTAATTTGACAAATCTTAAGGGTTATAATTACGATTTAACAGACTAAATATATCTAATTCCCTAATATTATTATTTTTAATATTACATGCATACACATTCACACACACACACACACACACTGAATTCCCTATTGTGAGTCAAAATAATCTGAATAAGTATTTACTAATATTCTCATATGATGAATTTAATGTAGACTAAATTTATATCTAATTCATTGATATATTATCAGCCCATAAAATCAATATAAAAACTATAGGAAATTGATGAAAAGTTGAAATTAAAGGATATACTCTTTCCGTTTTTTTTTTTTTTTTAAAGTAGGTACGTCTTATTTGACTTTTGTTCTTGTCTTTTTAATTTGACAATAATATAGCTAAATTCTTCATAATTTACCCCTATAATTATAGTACTATAGTATAAGTTAGTGCTAAAAAAAGAGAATAATGCATGAGGTTAAAATATAAATTTACACACTTTCTTCGTATACGTAATTTGATGTCGTGAGACACTTATAAAAAAAAACGGACAACGTGCATATTATGAGTCGACTTTGAACTAACATACGTAGTAACTTTGAACTAACATACGTACTACCATTATTCCAATTTCCGAATCTACAGTCCAACGTTAGACCTACCTATATATGTACGTTAATGAATTATTATATACATTAATTTCTTAGGGAACTCTAAATTAAACTTGATCTACATTGAATAAATTATATATATATATATATACATATATTTTAGGGTTTAGGGTTCCTATTCTGGTATGTTTCCATGGGACTTGAATTGATGGGTGGTGCAATGAAATTGAAAGAAGGTGCACCATGATGATGATCACCAAATTTAACTATTTATTTGTTTAAAATTATTAAATTTTGTCACAATTTCAAAACTATACCCCATTTTAGGTTGCCATCGCCATTATTGTCCCTCATTTTCTCTTAAAATTATGTTTGATGAAAATTGGTGTAACTCTCCGTACGTAACAATCTCATATATATATTTATTTGGAAAATTATAATATAATAATTTAGAGTGCATTAATTAGTACTAGTATATTTATGCAAAAATATTTGTGTTATTTTGAGTCTATTTTATATAAGTGGAAATAATTTAATTGAAATTTTTATTTGACCCTAACTCGTACATTTTTGGCTGTGATCTGCAGTCAGTTACTGTTTGTGAATATTACTACTACTTTACATGACAAAAAATAAAGGGAAACCATGAACAGTCATTTTCTATTATTTTTCTGTCATTTTCTTTGCGTACGTTTTGTTTTTGTTTGCTTATGCTGTAGGCCCTATTATTATTTCCTATCTTCTGTTTTGTGTGTGTGTGTGTGTGTGTGTGAAGATTTTAGTGAGGTTTGATTGTAATATAATCACTTTTTGGGATTTTTCCATCCAATTATTGTGTTGTTCTTTATTTTTTTATTATTAATCTTAAGGGGTTTTTTTATAAACATTCAGCTCAGTCATATTAATCAATCAATTAATTAATTGATATAACTTACAAACTAATTTGTGAGTGAACTTTATTCAAAAGTTGTCTCAAAACTATTAAATGCCTAATCAATGAGTAACGCTCCAATGCCCACCGTGAGCATACTTAATATGCTCACGGATGACGTGACAATGTTTTAAATAAGAAAATTAATTTAACTGTATACCATAAAAACTAAACCCTACAAAAAAAATTTAACCTCAAATGAAAATGATTAACGACGTGACACTGTCACATAAGCGGTGGGCACATTAAGTGTTCCCACCGTGGGTAGGGGAGCGTTTATGCCTAATCAATATACCGGAGTAGCAATTTTATGAGTGTATTATTTAAAACATAATGTGTCATGTGGAATTAAACAAACTCTATGCATATAAATATAAGAGTAAAATTAAGGAATGTGAAGAATAGAATTTTATTTTAATATTCAAAATAATATCAAAAAGACAAAACTAACATTTGCATAAAAGTGCTATGTATTAAATAAACCGAACCTTCCATGCATATATATTTTGCAATTGAAGCTTGATATGCATGGGTATACATTTAAATATGATATTATAAATATATATATATATATATATATATATATATACCAATTTAATTAATAAAAAAGTTCAAATTATTTAAAATTAAAACTGAACTCAGTGGCGGCCCCCTATAGTTTGCATGATATATATATATATATATATATATACCAATTTAATTAATAAAAAAGTTCAAATTATTTAAAATTAAAACTGAACTCAGTGGCGGCCCCCTATAGTTTGCATGCTTTGTCCTATTTGTTGCTATTTATCATTACGTAGGTATGGTTTCAAAAAAAATCATTACGTAGGTATTTTCCTATTAAATAGACTTGAAAATTGAAAAATTACAAATTGTATAAAAATGCTCTCCTACCCATCGTGGGTACACTTAATGTGCCCATAGCTGATGTGAAAGTGTCACGTCAATAATATTTCCACTTAGGGTTTAGTTTTTTTGTAGGGTTTTAATTTTTTTTTGTAAGATTTATTTTTATAAGGTATATTAATTATGATCTATATACTATATAGTAGTAGAACCGGAAGCCCATATATGGAAAGTCAGTTCATTAATTACTAACATTTATTTACATTAATATCAATTGCTAATTATATAAATATTACATAATATTAGTCTAGATAATCTTTCAGTTCATTAATTATGTACCATTATATACATTTATGTCAATAAAAAATATGATAGTAATATTAGTGTACATATAATTGTATACACATTTGTATATTATTTATTGATCGATACTCGCAGTTTTATGGGTGTATTTTTTATATTATTTATTTTGATTTAGATTATACATTATTTATTCAACCACTATTTGCTTTTAATATAAATAATGAATTACATATATTAGATTATACAAAATTAATTATTTTCATTTGTATTATATTTATTTTCAATCTTTCTTTTTAATATGAATAATTTATATCTATCTATATAATAATAATGATTATGGGCTGGTGTTTTTAGTAAGTTTTTTATGTTACAAAAAGTAACTTTCGTAAATTATTTCTTAATAATTAATTAATTGTACATTAATATTATCAAAGTTAAAACAAGTAATTAAAACTTTTGCATATGTACGTATATTTATAAAGAGATTTTTGCTAATACTCCATTAAACTCGGTATAGATGCATGTATAATATGTACAATAAATATATTGATACCGTTATTTTAATAATAATAATAATAATAATAATAATAATAATAATAATAATAATAATAATAATAATAATAATAATAATAATAATAATAATAATAATAATAATAATAATAATAATAATAATAATAATAATAATAATAATAATAATAATAATAATAATAATAATAATAATAATAAACTTGGTATAGCTGCCCACTTTCATATTTTTTCCATTTGTTGTTTCCAATAGTAGAAATGAATTTGATTAAATATCAGTTTATTACCCATTAATATATATTAACATTTTTAGAAGTTAATTAGTATGGGTTTTGATATGAGTTTTCAATATGTTATTTATAGAAATAAATTTATAAATAGTATATCATAAATATAAATAACAATTTGCAAATAACAAATTAATACCGGACATTATAAAAGCAAAATTTAAGGATACAAATTAATTTCTTTCCTATGTTTTTTTTAAGTTTTGTGCCTATATAATCTATGCCACAGAAACATACCCTCTCAATTCAATTGATCTCTATACTCTCTTTCATCTCGCATATTCCCACTAAATAAAGCATGCTATATACGAAGGGGGTTGCCGGGCCAATAGCATTTTCGTTTCAAATCGTCTTTAGTAATAGTGAGCAATTGCGGTTTGAGTACATGGAAGAATTTACATTCTTTGATGGACATGATGAAGATTGAAGCTAGATTTTGAAGATTTGGTACCTTACTCATGTAATCATGTTATACTTGCATATGACAAGAAGATACGATTCTTGAGATTTGGGTGTATGTATTAAGTTGATTATATCTATCCATTATGTTTTTGTTAATGTATTTATTTCATAGATTTTAATATTATAGTCTATACAACAATATTGCCTTTTGATTTATTTATCGCATTTGAATTACATATATTGGATTTAGAGCACTCTTTTTATGTTTTTTTATGTTTCATCGTGTTATATTATAATTAATTGTAATTGAATTTTCTATATTTGTTTATTTGATAGTATGCAAGTAGTAGAAGTCATGGAAATCAACTTAATTGAGTGTCGCTATTATATATTAGTCATAGTATTCTCTCTCTCACAAACAACTATTTTGAGTTCATCTTAATTATTAAGTTGATTTCTAAGAATTTTAGTCAAAGGCTATTAAAGACTATATTTTATATTCACGAATGAGAGGGATTTTTTATTTTTTTTTTCATTTCAGATATGCATTTATAAAAAAAGACATGAATATTTCATAACATACACATCTATCACCAATTAAACCTATCATTAATTTGAATAAGTTCTTTTTTATTATTAAATATAGAGATGCTTATTAGAGAATTTTATAGAGATGAATTTGAGTTTCTATCTAATTGTGGCCGATTAGATGCTTAACATGAGTTGATTGAAATGACCAGTATCACTTATTGTTGACGGGGTAAGTATTAAATATGTATACCGCTATGCCATAGTATACGCTTCCATATCCACATATTGTTTATGTATAGATTAAGAAATGATTAATCAATAATTAGAATACAATTTAATTATAGAAAAATAAGTTACTATAAATATACAAGAAAAAAATCTTGCAAATGAGCTATAAATTGGGCATTAGTCATGGACCACACCCTGATTCCGCCATTATTTATAACCAATAAATTATACATCAAAATTCTGTTAGACAATTCTAGATACAAAAATGTTCCTCTACCCATTGTGGACATACTTAATGTGCTCACGGCTGATGTATCAGTGTCACGTCAATGATTTTTTCTTTTAGGGTTCATTTTTTTTTAGTAGGGTTTAGTTTTTTATGGTAAGATTTATTCTTATAAGTATATTAATTATAATTTTCCTTAAATATAATGCCTTCACCTCAACCGTAGGCATATTAAGTATATTGACATATTAAGTATGTCCACGGTGGGTAAGAGAACATTACTCATTCTAGATATACCCACAAAAATCCTATTACCAATTGTTGTTTTTCAAACTTATTATTAGATGATAATATAACTCAAATTAAAGTTATTTTTTACTCTCAACCACATCTAATCGTGACACTACACCTACAAAATAAACTAAACATATTTTTTTGAATTTATTATTGAATTATAAAAATTGAAATAATTTTATTTTATACTCCCTCCGTCTCACTATGATTGACCCATTTTCCTTATTGGGCCGTCTCACTATGATCGACCCTTTTCCTTTTTGGGAAATAATAAACTCTTAAATGATACAATTAGTAAATCCCTTATTACACTTAACTTTTTATAATTAAATCTCATCATCCACTCACTTTTTACTTTTCAGCACGTGTATCAATATAATTTAAATTCTAAAATTTTAAATTATCATAACTTGATCGTTTGTTCTCTAATTTTATAATTTTTTATATCAAATTAAAGGTCTTGATACGATCTTTCATTTAAGATCAGACATGAATATGTTTTTATGCATCTATGATGCTCTAGTTTTAAAATATGCTTAAATACATAAACAACACTACATCCCTACACGCAATACACTTTACACACTAATCACTTCCGTTTTAAATCCCGTGAGGTCGATCATAGCGAGACAGATGGAGTAGTAAAATTCATAGACTTTGTTTGTATACTACTACATATAAGTGGGTATAAATGACCAATTTATACATTGTTTTTTTTATATGCGATTTTAATTATCAAGATAATAATCATTTTAAGCAACTTAGCCTTTTTAATGTACTATTTTTGGAAATAATTTTTTATAAAGGTATATCATAATTGTATAATGATAATTTTAAATCAAACAATTAATAGGAAGTTACAAAAACAATAATCATGGATTTTTTTTTAATTTCTTTCCCAATTTTCTATTGCTCTATGCCTATAAATTTCAGTAAAATGTTATCTAATCATTCACACACTTCACCTACTTTTTAATTTTATGCTTCATCACCACGGAGGAAGAAGATTGGAGTATACAGAATATCTCATATACTCCAATAGATGTCAAGAAAGTAAAATCGACTGCAAAAATTCCTTCGATGAGTAATTAAAGTGATGTTGAATGGAATTTAGTTGAGAGCATTGTTGTTTATTAATTTATTTTCAACTTTCAAATATTATTTCGTTATTGTCTATGATGTATAACAATGTTTTTTGTTTTTTTTTTCATTGAAGTTGTATATGTCGTGGTTGAGAATCTTGCCACCAACAAAGTAGAGTTTTTTTGTCTTCTTCTTCATAAAGTACATACTTGTATCAATGATAAACATAAATTATTAATTAAATTATATAAAGTTGGATTTATTAAGATGTTGTAAAATTGATTTCCAAAAAAATAAACTTAAAAGTAAGTTGTAAAAATTATTTAATATTTAATATTTAACATATTCATAGTCTATCGGAAAAATAAAAAATAATATTTATACCAGCGAATCATAATTTATTTTTCTTGGGAAAATATTGATCAATGATGCTATAATTATAAAATCAATTTATTATCACATACTGAATTCTTAAACTTGAAACCAAATATAACTTATATACATCAAATAATAAAATAATTATTTATATCGTTAAAATTTCATTAATTATAATCATAATTCTTAAAATATGCAAAACTCAGGATACCTGTGCGTTGCACGGGTGCATAATTAATTTTTTTTAAATATTTTACCATCACATCATGCGTAAGCATATTAAGTATACCCTCGGTGGGTAGGGAAGCATTCCTCTACAATTGTAATGCAAATATATATTTACCTTTAATGAATGCTCATATATGGAGTCATCCATTCAGCCTATTTGCCACTCAAATCTATTCTCCGAAAATAATAAAAGAAAAGAAACATTTCGTACACTATAAAAGCCTCAACATTAATCAAGAATCAATAAAACTTGTCATTATCTCTATTTCATGGAATTTATTCCTAATTTTCATCTCCACTTTTTCTTGAATTAAGAAAATGTTTCCTAGTGGGGAATAACCGAAGCCAAAAACCCATAAAATTAAAATAATAAAAGTAGTGAACATAAAAAATTGAAACACTACACCAATTTTTTTTAATAATTTTTTTTTGTCAAGTAATAAAGAATAATGTTTTTGCGGTTGCAAGTTGCTACCTCTGAGATTGCCAAAGACTTTTTAAGATGCATTTGCTGCATTTATTTTAATCACAAATCTTTTCTCATTTAGTTAGTGGCCACCATAGAATTAATGGATAGGAAACACATTATTTTATGATAAATTAAGCTAATTAAATTCATCCACGCTCTTATGTGTGACAATGACTCTAAATTAGCTTATTTCACGGCTGTGTGTGCGTGTACGACACATATGAGTTGCAGAATTAATTTTCCTAGGGTTTAAACAGTTTATTAAAAATTTATTTTAAATTACGAATAGGATTCTTTGAAGAAACTTCCATGAGAAAGTAATTTTGTCTCAATTAATTAATTGAAATATCCATAGTTGTACTAAGTGGGAGGGTGTTCACACGAGATTTGATATTAAAATTATTCACAATAAGATGTTTTATTTTTTTAATATTTTCCTTTCTTTTATAATTTGGATTTTGATCATCTTGTGACAAGATATAACTTGCCGATTATCACTAATTTTGATACGTATTATTAAGGTATTTATATGAATATGAATATATATGCCAACTGGAAATAGGGGTGAACACTATTCTCCAAAAACCGAAAACCGAAATTATATTTCAGTTTGGGTTATTTGGGTTTTTAACAATTTTGATTTTTTTCTTAGTGCAATTCGGGTTTTGGGTTTGGGTTAGAGTTATTTTTTTTATCACCCAAAAATTTAAAAACTCGAATTATTATTATTATTATTATTATTATTATTATTATTATTATATTTTGTCAATTTATCTTTTGTGATTGTAATATTTAGTTTGTACTATTTGATATGAAATTGGTTAATATTTGATATTATGATTTTATTATAGTAGTAAAAAAAATATAATTAGTATTGATTTTGGATGAAAATTAGGTGTGTTAATTAAAGTTAGAATTGAATAAAGCAATTTTTTTTTTTTTTTAATATTTTAAAATAATTTGGGGAAAAACTGAAAAACCGAAATGAATTTTGGTTTTTTGGATTCGGCTTTTTTGAAATTCGAGTTCGGGTTCGGGGTTTTTTTTCTTTTCAAAATCCGATTTTTTTTTGGTTTTTCCAATATTACAAAAACCCGAGTCGAAACCTGAATGCTCACCCCTAGCTGGAAACATCAAAACTGTACGGTATCTTCTTACAAATTAAAGCCATAAAATCGAACTACTTTACAATTTATGAGTTTCAAATTCATAACTTTTAGTAACGATATTATCTACTCCCCCAATTGAATTATGTATTATATGATAATTAAGAAACAACATGCGCAAAAATCAATGGACGCAGTCACAGACATAGTAAACTTTATAAAATAAGAATAATATTGTTCTTATGAGACATGATCTGCATTTTAATCGATGCTTCAATTCTCATGATGTAGTAATATTTAAGAATAACAAAAAAATGATTCTCATCCTCCTTTTACAACTTTATTTCTTCAAAATATGTACTGTACCTCTCCAAATTTAGTTAAATTAGGCAGAATATTTTCTTTTTCTTTAATCTGATTCCAACTGATTCAAATAAGGAAAAGACAACCACACTAATTTAAGGATATTCTATCCATTTCACAATAGTACTATAAATTATAATCAAGAAAGCATATAATGTCACAAAAAAGTGTGAATGCTTATCACTCTTTTAACTTTAAACCCTTGTGGGATTTCTGCCAACCATTGAAGCATAGGTAGGCTTCAGAAATATTGATGCCAAGCATAAAATTCATGGCGAAAAACGACGATCGGTCATGTCGAAAAAGGGTTTAGAAAGTGGAGATTAGGACATAACATATCAAGAATTTGAATAATTTCTAAAGGATATGATCTCAATCTGCTAGAACTTAACTTGCCAAGATCATCTCATCTGATCCGATCATGCGAAATCAAACCTCGATTTCTTCTTCTTCGATTTTTCGATCTCTCGAGTGAGGGCTAAAGTTAGTGAGTAGAAGATGCAATTTCCCACTTGCCATTAGGAGAATGGTGAAAGGACAACATGTTGGCAGAAAACATAAGAAAGTGGAAGCGTGAAAGAATGTTGAGGTAAGGCCATAAAAACTGCTCAAAGACAAGATTGTCCTTGCATCATATCCATAACTAAGTAACTAAATTTAGACTGTAATAAAAATAAAAAAAATAAAAAAATTAACTTTTGCCTCAGATCACAGTTGGAGGCCATTATTATTACAAGTAGAATTCTGGCACAAGTTGATGAATATTTTCTTTACCAGAGTTTACTATATTTGCAGCATCTAGTTGTAAGTCAACTAAAAAAATTGATTTCAAGAAGTAGAAAAAGGGAGGAATAGTATATAGTTCACTTATATATACAATGTATCTATCCCCATTATAAAAAAAAATAATTCAAGAAATTTTTTGCTTTAAAGAATTAGATAAGTTGAGCTTAAGACAGCTGCTTCTTTACCTCCCACTTTCAATACATCAGCTTCATCCAGTAATTAATAATATAAAATTTTTCACAGCCTAAGTTTAGGTATTTCATCTGAGCAAATATGGACCATATGAATTTTGAATATGGGACCCTTATATCCCAAAGCCATAGTGCTGATTGAGTCACCAAATTATTATTAAAATTGACATCTAAATTCTTGCAAACTCTTTTTAATATTTATATATTGACTTAGATTTCGTCACCCCCTCAAAAATACCCTGATTGGCCATTAGGGTTTTTTTTTTTCTTCTTTTTTTTAAAAAAATAAAATTAATTATGACTCCTTCAAGATTGAATTGCATTTCTTGATTTTCCATTTTCACATAATTTCAAGATTTTTATCTAAAGAAATAAAGATTATGATCACATAGCATGCATGCATAATTCAAGCATGATGCATCTATAGTGAATTCAATCATGTAATTAAGGCTTAATAGAAAGGCATTCCCCACATATTAACACTCAATCATTATACATGTTATGCATACATCATCCATTTATATCTACCAATTCCTTCTTTTTTTTTCTAATTCTCTTTTTTCTAAATAAGCTTTGCTTATGTAAGCTTCCCCCCCTGAAAACTTTTATAAACTCCCCCTATAAATACCCCTCATTCACATGCATTCTCATCTTACCATCCCATCAAAAATTTCAAAAAAAAATACTACTTCAAGAATCTCTTCTACTTCAAGAATCTCATATTTCAACCATGATTCAATCAGAAATCCAACAATTCAACTATTTCACCTCAGAAAACAACCTCCCTTCATTCCCATCAAACTTTGGCTTCAACCAAAGCAACTTATCACCATTTGAGTACAACAAGTTCTTGACAAATCTCCCCACAATCCCATCTTTCATGCAAGAATTCAGCCCGAATTCGACCAGCAACTCGACCTCAGATGAGGCAGAGGACCACCAGCATCAAGCCATTGACGAGCGAAAGCAAAGGAGGATGATATCCAACAGGGAATCTGCCCGGAGGTCGAGGATGCGAAAGCAGAGGCACCTCGATGAGCTATGGTCTCAAGTCCTTCGTCTGAGGACGGATAAACATAGCCTCATCGAGAAACTGAACCACGTATCTGAAAGCCATGACAGAGTCATGGAAGAGAACGTTAAGCTCAAGGAAGAAGTCTCCGATCTTCGACAGATGCTCACAGATATCCAGATTTCAAACTCCTACACCATTTTCAGAGACCTTGATGATATTCCATGCAACACAGCTTACCTCAGAGCTGAATCTTCAAGCCAGTCTGTTACTACTACTTCCACCAACCTTCTCCACTAAGCATGATTGCAACTAACTCTAGAGAGAGAGAAGCATAAAAGAGAGAGGTTGTTAAGTAGAATTGCTCTCCTTTTTTTTACTTTGTTTTGTGCCCTTGTTTAAATTGCTGCTAAGGAAATGTTTGTTCACATCATTGCAAATTCCCAGTTCATCTTCGCCGCATAATTATACCCCACCATCATCAACCACCATTAAAATGCATAAAAACAGAATCTTGATTATAATCATAAGAGAAAACACTAGTAATTTAACACAATGTTTAATGCTTCATCACCACATAAAGACAGCAACCAGAGAAGAGAAGTAGACAGTTACCTACATATATATGTACAGAGAGAGAGAGAGACAAGAGGTGGTGGAGATGCTGGTGATAGTGGGTGATAATTGGAGAGCTACCATAAGAAGCAAAAACATTCAAAAAGGGATAAGCACTAGGAAAAAAAAATTGGCTACTGTATAATCTTTTTGTGAGGTAATGCAGTCGATTGAATTCAAGAATTGCGAAGAAATTAAGACAAAAGAAACTATGATTTCAGGTGTGTCTGTACATGGTGCGTGGCACTGTTATTGCATCAACAAAAATGGGCCGAGAAAACGACAACAAATTCTTCTATGCTCACCTCTGTTCTCAGTGTTCTTTCCACTATTGCATTCGAATCAACCTTAAAACTCTTCGATTTTTGGGAGTTTACCATCAGGCCCTCGTTGTGGATCAGGTTGGAAATTGGATTGGGTTCTGTTCACGATGATGAAATCCAAAAAAGGTGACCTTTTTTTTTTTTTTCTTTCTTTTTTTTTTTGAATCTGGGCGTAGACGATGGAAGAAGAAAACCGGCTACGGCGGCGGAGACGGTGACGGCGGCCGGTGTTGGTGGGTCGGTGGAAAGGGCATAAAAGAAGAAAGATGACGAGGAGAAAGGGAGAAGAAGAAGAAGAAGAAGAAGAAAAAAAAGAGAGACAAAATTCTTCTTTTCTACGAAAAAGGAAAACAATGCAAGATTTTCTTGCAAAAAGAAATATGTAAAAGATAACTTTTTTTTTTGGCTAAAGTATAATTTGATGAAAGTAATAAAATTTTGTAAAATTACAGATTGTTAATTTTACCCTTAATTTCTTCTGAATAAAGACAAAAGCCCATTACCAATCAAGTAGGATATTTTTCTATCTCAATTTTCTCTTATCCCTCTGAAGTTATATGGACTGCAAATTATTCAAGAAAACACCCTTTTGAGAGGAAGAAATCACATCAAATCCTTTAATACAAAAAAGATTAAAATGGGATGTTCTTTCAAGCCATTACCTGCTGCCTTCACCTATCAACCACTGCCCTCTAAAACTGGTAAAAGGCCTTCAATTTCCATGTTGCACAATGCAAAACCAGCAAAGAAGGATTTGTACTTCAACCATGATGGTTCCGCCACTAGAAAACTACTGGTAAATCTTATTAGTTCTTGAATTCTGGTGAAGTTATTGAATTCTTGAAGTTTATGTGTGTGTTTGTGTGTGTGTTTTCATAGGCAGGGGTGAATATGGTTGCAGAGCTGATTGGAGTGACAATGGGGCCTAAAGGGAGGAATGTGGTGTTGCAGAACAAGTATGGACCTCCCAAGATTGTCAACGATGGCGAAACGGTTCTTAAACAGGTTCGACAAATTGCCTATGTTCCATTTTCTTGCTGCAAGTGCTGATAAGTGTTTGTTGATTCTGCATAATAGCATTGTTATGTAATGAAGCATGTTCCTTTCCTTCATATTTTTGAGTTGAACAAAAACTAGCACTAGTTTTGATCAAAAGAATGCATTTTGAATTACTTCTTGAGAGAGTGAGTTGAATAATCATAAATTATTATGGCTACTAGTAAAGATTGAGCTGGATGACCCTCTAGAAATGGTTGGAGTGAAACTGGTGAGGCAAGCCGGAGCTAGAACGAACGATCTTGCTGGAGACGGATGCACGACTTCCATAATTCTAGCACGAGGCCTAATCACTGAGGGCGTAAAGGTACGAATTCTGCATAAAAATCGCGCAGACTTTCCATATTCGGATATTCAACCCCAGAAACTTCTTGTTAGGTCATTGCAGCAGGCTTGAATCCAGTTCAAGTTTCGCGGGGGATTGAGAAAACGGCGAAAGCCCTTGTTTCTGAACTCAAATTGATGTCCAAAGATGTAAGCTTTTATAAAAAAGAGACTCATTTCTTGTTTTAGAAGGTGAAGAAGAATTGAGCTAAACTGGGATATGTTTGAAGGTTGAGGACCATGAACTTGCACATGTAGCTGCTGTTAGTGCTGGAAATGACTATGCAGTGGGAGATATGATTGCTGAAGCTCTTCATAGAGTAGGAAGAGAAGGCGTCGTCACTATTGAGAAAGGGAATTACGCGGAGAACAAGCTAGTGATTGTTGAAGGAATGCAGTTTGATAGAGGGTACTTGTCTCCATATTTTGTCACTGATAGGAAGAAAAGGACAGTGGAGTTTCATGATTGCAAAGTGAGGAAGTTAGTCCTTCTTTACTCCATTTCTTGAAATGGAATAAAAATGTGATCTGATCTTCTTCTTCTTCTTCTTTAAACTGCAGTTGCTATTAGTAGACAAGAAGATCACGAACCCGAAGGATCTGTTCAAGATTCTTGACAACGCGGTCAAGGAAAAGTACCCGATTCTAATAATTGCAGAGGGAATCGAAGAGGAAGCTCTGGCCCCGGTGATAAGGAACAAGCTGAGGGGAGTGCTGAAGGTGGCGGCCATCAAAGCGCCTTCTTTTGGAGAGCGCAAGAGCCACTGTTTGGATGATCTTGCTATATTAACCGGAGGTTTAAAAACCTCGAATCCATGAATGAAAATTTAACACAATCAAGATCTGTTTAACTGATTGATGTACTTATGCAGGAACTGTGATTAGGGATGAAATAGGATTCACACTCGAGAATGCACGCGTAGATATGCTGGGGTCCGCGTCTAAAGTCACTATAACAAAGGATTCCACCTTAATAGTAACTGATGGAGCCACTAATGAAGCTGTGCAGGAGAGAGTTTCTCAGCTTCAAAAGCTAGTAGAGGTACATTTCTTGAAATATACTAAGTCCTTTTTCCAGTTTATTCACCTGTCTTTCTTTAAACTTCGAAAGACTGCAGAACACTACAGAAGAATTTCAGAAGAAAATCGTGAAGGAACGAATAGCCCGGTTATCAGGCAGCATAGCACTGCTACAAGTAAACTCCACCCTCCTAAAATCTCAAAATCTTGAAGTTTTCTAAAAAAAAGATTATCCCTTTATTCGGTTTGATCCATTGTAGGTCGGAGCGCAAACAGTAGTCGAGTTAAAGGACAAACAGCTAAGAGTTGAAGATGCACTAAATGCAACAAAGGTAGTTAATTCTGTTAAAAAACCTTCCAAAAATTTATCAAGTAAACTCAAAATCAAGTTTCTTGACTCCTTTGCTTAGGCAGCAATCGAAGAAGGAGTAGTCGTTGGCGGTGGCTGCTGCCTTCTGAGGCTATCTACAAAGATTCCTAGCATCAAAGAACAATTAGACAATGAAGAACAAAAAGTAATCATCTCATCTAATCTCTACATTAAAAGTGAGCATACCTTTTGCTTATATGATAAGTGTATATATGCAGATCGGAGCAGACATTTTCAAGAGAGCTTTAGCCTATCCTGCACGACAGATCGCCAAAAATGCCGGTGTCAACGGAAGCACTGTCATCAACAAGGTCTCTTCTGCTTTTCCAACACTTACATTTGATGAAATCTTCACCTCCTGAGCTAATTTTTTTTGAAGTTTTGGAATTCGCAGATTTTGTCTTCGGATGATGTGAGGTTCGGCTACAATGCTGCAAGCGATAAGTACGAAGATCTTATGGCTGCAGGCATTCTGGACCCTTCAAAGGTAAAATTCAAGAAACAAGGCTAAGTATTGATCATGTTCATAAAATTTTAATAAGTGAATTCATTTCAAGACAAGATTTTTCTTTTTTTTTTTTCTGTTTTTTGGAACATTGGGACTAGGTTGTTAGATGTTGCTTGGAGCATGCTGCATCAGTTGCAAAGGTGTTCTTGACAGCCGATGCAGTCGTTGTCGAAATCAAAGAGGTGGCGCCGCCGCGTCCAAGAATGCCGAGATTACCAAAGCAAATGCTAAGTTCTGGTAATTAACTGCTGATTTCCATTGATGCAGCATTTTTTATGTTCATTGTATCAGATGATTAGTCCAGTTTTTGCTTCTTCTTGTTTTTGTAGGTATTGGACCGGTTAACCGGTTCATGAAAAGAGGATGAGGCCATTCACCATTGTTGCTTTTGGCATGCATTCATGAACTAACACAAGATTCTTATTCTTTACCAGAATTTCTGCAGATTCACTATATATTGTAATTGTTCACCAACAATGTTATTCACTACAAAAGCAAGCAAGCTATTTCCTCTTTTGTTTTCTTGCCTTTGTTCTATTTTACTTTTTCCCTGATTTGAAAATGCTGCAACAATAATCAACTTGCATGATGCGAGATAAATACTAGGCAAAATTGCACCAAAATACATCATCGTTCGTAAAATTTTAGTTTTGGACACGAGTTTTAAGTCCTGCTTATAAATATGTAAAACCTTTTAATTGTTTCTGATTTTGCATACGAGGTCGACTTTTTCCTAATTTCGTAAGATTTCGTGCCGATATAGAAATCGGAAGTCGGAAGTTGGATTTGTTGGAAATTTTGTCATTCATATATGTGATGAAATTAGAATCTCACTAATCGTTCGACAAATTCGACTTTCATATCAGTACGAACTTTGACGAAATTGGAAAAATCAAGAAGAATTGAAAGGTCCTATATTTATTGGCAGATTTTAAAACACGTTTGCAAAACGAGAATTTGACGAAAAGTCTAGAGATGAAATTTCATTAAAATGGGTCAAAACGGGCCTAAAACGGGCCGGGCCGTATGAAAGAATGGCTGGGCCCAAATGAAAGGGTGAATAATCAAGTGCCACGCTCTTTGGGTGGAGCGGCGTGCAGCCGCAGCGTCAGCTACCTGAATAGAGAGTGAATAGTCATCTTTCCCAACGCACGCACGCACTGCACCGCATCTCTGTATCTATATATCTATCCACATATATATAAATATCGGTTGCAGAAATCCCCGCAGATGTGAAAGAGAGCCCCTTTCAGCTCATTTTACGATTTTATTGTAAAAAATAAAAAATAAAAAGAGGGGGAGAGAAGAATTAGATTTCAAAAAAAAAAAAAAATAGAAGAATGGCGTTGATGCTGATGGGATTGAGCGTTCAATTCGTTCTGGATTTCGTGGTGGCGGGTATTTCCCTCATGATTGGGATGGGATTATTCGCCTTCATCGCTTCGATTCTCTGCTCCGCCGCCTTCTTCCAGAACGCCAAGGAGATTAATTAATTGCTAGGGTTTCTGTGAGTACTTTCTCTTCCTTTTTTTGTGTAGGCTAATTCTGCTGTAATTTCGCAAGTCTTTTCAATTCTCGATTTTGTTTTTTTGGGGGATTTTTTAATGGATTTGTATCAATGATTCAGCATTGTGCGAAATTGGTGAATGGTGTCTGTTTTCTTTGATATAATTCGGAAGCTGATTTTTTTTATAAATATTTTTGTAACATTAAACAGAATCAAAATCATCCGAATTGCCAGATTCTCAGCTGAGAAGTTCTGTTTTTATACAATTTAGTGTTAATTAGCCTTCTCTGTTGTGAAGTGCAATAATCCATTTCTTTAGGGAGGATTCATTTCAAGAATTGTTAGGTAGGAATTAATAGAAGATGGATTTCCCTTCAAAAAAATTCAATCACACTTATTGAAGTTAGGAATGTTAGTGGAGATTAGAGTCCTTTACCCCTTAAAAACCCTGTTTCTGATTTCTTTTCTGCATTAAGATGTCAAATGATATGGTTGTTTTGCTTACTCTCCTAAGTGCAAGTGACTATAATTAATGGTATTCTTCTCCTTCCTTTCTTTTCTTGCATGATTGGTTCTTGTTCTAGATAGGTCAAGATCAAATCTTGAATATAATTGTGGGCGTTGATATAATTTTGCAGGCTAAAAAACGCATTCCTTGCCGCAAATGAATAAGGCTTTAGCTTCTCATCTTCTCCCTCATGATGTAATGTCCGGTTTTAGTTTCACTGCCGACTGTCGATATGTGTCTCCTAAAATTTGTATGTAAATTATCACTTTGTATAAATTGACATCGGCTTAAATGTATTACAAATTATGTTACGAAAACAAAGAAAAACACACAAATTGTTTACTCAGTTTTTGTCAAGAATTTTATACAGATTATATAGAGAAACCGAGCAATCAAGTCTTAATCTTAAACTCATTAGGATTCCGTTTAGGTCAGAAATGTGAGCCCAAAAATTCGGAATATAGCTCTTTTTGTATACAGTCTATTCAGATTCCATATACAAACCCGGAAAACTACTACAGTATTTGAATAGCAATTAACTAACAGCAACCAAATCATAATCTCAGAATATTTAAAATTACCCCTTTAAAAATTATTATGTAAAAATTACCCTTTTAAATGAAGTAATGTAAAAACTACCCTTTCAATTATTTTAATGTGTTATGGGTCCCACATTTTATGTTTAAAAACTACCACCACAATTCAATTATGGGTGAATGATGAATGTGAGAGGTGACGGCTCACAATTTTTTTTCTTCTTGTTATAATTACCATTATGAACAGTATTACTATTAAATTTATTGCTTTATGCATGCATGCGTGAATGGACACGATTTGACTGTTTTTTTGGTACAAATAATTCATCTCTGATATCACAGACGAAACAGTATTGGTATCCTATGCCAACCACACCGAAAACTGAATATATACAACAACTCATACAACGCAAAATTGCAAATAGAATTCAGAAAAAAAAAAGACCAATTCACCAAAAAAATTGTTCTGAGAAGAAGTAAACAAAGCTGAGCTGGGGAAGAGGAAGAAGAGGAAGAGGAAGTAAACCACATTGCTTCATCGCGTTTCCGAATTATCCAACAATATAGGTAATCGTTTAATATCGAATTTATATGTTTAGCAAGTAGATTATATATTTATTTTGGAATTTAATTGAATTTTCATAACATGTCGTATTTATGAAAATGAAATTATATGTCTAGGAATCAGTATATAGAATTATTTTGAAAATTAACTGATTATTATTTTGATTTATTAATTGATTTATTTTGAAAATTAATTCTCTTATGTGATTTAATTCAAAATTATTAGAAATTTGTAGTGTTTGTAACTTTAAAATATATATTTAGGTTGAGGAAAATAAAAGAAAATTTTGGGCATAGCCGGCCGGTCAATCGGACGCCGGAAAACCGCCGTCCGGTCACGTATTCCGGTCGCCGGAGAAATCACTTTTCCGGCCACGGGATGGACCGGCCGGCTATGTCCAAAAATTTCTCTTTTTTTTCTAAGTATGGATAATTAATCACATGTATTTTGTAATTTTATTATTTCGTTTATTAATTTTTGTTTGAAATTAATTGATTATTATTTTGTTTAAATTAATTCTCTTATGTGATTTAATTCGAAATTATTAGAAATGTGTAGTGTTTGTAACTTTGAAATTTATATTTATGTTGACGAAAATAAAAGAAAATTTTGGGCATAGCCGGCCGGTCAATCGGATGCCGGGAAACCGCCGTCCGGTCACGTATTCCGGTCGCCGGAAAAATTACTTTTTCGGTCACGGGATGGACCGGCCGGCTATGCCCAAAAATTTCTCTTTTTTTCTTAGTATGGATAATTAATCACATGTATTTTGTAATTTTATTATTTCGTTTATTAATTTTTGTTCGAAATTAATTGATTATTATTTTGTTTAAATTAATTCCCTTATGTAATGGATTAAATCAGTATATACATGTGATGTTCCTAACGGAAATAGTATATATTTATGTGTTTAATTTATTGATTTTATATTTATTTGTAATTTTTATTAATTAAGTTGTAATTATTTGACTACAGATGGCTGAGATCTACGTCAATGTTAAATACGGGGGTATCTGGGATGATTCTAGTTATCAAGGCGGCGATGAGGTCAATATCCCATTATCAGTATCTTATGGGATAACAATTTACAACTTGAGATACCT
The DNA here is from genome assembly GCA_001642375.2 of Mentha longifolia. NCBI lineage: Eukaryota > Viridiplantae > Streptophyta > Magnoliopsida > Lamiales > Lamiaceae > Mentha > Mentha longifolia. Next base: position 27,642,396 of record CM038121.1, read on the forward strand.
CATATCTCATTATTGCAACCCGGCGGGCTCCGATTTCGATCTTTTTTATATAAGGAAGAGCAACCGCAGACGTAATGCGATTTCACGTTTGACGAGTGACGATACATTACAAGAATTATGCAATGGTTTTATACCAACAATATTCGTGAAGACGAAAGACAGAGCATCCTCTTCACATGCCGGGGCATCATCTGCATACGTCGAGACATCCTCTCCATGTGTCCCTACATTCGATCAGTAATTGGCTTGTCCCGATAGTCTCTGCCCGGCCCCGTGATTCACTAGTGTATCACGATGATCTCTTGAATGTTGATGAGCTGTCGAGGACCTCATTTTTCTTCTCCAAGGATGAAATCTGGATCGCAGTGGGTTTATGGCATTTGAACAGGAGGAAAGAATACTATGTCGCTAAATCAGATAAGATAAGAATGGTCATGGTATGCAAATTATCCAGAGATTGCCCCTTCAGACTTTATCTCACTAGCGAAGGCGGGCCTTGGACTGTTAACATATTTGACGAGGAGCACACATGCGATGAGGTAGGTCTAACAGATACCACTCATGTGAGGAAGATCCACGCGTTGGTGATCGGTTCAATTTTTGCGAAAAGATTGCTCCGTGATGCGAAAATAATAAAGCCCCGTATTATTCAGAACGAGCTCAAATCCGAGTTCGGCATCGATGCTAACTACGATGTGTGCTTGAAGGGACGGAATGCCGCCATCGAGATGGTATACGGCAAACACAAGGATTCCTTCAACGATTTGCTCAGTTACCTTTACATGCTGAGGCTCACTAATCCGGAGACGATCACCCAGCACGAGATTAGCCAGGATGGCCGGTTCAAACAAGTCTTCGTTGCTCTAGGCACTACGCGTTTTGCTTGGCGAAATGGATATATTCGTCCAGTCATTGTTGTTGATGGCACGCATCTCAAGGGGAAGGCCCACGGGCTAATGTTTGTAGCTGTGGCGAAGGATGCGAACGAGCAACTATTCCCACTGGCGTACGGAATAGGGCCGACTGAGGATAACGAATCGTGGACTTAGTTCATGGCATGCCTCCGAGAAGCATATGGTCCATGTCCGGGTACATTGTTCGTCTCCGATCAGCACGCGTCTATCATACATGTTGTCCGAGAGATCTTTCCCGCAGCTAAGCATGGGTTCTGTTACTTCCATCTTGCCAAAAATCTCGCCCACTACGGCAAAAATGTAGGCATCCAGCTCCAACATGCCGCGTATACGTACGACGACCATGATTTCCAGACCTACCTTCAGGGGATCCGGCGCACTAGCAGGCTCGCTTACAACAGGTTGATAGATGTTGGAGTAACAAGGTGGTCCCGATCGCAGTGCGAGGCAAGACGATTCAGCAACATGACGTCCAACGCAGCAGAATCTTTTAACAATAGCCTCCTATGGGCGAGACGTCTGCCGGTTGTTGCTTGTCTAGATGTTGTAAGGCTCATCATTGAAGAATGGTTCACTGAGCGATGTGAAAAGTGCAGGAATGATACTCACCCGATCACAGAAGAGGCTCGGAGAAAAATGGCAGTGCAATTGGAATACGCAAACACCTACAAGGCTACAAGGATTGCCAATACTCTTCACTATAAAGTGAAGACGTCTAACCGGGAAGTGATGGTTGACCTGCAGCAACACGTGTGTCAATGCAGGCGGTGGGAGTTTGATTGTCTCCCCTGTGCTCACGCGATGGCAGCAATCAAGTAATGAAATTCACATCGCATTATTTTAATGCAATATATTTAAGTACAGAATTAATATTTTAACCCTTTTTTTTTTTACTAATTGCAGGAAGAATAGAGAGAACGTGGTGGATTACGTCTCGATATTCTATAGACGAGCCTCGTACGAGGCTTGTTTCAGCGTCCCAATTCGAAGTGTACCGAAAAAACATCTGTGGACAGTGCCGCGGTCCATCAAGGACGTTGACGTCCAACCACCAATCCCGAGACGTCTACCTGGGAGGCCAAAAGAAAGAAGAATCAGAGGCAGACTTGAACGAGGCGGCCGTCGAGGTCGTAGACCTCGTAGATGTCTGCACTGCGACGCTCCTGATCATACCGGCCCTAACTGCCCAAATATATCTGATTAGCATATATCAATAATTTAGTTTAAATGGTTTTTTTTTGTGCAATCCTTAGTGTTTACTTTTCCCTAGTTTTAAATTATATTAATCAAGTCAAAGTCTGTCTCATCAAATTAAATTAAATTAAATTAAAATAAAATAAATTACCAAAATTAATTACATTATATTAGATGAAATTAACGGCTAATATAGTTTCTTTTTTAAAATTACAATAAATTAATTTAATTTAATTTAAATTACAATCAAATTAAATTAAATCAAATAAATTAAATCAAATTAAATTAAATAACATGTGAAATTCACGGCTAATATAGTTTATTGTCTTACATTACATTAAATCAAATGAAATCAAATTAAATTACATCGAATCAAATTGAATCAAATCAAATTAAATTAAATTAAATTAGTAATTCGCGGGTTATATATTAAATTAAATTAAACTGTAATTCGAAAAAGAACCCAATTCATATCGTACTAAAGAATTTAGATTACAACTACGTGCGGTGACTGAAGATCCTGCACGCAACAATCTTTCTATACAAGGCTAACATATCGTCCACATTAGTTACATCAGGGCATCCACTAATCCAGCGCTCGATATTCATTATGGCGATTGGACCGTTGCTGTTTTCCAGACGACTTGTAATGACTTGATCCCTCGGAGCAAATTCAAACGCAAAGGACTGTGGCTTATCGCGCCAACCATGAATATTCGAGGCCCAATAAAGCCCACCAACTAACCAAAGTGGCAAAAAGAATCTCAATGGCTTCAATTCGTCCAGAACATATCCCTGCTCTTGGGCGTTGAGATCCCAATACCCCGGATCCATAACAATGACTTTTTTCTGATCCGGGAGGACAAAACAAACAACATATCGGTTGCCACGTTCAATAACCCATGGAATGACAATCTACATAGTGATGGAAACAACGTAATTAATATAAGTTGACATTTTTTAAGTATTTAATAACCACATGATAACTAAATTAACTCATAATGAAATATCCGGAGATTTGCTTCTAAGACGTACCGATCTTGCAGACCACCAGTTAGGAGAATCAATTCCTCTGTACGTACCCAATACTAATCCAATCAATTGAGGGTTCGGTTTCCAGTGGGTTCGCATGTAATTCGCAATGTGAAGACCATGATGGGGGTTACTCATCTCTTCAGCGGAAGTACCAAAGACCTCTCGTGCCTCTGCAAACAAGGCCTGCCAGTCCGCTTTAAGATCCAACTACATTCATGAACAATGATTACATATTAGTATAAATAAGCAGCGAAAGTAGAGAGGCAGTTAAATATATCAAATGAAATATAAAATTCAAAATATTACGATGACGAATGTAGGGCATATGACCAATCCTCCGTCCCGCCATCGAGGATAAACATCGGTCCCACTTTTAATTTTCTGACGCAAGGTCATTATTAGGGCAAGGTCGAAAGTCTGCGCAGTGAACACATAAGTGTTAGAACCACTAGTGCGACAATTAAATTAAAATTTAATTGAACAATTCAATTAAGGCTCAATTTTGCGTACGAAGATATCCCACTGCCCCTTCTTGTCTAACATCTGAGCGAAATGTACAACAGTCCAATCTTCTGATGCTTCAGGAATGCTGACTGCCAGTCCTTCTGTCCGGTCAGCAAGAAATGCCTTCCAATCATTCACCACGTCCTGAGGGAGCATAGCCGGCATTGTGGGAGGCAAATATGTACTTCTACTCCCTGAAGCGCCTGAAGCACCCCTCCTCCTTTGCTTTGACTTTTTAGGAGGGGCTTTCTTCCTCTCTGATCCACTAGTCCTCGATGTAGTAGACTACATGAGATGTGAGGAAATTTTAATATACTAATACGGTAATCCAAAGTATACGATGTTAGAGTATAATTTAGCAATAGATATAGATTGCAATGAAATCAGATATTCACATCAATTTTGAAAAAAATACCTGCCCAAGCTCCACCGACGAAGCACGTCTCGGCTGTTCACGAATTGTAATATTCGGGTGAGTGGCAGTCGAGGTTGTCCGGATTGGAGTCAAAAAAACAGGCGTGCTGGACCAGAACTCCGGCATAGAGTTTCTCGGCGGTTCATGTGCATCTTCGGGAATCGGTACATAACCCTGCCCGAACGGCGGAATGAAGGTGGAAAGGGGCCCGCTGGTAGTCATCGGCAAGAATGGAGTGTCCTGTACGATAAATGAATATTCGAATAAGCATGCACGAAACACGAAATTCAATGAAACTAAATGTGTAAGAAAGACGACACTCTAATTTATTATACCTGCTCCAAAACTGAAGTGAATGCCGAATGGTCTACAGTGATAGGGTTCTCGCCAATGTAAGGGTCAGTGAAGGCACCTGTGTAGAGAGGGAGAGAGGTGTCTGCTCGAGCAGCTACAGACTCGAGGGGCCCGGTCGCTTCAGGGCTCGTCGAAACAGCAGTGGCTGCATAATCCGATGCCCGTGCTGAGAAAACGTTGAGGGCGGTGACAAACATGGGTTTTCATGCTTCATTTTAGGATAAAGTTGATGAAATTGATATGATTTTATTGCTCTTTTATACCTCCTTCGATTAATTGTCTATTGTTGTCGATCGCATTACTCCTTGGTCCATTTTGATTATTTTACAGGAAAAAGGAGTCCAATTTCAGCAAATATGACAATGCCATGTCGAAGTTCGGATCGAAACAAGCATATAGGAAAAAAACGGAAGTCGATTCGGAGTTCTGACGAGGGAGAACGGGCCGAAACAAAATCGTTGCGCAGCGGGCGCGACCATGGGCGCGACCACGCGCGCGGCTGCTTCAGAAGCCACCCCCGGGCGCGCGCGGATGAAGAAAAGTTGGTCTTGGGCGCGCGACCACCGAGCGCGGGCGCGCCGCCCTTGTTTAACCTCCGAAAATTCAAATTTCAACCCCAAAGCTTCCGGAAACTACGTTTTGACCCCCATTTTGCACTTTTTCTAATTACAAATCAACCCCCATACTACACCAACATATAAATAGCATTTTATGATTCATTTTTAGGGTAGATCTCTCACTTGGCCTCCATCTACACACACTACACACACTAAATCTCTACACCTCCATCTTCCACCTTCACCCACCTAGGCCAAGAGGAGAAAGCTTGTTTTGGGAGGATTGGAGAAGAAGACATCAAGGATTTCAAGATTGGAGCTCAAGATCAAGGATTTGTCTATGAATTCTTGTTATCTTGTTTCTTTGATCATGTTTATCTTTTATGTTGGGATTTTTGCTTCCATGGGCATGAGTAGCTAAGATCTCATATTCTAGGGATTTGACAATATGGATTTGTAATGGATTAGCTCTACTTATTCTAATTCTATGGTTTGGTTGCTTCATCTCCTTATGCTCTTGGTTTGTATGTATGTTTAAATGCTTGATCACCATTTATACATGTCTATTGTGTTGATTCAAAATTCGGGAGATGAGAATTGACACTTGAATACGAACATGAGGCACAACGACTCAATAAACCGGGAGGTTGAGAGTTGTTGTGAGGGCTATTGATCCTAGGGGCTTTTAGGAGTTATAGGCTAGACTTTAGTTGGGGACGACAAAGCTAGCTTGTAATCAACGGTTTTAGTCGTCCGGGAGGGGGCTAAAGCGAACAAGAGATCGTCCTAGATAGTTGAATTCAAACCATAGGTTGATTAAGTAGAGTGAGTTCCAATTGCAAACCCATTGAGTCTACCCTAGAATATCTTCATATCCATTCTCTCCATTGTTTGCCCATTTATTTTGTTTTGTTTTATTTATTTGAAGTACTTTAGTTTTAGTTAATTCCTTGATAATTCGGAGTTTAAATAGATTAAAGCAACATAGTAGTGGTACTCATAGGTATTTCGAACTAGTCTCCGTGGATACGACCTTGCTCACCACTATCTACGATAGCCCCATACACTTGTGGGTGCTTAAATAGTTAGGCGATCAGGCGGGCTCGAACGTCGGGGCGAGTGAACTGGAATGGACATAGAGGAAGTCCCGCAGCTCACGATGTCAATGCCCTTCGTGATTCCCTTACCGAGCCATTTCTTTACCTTCGTCAAGAGGTTTTTTTCCCTTCCTTCATACTCTTGCCTCATTGTCTGCATAATGCGCTCGTTTTCGCGACGAGTGACGTCCTCTACAATACTGACCAAGTCCTCCCTAGACATCCCGGGAAGAGAATGCTCCTGTCCACCACTCCTGCTTTGAGAACCACGTTGCTGCCGGGATGAAGATGTACCTTCCTCAGCTAGATTCCCGGCAAATTTCGTAGACCGGGAACTCTGTCTACGTTGACTTCCCTCATAGGAATCTACAACGGCATGCTGGGACCTGGGATCAGCTCGATGTATACAAGGGCGTTCGTCCACAATGTATGAAGTCTTCGGCACGTGAAACTTCACCAGTAAGGCCCCCGGTTCATGTACCGATTGGTAGTAACTTTCTTCAATCTCCTGATCTTCCGGCTCAATCCTAGTAATACCTTCTTCCGGATTATCGAACGACGCGTACAGCTCTGCCTCGGACACGCCGGTGAAAGTATTGAGGAATCTCCATCTCAGACACCTCGGGACGTCCGTCGTGGAAGCCCTCTCCGCAAATTGCTCACCGAACCCTGGCATCACCTCGTAAGCCCAGATCATAAGTGCCCATACTGGCCCATAAATGTGATACTTCCTAGACCTCGCCTGAAACGTCCTCAAGTAGTACTGCAAGGTCTTGTAGGAGTACGCACCCCAAGGAAAAGAATTGAACTCATCAGTGTCGTCGATCAACTCCCACAACCACTGGTGGGGTGGAGCCTGCCCGTCATGACCAAGGATAAAACAATTGGCCATCAATAAGTTTGCCAACTTCAATCGAAGTTGCCCGTCTGGATCATTCTCAGACGTGAGTGTTCCCAACTGGGAGTGCAACAGTGCCGCCTTCTGACCATGGCCGCCACAGACGTCTTGAAAAAAACGGGATGTCCTTGGCTCCCTCTGAATCCTGGGATCAAAATCAGTAGGGCCAAATCTCAACCCCGTGATCAGAGCGTGGTCCTGAACGGTGTACTCTACGTACTGGCCCCTAATGTGGAACCAAATTCTCACCTCCGTCACGACAGCTCGAGATAACACGGAGTGGAGCAGGGGTTTACTGTTCTGCCCCGGCTCCCAATCGAGCAAATGTCCGAAAGGTCCCAACTGAAACTCATCGACCAATTCACCACCTCGATATGTCTCGCTCAGTGCCAACTTTATATCTTCCAAGATTTTAACCCTATAATAGTTGCCGACATCAAATCTCCGGTTGATCAAACTGCTTCTACGGTACCATGGCGCCGGAGAATCCTGTAAAAAAAAAATTTTAATTAACCAACCGATTATTTACATAATTAATTAATTTAAATAAAATAATAATCAATTATTTTCAAAAAAAAATAATTAACGACTTAATAAAATTATAAAAAACATGTGATTAATTATACATACTAAGAAAAAATAGAGAAATTTTCGGGCATAGCCGGCCGGTCATTCGGATAGCCGGAAAAGTGCTTTTTCCGGCGACCGGAATATAAGACCGGACGGCGGTTTTACGGCGTCCGATTGACCGGCCGACTATGCCCAAAATTTTCTTTTTTTTTCTCAACCTAAATATAAATTTTAACATTACAAACACTACACATTTCTAATAAATTCGAATTAAATCACAAAAGGGAATTAATTTAAATAAAATAATAATCAATTATTTTCAAAAAAAAATTAATTAACGACTTAATAAAATTACAAAAAACATGTGATTAATTATACATACTAAGAAAAAATAGGGAAATTTTCGGGCATAGCCGGCCGATCATTCGGATAGCCGGAAAAGTGCTTTTTTCCGGCGACCGGAATATACGACCGGACGGCGGTTTTACGGCGTCCGATTGACCGGCCGACTATGCCCAAAATTTTCTTTTTTTTTTTCTCAACCTAAATATAAATTTTAACATTACAAACACTACACATTTCTAATAAATTCAAATTAAATCACGAAAGGGAATTAATTTAAATAAAATAATAATCAATTATTTTCAAAAAAAATTAATTAACGACTTAATAAAATTACAAAAAATAAGTGATTAATTATACATACTAAGAAAAAATAGGGAAATTTTCGGGCATAGCCGGCCGGTCATTCGGATAGCCGGAAAAGTGCTTTTTTTCGGCGACCGGACGGCGGTTTTCCGGCGTCCGATTGACCGGCCGACTATGCCCAAAATTTTCTTTTTTTTTCTCAACCTAAATATAAATTTTAACATTACAAACACTACACATTTCTAATAAATTCGAATTAAATCACAAAAGGGAATTAATTTAAATAAAATAATAATCAATTATTTTCAAAAAAAAATTAATTAATTACTTAATAAAATTACAAAAAACATGTTATTAATTATACATACTAAGAAAAAATAGAGAAATTTTCAGGTATAGCCGGCCGGTCATTTGGATAGCCGGAAAAGTGCTTTTTCCGGCGATCGGAATAAACGACCGGACGGCGGTTTTCCGGCGTCCGATTGACCGGCCGACTATGCCCAAAATTTTCTTTTTTTTCTCAACCTAAATATAAATTTTAACATTACAAACACTACACATTTCTTATAAATTCGAATTTAATCACATAAGGGAATTAATTTAAACAAAATAATAATCAATTAATTTCAAACAAAAATCAATAAACGAATTACTTTCTAATTAAATCATAACAAATAATATAATTTAAATTCATAACAAAAAATTAATACTACGTTCGCCGGAAAACATACCGATATTCGTCGTGGTATTACTTCGACGGAGATCCCCGATTCGTTTTCCGGCAAGACAAAGTGGTCGTTTTCGATTACGTATTGTGACCCCATCCTTGTGTGCAATGAAGTTTCGGTGGGAGGGTGGTTGCCGGAATTGGTAGAAAATTATGGAGGAGGGTGGTTGCCGGAGTTGGGAGGGAGTGTTGCCGGAGTTGGGAGGAAGAGTGTTCAGGTTTTATATGAAATTGTTTTTCATGCGTATAGTATATGGAGGGGTTATATTAGGGTTTAATATAGAGGGGGGAGAGGAATATTAGACAAAGGAAAAAAACAAAAAAAAAATAAAAAATTCGTCCGACACCACAGGCGCCCAACAATGTCCGACATTTGACTCTCTTTCCCCATTTTCAATGCCCAGCTGTGAGCTGATGTGGGGCCTTTAACATTATTTAATTTTATTTGGGCAGTTTTTACATTAAGAGATATATTAGGGTAGTTTCTACAATACATATTTTAAAATGGTAGAAAAACGGGAGTGCCCAATCATAATTCTAAAAATCGATTGGGATTTCTTCCGGGCCAGAAATGTGGGTCCAAAAGTCCGGGATAAGGCTTTTGTGTATGGTCCCATTTAAACTTCATATACAAACTCGAAAAATTGCTATTTAAATAGTAACCAAGTCCTAATTTTAAACCATTAGGATTCCGACTAGAGCAAAAATGTAGGTTTAAAAGCTTGCGATATGTCTCTGTGTACTACTTATTCAAAACCCATTAGGATTCCGACTAGATCAAAAATGCGGGTTTAAGAGTTTGGGATATGTCTTTTGCGTACGATCCATTCAGACTCCATATATCAACAAATTCGGAATAGGGCTTTTCCAATTTTTGTGTCTTTCAATTTCAATATAAGTTACAATATTTTAGAATGGATAAATGTAGAACTAATAAACTCAAGTGTGAGAACATATACAAGAAATGGAAAAAAAAATGGCTATTTATTTTTTGGGTTTCCTAGAGTAGACCATTCCTCGGATCCCATCCGGGTCGGCCACAAAGCCCAAGGGGCGGTAAAACCCGAGAACTCGGGGCTCCGAGTAGAGGGCGATGTTGGTGATCCCCTTCTCTAACAGGGCGGTGACCATCCGCTCCATCACAGCCTTCCCCAAACCAAACCCTTGGAAGCTGGGGTCCACCACCACGTCCCATATTATCGCGTTGAACACGCCGTCGCCGGTCGCCCTCGCGAACGCCACCGGCCGCTTCGTCTTCTCGTACTCCACCCACAGCAGCGGGTCGGTGTGCTCCAGCGCCACCCGGATCTTCTCCGGGTCACGCCGGGGGAACCCGACGGCGGCGAACACGGAGTTCAGGTGCTCCAGGTTCAGGTTGTCGGCGGTGCGGTGGATGGTGAAGCCACGGGAGGAGAGCGACTCGTCGGAGAGTGAGGAGCTGGCCGTGGCGGAGACGACGGAGGAACGGCGGTGGTGGGGCTGCCGGAGTGGTAGTGTGATGGGGATGTGATTGTGGAGGAGCATTTCTTTCTTTTTTTTCTTTTTTCTTTTTTTCGTAATTTTATTCTGTTCTTTTTCTTTCTCTGGCAAATTTTTTTAAAATTTGTTTACGAATTAATATTAGATATATATTTGATGGATATTGTTCAGAGAATGAGATTTGGAACTTGTGGTTTCCATGTTGCCATGCATGTCTCTTTCTGTTTTCATTTCTCATTAGATTTATACATCTCCACTTTAACCAATGTCGATTCATCTATTGCAATTCTGTGTTGCATTTTTTATTAACGGACAATTACTATGTATTATAAATATTTCATAATCAGAAATAATTAAAAATTACCATAAATAAAAATTGTTGATTTCAGAAATACACATAGCAATCATCCGTCATACAATATGAGATGGAACATGAAATTGAAATAGAGGATCTGAATCGCTTTTTAATCATCTTCTTCAATCTAAAAATAAAATTATACTTCATCTGTCTCATATCAATCGTCTTATTTATTTTTTGCACGTTAATTAAGGAGTGACATTTGTGTAATAAATATTGGTGGGTCAATATTTTTATGCATCATGATTCATGAGATGTGACAAACTAAATAGGAAATGAGACGATTGAAGTGAGACAAACTAAAAAGGAAAGTGATACGATTGAAGTGAGACAGAGGGAGTAGCTAACTATAAATAATTTAGAAAATTTGAGAGGTATGGGGCCAAAAGTTTTTCAATAATGGGCCAAGTAACTTGAACACCACAAAATGGGCCTCGCTTTGGCCCAATAAATAGTTTATCTCCCAAAGTTTTGAATTTATCTTCGTATTAGCAATACAAAAGTTTGAATTTATTTTTCACCTAAATCCACAAATTAATTTCGAATTACTACGTACTAAATTTCCACAAACAGCCGTAGCTTTTACATTACATGAAGAACATGAACTTTTCCATTCAATCAAAACTATAAAAAAAATCACTAACTTCTACATACCTCACAAACTTTATCCATTAAAAAAAAAAAAAGATGAACTCACCTCTTTTTCGATCTTGCACCACTATCTCCCTTGTCTTTAGCTGCCTTAATCTTCTCCTTCTCCGTTTGCTCCTTCTTACCACCATTTTCTCTCTCATTCTTCTTCCTCCCATTCTCAAAACCTCCATACTGGTATCTCGGACCGGAGGAAGCATCCGAAGTCATCGAGTCATCGCTCTCCGCATCCTCTTCGTCTTCGCTATCTTTGCTCCGCCCCCGATCATCGTGATCCGGTGAATATATATAAGCCGTCCAGCCGGACTCCCCGCTGCTGCTCCGGTCGATCCCTTGAGGGAATTTGGAAGAATCCATTGTTGGAGGGAAGGTGAAGAAGGGAATGTTGTGTCCCTATTTATGAAAGAAGGGGAGAATTTAACAACGCTCTCCATCACTTTGCATGAAAATCAGTGGATTAGCTGTCTCTCTGCAGATTGAATTATATGAAACATGTGGCCTTTTTCTTATTTTATTTTATTTTATTTAGGAGAGGGGAGGGGACCTTTGCTTTGATTATATGAAACAAAGTTTCTTAGGCCCTATTTTAGAACATGTCGGCCCTTCAAATCTTGTTACTCTTTTTATCTTCTTTTTTTTTTTAATATTATTATTATTGTTTTTTTATGTCTGCTTTCATAAGCTTAAAGCTGTCTCTGGATCATGACAAAATGTGAGGGCCCACCTCCCCCAAGAGCATGAAATAGTGGTAAAATATTACTAACTAGATTCATTAATAAATTAATAAATAATAATAATAATATGCTGTGATTGTATAAAAAAGGGGAATATAAGGAGTCCAAATAGGTACAAATAGACCCTTGTATTCAGGTACTATTTTTTCCCGTCAGTTTTTCAGCCTTTCATGTGAAGAATCCAACTGTGTTTTTTGGATTCTTTTTTTTATTTGTATGTATAATAGGGTCATAATTGAAAAGTACTAGTTCGTAGATTGTTTTGTGTTAATTAGTACTTTGTTTTTTTTAACACATTTGATTAGTTTACTGTAATTTAGGGGGAATGTTAAGTCAATTTTAGTAGCTATCATAATCATCACATTCTTGGAAGCTATAGCATGTTTACAGAAAAGGGCTCTACCATTCTTGAGAGAAGAAAAGAATTTATCATCACATTTAATTTCTTGAATCTTGACACATGGGCTTGGCTTATGCCCACCCATGCAAAAAAAATTATATTTTTACTTTTTTTTTTTCTTAAAAAAAAATTTAATTTATACAAATTTTTGTAGCAAAGCCCACGCCACAAAACGAGATTGTAGGAAAAATGTCTCTCGAAATCTTGAAATTTAAATTAGTTCGGTCCACGCCGGTAATTTTTTCTAGCTCCGCCACTGATTCTTGGAAGCTAAAAAAGCACGTTTGCGAAAAGGAAAAAAAAAATTAAAAGAAAGAAATCGACGGGTGTCGGATGTGGATTCCGGCATGGGGCTTGGCCGTATTCTGACGTGGCACCCTACCAGAGGTTTGATGGGTTTGGCCTATTCTGTGTTTGGACGTGCATGGAAATGTTGAATTGTCTACCTGTTTTCTCATTCGGAAATTGACTCCACTTTGGAATTGGGCTCCATTTTCTCAGTCAGTGGGACAAACATGCCCTTAGCTAGGGTTTTGGATGAAACATTTTGTCGGTTTGTAGCACTTTGATTAGTCATTTGAATTGAGGCACCTAGGGTTTCATTTATTTATTTCTGTTTTGAAGATGTTGATGCTTTTGTGTGGTAATGTTGCTTCATCAACAGTCTCACGTGGAACTCTGTGATTCAATTTAAATACATGCTTTTATTAAGAAAATTGAAGTTAAGGATAGTGAGTTTTATTGGTGGGAATTTTTGTTTATGGTACATTCTTGGGATTTTATTATTATTATTATTATTTATTTGACCTTATTGTATTATTTTCTTGGAAACGATTTGTTATACTTTGACACGATGATAATTTCATCTATTTCCAAACATGACAAGAGTGGGGTTAGACAGACCCCAACATGTATATAATTCAAATAAAATTATACAATGTCTGTATGAGATAGTATTAAAGTAGAGTACAATCTCCAACAAAGATCGATACAAACAAACTAATATGAGAAGGATCAACAACATATTTAACTCTCTATCAAAAGAGAAATAATAGAAAGAAAAAAAAATGACCAATACACTCAGGGCCGGTCCTGATATTTCAAGGGTCATAGGCAAAGCGAAAATTAAGGGCCCTCCATATAAAAAATATAAAACGTATATATATTTTATTAGCCATTGAGTTAGTGTCTTAGTGGTATTGAAGATTGTCTATACTTTTTGTTTAAATCTTGTTCATAAATCTCGAGCCTCTAGAAAGTTACAGTATTATTTCCTGTTATGCATTTCATCAAACACTATATAGTCATTTCAGTCATAAAATTTATAGGCTCATTATCTCTCATAGTTCAAGAATCCAAGAATCCAATTCGAATCAAATTAAAATAATAAAAAAGTATAAACATCAAAATATATAAATATGATTGTTTAGCATCTTGGTGGAATTAGAAGCATTAAACAATTACACAAACAATAAAATATACGACTATACAAATAAAAACAAACAAAATTGTACATTTTCCCCAAAGTCTATGAGAAAGATAGTAGAATAAAACTTATGCAGTGCCCACTGAAAGTCGAAAAAGAAAGATTGTTTCTGTTGTTTGCTCACTGATCGAGAGGAAGAAGAGAGAGTGGGACTGTTAGAGAGAGAGGAAGAGAGTAAATTTCTTTGGATTACTACTTTTAATTAGAGTTGCCTTTTTTTTTTGGCCAATGTAGAATACTACTTTTGGTTATAGATGGGCCTTTTTCAGTTGGGTCAATTTTAACATAAATAACCTGAAATTATTTGGATTAATATGTATAATAGGTTTAAAAAAAAATTGTGGGCCCATTCCAGTCATGGCCCTAGGCGGCCGCCCCCCTTGCCTACCCTCAGAACCGGGCCTGAATACACTGCTAATAATCCAAAAGTGACTATTTTGAAAAACTAACAACTGAAGCTATCAACATATGAAGGAGAAAGGAACTACAATTGAATCGGAATTAAAGTTCGGATAATCTAATTGGCCCTTCCGAAAAAATAAAATAAAATATCTTCTTAGATATTTTGAGAGGTTCCCCTAGAATTGTCGATTCGGCTCGCAGCCCAATGTGCCAAATTCGGCCCATTACTGAATGGGCTAAGCCCATATTTAAGATCGAGACTAAAATGTCTCAATTTTATTCACAAGCTTAATTAATGGGCTCGAGAGGCCTGGCCCGATATCCAATTTGAAATGTTAATATGACATCATTAATTCAATCACGAAAATTGAAGCAAAAAAAGTGTAATTAATTCAGATGTTTCTATTAATACGTATCGAACTTATTAACTAAAGGATTTGTCTTTTTGCTTTATATCCTTTCTAAAAATGGTAAAATACTAAATACTTCCATTCCTTTCCCAGTTGGGTGGAACATCGAATTTAGTTTACTACCGAACATCAAAACTCCCTCTTTTGTCTCCTCCTCAAAATTCGTGAGCTAAAATATAGTAATAAAAAAATAAAAACAAAATAAATCTTATGTAAAGATTAAAAAAGAAAAAATATGTGATTGGGAGATGCCGCGTGAGAAAGGAGACCCAAAGTCAATTATGACTGTGTTCAACTCCAAAAGACTCTTTTTTAATAATCCACCAAAAAACATGCTTCTTCACCAAGAATTATGATTGCACAAATTTCAAGATTTCCTTTTTGTTCTTTTTTTGGGACCATAAACCATCTGAATTGAAGTGTTCTGGGTAATTTCTTGAAGATGGGTTTTCTTGAATTTGCGAGTTTTATAGAGTGGGAGCAAGAATCTTTCCCTCGATATGAAGACTTCATCGTTCTTCCTCTTTTTGCTGCCTTTTTCCCAATTCTGAGATTTTTGCTGGACAGATTTGTTTTTGAGGTATTTCTCCTTTTCCTGCTGATGATCAAGCACGTTTAAAGTGTGTTTCTTCTCATGCCTTGTTGGAATTTAGTGCTTTTTTCAGCAGTGAATTGTGATTATATATCATTGCCTTGTTTGACTGTGTTCATGTTACTGTAGCTAGTTCAAGATTGAATTTTTTTCAAGAATTTTAGCTAGAATATAGTCGATTGAGTTTGATAATAGTATGAGCTGGTTCAAGATTGATTTGTTTTCAAGAATTTTAGCTAGAATATAGTCAATTGAGTTTGATAATAGTATGAATTGAGCTGTGAAGAAGAAATTTGATAGGTGAATTGAGTATGAATTAATTTGAAATTGGAGGGTTATGGAGTCTTCACCATTGGATTTGGGATTAGAAACTTGAAGAACATGGTGTGTTGCAGTGGTATGCAGTATGCTAGTAGCTTGAATTCGTCGAAAAATTGAAAATTTTGATTCTTGTTATAAGTCTTGAGCAAGATTTGTGTAATAGAAGTATGAGTATTGGAAGAGAGGAAATCTTTACTAAAATCTGATATTGGCCATCTGTTCTAATGACCTTGATCAGGCTTCATTAGGGCTAGTTCGATTCACTTTGTTAACGAAGAAAACTTCGATTTGATTCTTGTTATAAGTCTTAAGCAAGATTTTTGTAATAGAAGTATCTATGAGTATTGGAAGAGAAAAAATCTGATATTGGCCATGTGTTCTAATGACCTTGATCAGGCTTCATTAGGGCAGTTCGATTCACTTTGTTAACGAAGAAAACTTCGGTTTGATTCTTGTTATAATAAGTCTTAAGAAAGATTTATTCAATAGAAGTATCTCTGAGTATTGGAAGAGATGAAATCTTTACTAAAATCTGATATTGGCCATGTGTTCTAATGACCTTGATCAGGCTTCATTAGGGCTAGTTCGATTCGCTTTGTTAACGAAGAAAATGTCGATTTGATTGCTTAATCAGCATATATATGGATGATCTCTTGAACCATTTTATCATCAAGTAGAGCTTAAATCTCTGAGCTTTTCCTGCCTTGATTTGTCATCTATATGCTGCAGAAAGTAGGTAAACGGTTGATATTCAGAAAGGGAATGGAAGTTGTGGAAAACGAAACTGAGGAGCGAAAAAAGAAGATACGGAAGTTCAAGGAGTCAGCATGGAAATGTGTATACTTTCTATCAGCTGAGATTTTTGCACTTTCTGTGACTTACAACGAGCCTTGGTTTACGAAGACGAAATACTTCTGGCAAGGGCCGGGTAACGAGTCATGGCCTGACCTAAAATACAAGTAAGGTTCCATTCCTTTTCTGCACATGAAAGTTGCATAAGTTTTGATTGAAAGTGTATACTATAAGTGGTTAGGATTTTGAATTTTGCTTCAACAGGTTGAAGTTGAAGGGGCTTTATATGTATACCGGTGGATTCTATGTGTATTCCATATTTGCTCTGATATTTTGGGAGATGCGACGCTCTGATTTTTGGGTTTCTATGGGTCACCATGTCGTATCCTCGACTCTCATCATACTATCATACGTATTGAGGTATGTTTTTTGAAGTTTAAGCACTTACTATTACTGCAGATTCACAATAAGTGGAGTTGGAAGAATCTTGTTATTCTAATTTGAATTGGATTATGCAGATTTGCAAGAGTTGGTTCAATCGTTTTAGCTCTTCATGATGCCACTGATGTGTTTATGGAAGTCGGAAAAATGTCTAAATACAGCGGGGCGGAAGCTTTAGCTAGCTGCTCATTTGTTATTTTTGTCGCCCTGTGGATCGTTCTTCGTCTCATTTACTATCCATTCTGGATTTTGTGGAGCACAAGGTCAGCAATTGGTACTCCTAAACCAACTTAAAGGGTCTATGCATAAACTACTTTAATGTGTTGTATGTTTTATGTTGTGGAATGCAGTTATGAACTTATCGAGTACGTAAATAAGGAGAAGCTCAAAGTGAAAGGGCCGATATATTACTACATTTTCAATACCCTTCTTTTCTACCTACTTGTTCTTCATATCTATTGGTGGATTCTAATGTTTCGGATGTTGGTCGCCCAAATCAAAGCGGGCGGTACAGTCAGTGATGATGTTCGATCTGGTTAGTGAAAATCGAGATCCATTTTACCACATTGCATACACTTAGAACATTGAGTGTCATTATTCTATTGTTGTTGTATCGTTTAGCCTTTTCTTTTGATCATATATGCTCGTCCCATTTTGCAGATTCTGAAGATGAAGATCTACATGAGGAATGATCTTGATATGTTGACCTTGAAAGACATTTTCATGTATTATTATTATTATTATTATTATTATTATTATTATTATTACATGTCGCCATCTTAATAGTTTTACATGTGGAAAATACATACGCTAAAAAATATTACTAGTTCATTACACCTATAGATCATGAAAAAGAATTATTTTGGAAAATTTAGAAAAAGCACGCATGCATTATGCGTGCAAAATGCGTGCGTTTTTCTATTTTAACCAAAAGGGTCAACTTACAAGATAACTTTGAAAATTAATTTTGTAGCTTCTCATCCCCATTATTATCATAATACTCCAACTTCCTCATCTTCTCCACCACAGGGTGGGTGTTGAGAATGTGTGCTTGTGTGTTTGTGTGTGTGAGTGAGTGTCGAAGAGAATGATCAAGTAATAAGGGAAGTCCAGTTCACACAGACTCCAAATAAGGAGATTTGTTCAAACAAGAGTGTTAGGGGGATTCAGGAGATTCTGGTTCAACATTTTTAATATATCATATCGCTCTCTCTAAGAATGATGCCAAGAAATCAATCATTTGCAATAACTTTTACAAAACACATGTATGTTAAAAACTAGTACTTCCACCGTCTCGTTCCATTTGGCCAACATATATTCAATATTTGAGGTATAAAATATACGTACTAACAGATCAAATGGAATAAGACTATGGCAATATAGATCTTGAAAATAATATTTTAGAAAAATTGTTTAAAAAAGCATGCGTGCATTGCCGGTGCAAAATGTGTGCGTCTTTCTATTTGAACCAAAATCGGCAGAATGCCCCCGAAATCAATGTAATACTTTAATAATTTTACATGTGGGGAATACGTACGTTAAAAAATATTACTAGTTCATTACACATAGATCATGAAAAATAATTATTTTAGAAAAATTAGAAAAAAGCACGCATGTATTATATGTGCAAAATGCGTGTATTTTTCTATTTGAACCAAAAGGGTGAACTTACAAGATAACTTTGAAAATTAATTTGTAGCTTCTCATCCCCATATTATCATAATGTTCATCATCTTTCCCAACTCCAACATCCTCATCTTCTCCACCACAGGGGTAGGTGTTGAGGTTCTGCATCACAACTTGGAAGTGGAGCCCGATGCATTCCCATGTCACTGTGGCATAACCCAATCACCAGAGCTAAACCTCCCCAACAACAGGCAGAGGAGCAAGGACTGGAGCAGCAGCTAAAGCCGGAGCCGGAGCACCACGATGTGGGTGGGCAATGACGTCCCAGAAGGGGAGGAGAAACGCAAGTGCCGCGATCCAGCACAGTGCCTGTATGTCGATCGGCATGAAGGCCCCCATCGTCAAGCTGGTCGATACCAGCAACCTTACTGTCCCCACCAGCTGAAACACAAGATCGAAAGGTGCGACGTCGAAGAAGCACCCCATCCAAATGAATGCGGTGCTTGACAAGGTCGCATGTACCACAAAGTAGTGGAAGTCGAAAATTTATCGGAGATGACGTGGGCCAAGATGGAGGACGTAGCCGCTATCAGCGCCACCTTTCCGAGCTCCAACTTCCTCATCTTCTCCACCACAGAGATGGGTGTTGAGGTGTTGCATCACGACTCGGAGTGGAGTCTCATGCGCTCACAACAAAAGAAAATAATGAGCACGAGATGGGTATTACAGAGCTACATCCAGTTAAACCATATTCTTTTTTTCTTTGAAATCAAGTTAAACCACACTTTTTTGTTGAAATCTTGTAATGATTTTACCGGTTTTATCTCTAATTTAATTTTATTGGTTGATTAATATACATTTTTTTTAATCTTTTGACATATGAAATAGTGGTCAACATACTTTTTTTTCTTTTTTTTTTCTTCACTTTCCATTCGATCATATTACAAATTGAGTGATGTTACGAAGATATGAAACCAATTTGAAATTAGCCCTGAGTGGCCGAGCCCTTATATTTTTGGGCCTTAAAGTTTGGCCCAACTTATTACATTACCTCACTCTCTGATAGCGAATTTTGTCAGGCTTGTAAATTTGGGTATTAGATAATTAATTGGGTCAGACCGGGCCTGGGCCGACTCATAACAGGCTTAGTCCGAACTGGGCTGGTCCGACCCGGCCCATTTGACTCCTCTTGTGTTGGCCTTTGGGTTTGACTCTTCTGCTTCATTTGACTGCCAAAAATCTCATTTCTAAGGTTCAAATTCAATTGCGTCGAGATTTTTATTTCTTATTGATGTTATCTCTTTGGAAGTGTTCTGTTTTGCTTATGATCTTGTAGGTTTTGAGAACCTCAATGGGGAAAAAGATTGCATCTTGGATGATAATGATGTTGCACCGCTCGTTAACTCGCATTGAGCGTAATTTGCTGCCATTGTTAAGTTTAAAACAAGGTTTGGATACGATTAAGGCGGCGGCGGAGGAGATCAAGGCCTGTCCTCCTCCTTGTTCAGTTGGCACGTATAGATTTCAAGTGCTACGAATTTAATGATCTCGCACTTCATGAAATGAGTGTGATTCTTCTCTGGTGCAGTCGAACCGTTGGATAAATTGTCTGAGAGAAAACTGTACTGTGGTAACATGATCATCAAACCTTATTGATTTGTCACGACCATACTTTTCTAAGGATGGCTAAGCCGGGGAACCATGACTAAGGGGGGAGGGAATTAAGAATAGGGGAATAGAAAGGGTAAGGAATTTCATATGAATATTTAACTCACACTAATATTTAGATAGAAATGAGTTCATGGCGAGTTACAATCGTTACGAGAATCCAATTGTAGAACATAACTGCTACATGTCTGAAAGTGGACTTAGCTTACATAATAATAGAATCAATAGCTTAATAATAGATGAGTGTACGCAGCAGAATAATACTTAAAAGATATATGTATGAAGACATATATCATCAATAGTTCAACAACTTTTAACGACAACAAAAGCTCCGCTCGACGCTCCAAATCATCGCAATTCAACCTGCACATCTAGAAATACATGCAGGGCTGAGTACGAAGGTACTCAGTGGACATGTTGCCGAAAATATTGGTATACTGTAATAATTGTCAAGCCAAGAGATAGTAATGCATAGGGGTTTTAGTGAAAATAACCTATGCTTACCAAAACTCTTTATATGATAAAAGTGTCTGCAAACTAAGTTCTTTAGTAACATACCATACCATATCTGAGTTCTTTATGCCTGAAGAGATGGCCACCTCCCAAAGACACCGGACCGGCCAACCCGCAGATGATACACGACCACTTGGTGCACTTTAGCCCAAGCAAGAATATTACTTTGCTAGGACCCGAATTCAATTTCTTAAAAATTGGTAGAGCCAATACAGATAGACAGCATATTTAAAATTGGCATGACAATCTTGAAAATAACTAATCTTAATCAAAAGAAATTTTACTTGCTTTATTTTGTAAGAAAGCCCACCTCTTGAAGCGTAGGAAAAATATGACTGTTCTTGAGACACACTAGATCAACGTCAGCGTCCACGTCAAACCGTGTCTATTCATCATAACATTATAAGGGTGTGTTTGGTAGGGTGTTTAAGATCCATATTGTATAATACTCCCTCCGTCCACCATCTTAAGACCCAAAATTTTCGGCACATGTTTTAATGCAATGTGGTGATATATTAATAAATTAATATATTAAAGTGTTAAAGTAGGATAATTGTGAGTCCCTTTAAAATTTTTGTGAGTGTTAAAATATTAAAGTGTTAAAGTGTAAAGTGATAAAATTGTGGGGGCCATTACTAAAAAAAGAAAGTGTCTATAGATGGTGGACGTCCGAATATAGTATTAGTGTCTAAAGATTGTGGACGGATGGAGTAATAGAGACTTATATAATGTTTGATAGACTTTATGATTTAAACAGGAGACCCGTTGTAAAGGTGAAGCCCGATGAAACCTGCTGCTAAACAACTTATTCTTCCTTCTTATTTATATCACCTCACCCCTAATATAAATAAAATGAGTTGTACATAGTTTTTAGTTAGGCTACCAAACCCTCTTTTATATTAATTATCTAAGTTTATTCTCTATTATTTATCTTGATATTAATATAGACATTATTAAAGTAGCATAAGAATTCACTATTGTGAGGAGATAGAAATATATTCACCTTAATTATTCTTCTTAAATTAATACTTCGTTAATTGTTGATATATTATTGTTCGAAAATTTTTAAGTTTGTATGGCTAAGTAATTAACCATTTTTTATTTACAGAAGAAATCCACTTTTTGGTTTCAAGAGTTATAGATTTAGTAACTCGGAGTTCGAAATAATTTATGAAACTAATTGAGTTAATTAAATCTGATAAGTATTTTAATCTTAATTAAATTAAGGTTTAACAGTTAATTAACCAAGAATTTTTAATTATTAAAAACTTAAATCTTCAGCCCAATTCGAATTCGGCCCACCTTCTTATTCAACCCAAATCCATTAAAGTCTAAAACCCGAAAACCCACAATTCGACCCGGGTTAAACTCCGACCCGCCTCCGTTATTCTTCCAGCCGCTCCGTTAAATCTCCGTTATTCCTCGCTTCCCTTTTCATTTCCGTTATTCCGTTATTCGTTTCAATTTTCGTCCCCCCTCTCTTCCTTTCTCTCTCGATTTCCCTTCCGGCACCGCTCTCGCCGGCGACCGTCGACACGGCTCCGGATCAGGCGCCGGTTCTTCCTCGCGTCTGCCGTCGTGGGCCGCCGCTGCTGCTGGAGCCTCGCCATCACCGTTGGAGTCTTGCCTCCGTCGCCGACCCGTGTTCTGTATATGTTCTAAATTCTCTATTTTGAATTTTTGTTGATTAATGCTATTGGTTGAAGTGCTCTCAAATTACGACTTGAATGCATAACCAGTTGAATTTAGGTCTTGTTTGAGTTTTGTTCATGGTTCAGTTGTCTTCATTTTCTGATTTAAGCAAGTGTTGATATGCTTTGGGATGTTCTCTATTTCTCGATTTAAAAGAATAAACGAGTAAATGAGCTGCAGTATGAAATTTGGGGTTTCTGTTATGCTTTAATCTGCTAGTGCATCTTACTATCTCTATTGGTTCTTTTTCTTTAATAAGGCGCCTCTTTAGGCTTCAGCTTATATTTGAATTATAAATCTTTCTTGGATTAAATGAAACTTATTCTCATGCTTTGGAATTAAGAAACTGATTTAAGTACAGCATACTCAAATTGCAGCTTATGCTTTAGACTTTTAGAGGTTGATTTAATAGTATTCATTCTTCTAAGTTTAGAGTATAAGCACTTGTTTCTGCGCTTGCTTTATGAATTCCAACTCAAACTTGCTTCTTAAACTCTTTTAAATTGTGGTTAGACTTAGTGTGAGGCTACTTATTAATAATACTTCTTATTCTGATTTTGAGCATGTTGATTCTTAGTCTTAGGTTTATGATCTTCGGGTTCTTACATGCTTATCAAATGTTATAGACATACACAAGAATCATGCCTTCATATTATGCTTCTTTCTACATTTTAAGGTTAAAGAGTGGATTTTTGATTTTAGGGATAACGCATAGAATTTTATCATCAAGTAGTTATATCTTTCATGAAGTCTTGTTGTAGCTTAGCATACTTGATTCGTATAGTGTATATTCTAGGGAAAAACATGCTTCTTAATGAGATAAATAGGTGTTGATTATTAGTACCTTGAAGAAATGTTTGTTTGAGTGATTATTCAAGCCTAATGATGGCGCTCCTCAAATTTTCAAAGTTAGCAGGTTGTTGCTGACCTTTCTCTACCATTCGTCCATGGCAACTTTTTCTACCTTGCATTAAATCTTGTTCTAAGTTGCTGTGCTATCCACACAGTGCTTCCCACTTCGTATAAATTGGTCTTAATAATTTTTGTATGTTCTGATGTAATGAAACAGTTGCAGCCTCACCAGCCTCATCATTTGGTTCTATTTAATTATTTAATACTTTCATTTTTTATTTATTTATTTATTTATTTATTATTATTATTATTATTATTATTATTATTGGGCCCAAAGTTTATTGGACTTGTATTAAGCTTGGGTTTGTAATCTGGTTTGCTTTTATTCTGGATTGGGTTTGCAAAGAGGATTAAAACAGATGGGTTTGGCCCAATACAACTAAATTAATACTAATTTGGTTTAGAATAATACGTAATCCAAATGCTTAACTTAATAATTCTCCATTAAGGTAATAGAGAATACTAATAAAGTATTCAAATAATAAGTTGAATTGAATACTTAATCTACTTCATTAATAAAACGGAGCTATCTTAATAATCATTTTCTTCATCTAATCGACCAATCAGGGAATTCATCTCGATAAATATTACCTTGGTCTAAAATAGAAATCAACTACTAGAATGGACAACTTTTCCTTAATTTATTTACTTAATAAATAACGAGGGTTTAAGGAAAATGCGGGATATTACATGATTCTATTTTACTTTTAATGTGTGTGTTTTGCCTCAACTTCCTTGTTGAAGTCATAATCAAACCATTTTGCTGTTACTAAGATGATTACTTTTTTTGAGCTTTTGTCTCATATTTTTAGTGAAATGAGTGCATGGGAATTTTCACTTGGGTATTTTAGTGTGATCGTATGCCCTATAGCTGTTTTGTAAGGTCTCAAAGTAGATTTTTATTCATATATTGGACGGAATAGTAAAAGAGGGCACATGTTTGAATTATTTGGTATGCTTCTTGATTGTGAGGGAGTTGCTATAATTTTGGAGTAGAACTCTGATGTAGTGGTATTCCATTAAATAGATCCTCCTAATTTTTCAGCGTTTGATCTCATCCTTATGCATTTGATCATGCTTGTTTCTCTCTATTTCTGACGGAAACTGGCTTTCAAATTCAACTTGTTTGTTGCTAAGATAGCTCGAAAAGTTTTGCTATGGCTGCTTCGGTGCCTTTGGCCTAGATCATAAAACTCCTATTTCAGTAATGAATATACGTGTTTCTGTATTAATTTACTTCAGGAACGAATAAAAATCATATGTTCAAATATGCCGGGGAATATGTGTATTTTCTAGCTACTGTTGGAGTTATGTTTGTTGTCATTGCTGATTCAGTGATTCTCATTTGGGTGCAATGGAGCAGATGGGTGCTGTCAATTCGGAATTAGAAGATTTATTTCAGGATAAAAAGCGAGTTAGGAATCCCTGTGTCCCGATTGGTAAAGCGCTCAACTTGTAGAATCTCGACTTTTGTTTCTGTTTTGATGAATTTTTTTATTTATGTTGTGATCCTGCATTTGCCAGTTTGTTTAGCCATATCTCTTGTTAGAATCTTGAAATTCTTATTAGTGTTGCCTATGGTAGAATCATGTTTTCCATGGATTTATCTCATCTCTATGCTAGGATAATACGTTGATGCCCGGAGTATTAATGGTGTTTTCAAATTGTGTTTAGTAGTACAAGTGATTCAAGCTGTTTCTCTAGCTAATGAGGTTCCCTTTATAGTTCATATAACACCTAACCTCATCAAGTTCAAGCTACTCGAGCAAGTCGAGCTTGAGCTCTATCTCTATCTCTACTTTAGAACCTTATCACGGTTAGTCTAGCTCACGAGCCAGTTGAACTTACTTAGCTTAAGGACATATCACAGTTTACAAATTGTTATGTTATCTTAATTAGCTTAGGACAATACTCAAAATTTTGTCTTTAGAAGGGCTTGTGTTTTCTTTCTTGCCTCTGTAGCACTCGGGTCCTCTGTGGTTCAGCTCTAAGAAGACGAAAGCTAACACTTCTCTATATTCGATGAAAGCTAAGTGAGCAAGAAAAAGGTTAGTTTGAAACTAAGTAAAGAAATTGTGAAAAGAGATAATCATCCAATAAATATCAGTTATGCCATCCAACTAGTTCTAAATGAAGTATGCAAGTTTTTCTTAACCTCCACTTTACCCAATTACTTATATTTTCAAACCAAATTTCACTCTTAACTATTTGCTTTGAGCAGGCCACGAGAACCAAGAAGGTTTGTTGGAAAATATATGGTAGCTTGTGCACGTTCAAGAGTGTGAGATGTATTAGCTTTATGGTTATTACGTAATTTGTTAATGCGACATTCTGCCAAATCTTGGAAATGCTTTACTTTACAGGCACCTGTTACGGTGCTCGTTTGAGGAAGCCAAGTAGATGGCAGTCAATCAGCACAACAACTATTTTTGCAAGTTCTGTAAATGGTGGGCACTTTACTGGGTGCGTTGTTGATGGTAATTCGCTTGTGGCTCATAAGACTTTCCTTAGTTCTGAACATCTAGTTGGTGACCAATTAATATTGTTTTGATCTTTAGACTTACATTGCATCACAAAGAACATTTTCCAGCTCTCATTGTATGGCAAACCAGTTCACACTTTTTAATATTTCTTTGGTGTCTTCTATTGTTGCCAGACGCTGCATGCCAAGTCCATTTTAAAATTATTGATAATTCTTTTCTAGTACCTACCAGTGATGTAGTTTTCTTCTTTTTGTGTGTAGGTTCCCATTTGTTGCTTGTGAAATTTTTACTTGTGAGGTTGATATAATACTCAAGGCTTTGGTAGAGGATGAAGAGGTCTCAAAGATGCACTAAATTTTTCGTATTCTTGGCCATTTTAATCGGAAGTTTATTGATTTTCTCCTACTTTTGGTTCACAGTTGATGGACATGTTATTTTCTTTTCTGGATCCCGAGCACCCTCACAGTTTCCAGGGCCTAGCTTCTAAGTTGTATAATTTCAAAAAGGATCCAGGTATGGTGATTGCTAGTGATAATTTAGAACAGAGGGGTATGCAGATGAATGGTGATATTTTGCATTTGGACTCTTCATAATTTTGTTATTTGAGGTTATTCTACATCTTACGTTAGGCCACTGAACTGAACCTTATCAATTTATTTTTTAAGTTTTGAGATTTGAGGTTATTTTATAATTTTGTGGATTTTGTGATGTTTTAGTTGGTGTTATTCCAGAATTTTGTGATTATGTTCCTTATGGCAGAGAAACTGGGAAAGCCAAATGGAAAAAATCAAAAGAAGATAATGATGCTCATGTTAAGTGCAGCATATGTTTACTTTTCCATATGTTTAAATGCAGCATATGTTTACTCCCTCTCTATTTAAATGCAGCATATGTTTACTTTTCTTTAATACTCTTTTAGCAATTTTGTATTATATATATGAATCTCTGCAATGAGGTTGAAACGATTAATTTTGTAATGCTGAAAACTATATATGGCCTTCAGATTTGTATTTTTCAAGATGAAGAGCATGAGGATACGAAAAGGAAGGAATCATACTACCCAAGAACAAACTTCAAAGTCTCCGGATGATGGCCTAAACCTAATCCATCCATGTCTCGAGAAATATTTAGAGAATTTGGTAAGTGGTTTTGACATCAATTCACTAACAGAGAAGAATTCACTCGTATATCCTTATACTTTGTACTTTGATCTTTTTGTGATATCATGAGATTTTTTTCTTCCCCACTAACCTGGACAGGGCAAGAATACCATCCTTTTTTTTTTTTTTTTGTTTTGTTTATCTTCCGATTCCGATTTTATATGCTATCACTTTTGTATAATTCTATATCTCCCATCGGCTATATTCTCGTGTAGACATGTATTCCAAATATTTGAGTTTTCAATACATTAACGCGTACTCTTGCCTGAACTATTCTAATGTCAGAATTTGGTGGAAGAGAAGG
Organism: Mentha longifolia; assembly: GCA_001642375.2. Lineage (NCBI taxonomy): Eukaryota > Viridiplantae > Streptophyta > Magnoliopsida > Lamiales > Lamiaceae > Mentha > Mentha longifolia. Next base: position 27,669,733 of record CM038121.1, read on the forward strand.
ACAAGAAGGTTAAAAGAGTTGCAACACAATATAGCTGATGGCAAAATGGAGGACTCTGTAGGAAGAGAATGAGGAGATTGGTAATCAAGCTAATGAAGGAAAGGTATTGGATTACTATCAGATGACATTTTATCAACTTCAGTAGGAGTATTAATTGCACGCATTAGAAGAACTTGATTATCTTTGTGTATATAGGATGGGACATTAAACCTTTACTTAAGAATGGTTAGAATTGAAGTCTGTTTTTTCACATTTCTCGTGTTGTTTCTGGCAGATTCGTAGCAATGGAAGTTGCTCGACAAAAATCACAAAATGTGGAAGTTAAAAGTCGACTTGAAAGATTATGCTGAGTAATGGAGAAAGCGACAGGTGACAGATCAAATGAGTTGCTAAAGTCTCTGTTCCATTACAACTCCATAATCTGATGTAACTGCAGTTTATAACGTGATGTCAATTGTCGGAGGTGGTCATCGTGCAAGAGAAACTAGAAGAAAGAGAGGATGAGATTCGACAATTCAACCTGCAGCTGCAAGAAAATGGCGAAGACAATGGCAATGTAGAGGAACAGGCAGAAGTAGCCGTGGACGAAAATGCTAACGAGGATGAAAATGCAAACAATGAGGCTGAAATTCAAACTTCTGGCACAGTTTCCATTCGTGGTTGAATTCCTGATGCTATTTAGGGTTAGAACATTGTCTCTTTCAAGTTGGATTCTTGTTTAAGCTGAAATTCAATTGCATAAGTTGGAGTTGAATTTAAGTCAGTGTATGTATAATGAAATTTTGAGTATTTAATTTTAATTATTATATAATACTTATATTTTTGTAATATATTTGACCTTCCTGGCATGTTCCTCTTGTAAGAATGCATCAATTTTTCATATTTTTTTAGCCTCGTCTCTCATATCTTTAGTGAATTGAGTCTTCAATGTCTGTTTTACTCAAGTTGAAATAGCAGAATAGTTTAGTACTAATACATATAAACAGGGCAAGAATCTAATTAACCAAATGGAAATCAACACACAAGAAAAATACTAGAGACTACTACTACTACCTACATGCCGAATCCGACCTTTAATGAACCGAATCAACGAAGTAAGCCTACTCGACAACACGCGGAGGAGCGGGGACCGGAGCAGCAACAGGAGCACCGCGGCGTGGGCGGAGTATGACGTCGAAGAGGGGGACGAGGAAGAGAAGTCCCGTGACCCAGCATGTCCACCGCATCGGAAACGGCAGGAACGACCCCACAATCAAGCTGAACACCACCAGCAGTCCGCTTGCCCCGATCATCTGGTTCAGCATCCCGGAACGCCTGTGGGCGAAGAAGCTCCCAATCCAAATCTGCGCGGTGAAAATCAAGGCCGTGATAAACAGCGTGTAGTGCAGCAGGCCCGTCGGGAACTTGGTGGAGACGAGGGGTGCCAAGATCATGAAAGTGGCCACAGGCAGCGTCGCCTTCCTTAGGTTCATCATCCTCATCTTCAACACCACTGGGTGGGTGTTGAAGTTTTGCGCCACAACTTCGAAATGGAGCTTGATGCGCTCCCATGTCGAGGCGGCATAACCTGCAGCCATTACAGAGTGAGAGTTCGAATTAAGAAAAAAAATTGCATCAAATTCATTAGAACAAATATAAATTATTGCATTGTCAACATTATATGAAGCAAAATCAATGGATTGAAACTACTAGTATTATTTAATGCATCAAATTCAACACTTAATGCATTAAAAAAAATCAAACAAGTGCAACATATATATCCAAAAAAAAATAAATTAACACAGTTGCTACAACCCAAATACTACTATTCAGTATTGGAATATCTATTCATAATAAATTAATCGTGTGTAAGTTAAGACAATTTTCTCAGAAAACATAATTTGTATACTAAATCTAACACTAAAATGCTAACTTGAAAAATATTCATACAAATTTTATGCATTAAAAAAAAATAAAAAAATCCAACAAACAATTCCCCTCATTGAAAACCCATATTATGCATTTTCACAAACAATTTGAGTGCATCAATAACATAATGCATCGATTAATGTAAAAAAAAAAAAAAAAAAACCCTTCACATCTTCCATTCACATAACAAATACTACTATAATTTGTTAAAAATTAAAGCGAACCATAAAAAATTCTTGCACACATGTTGCCTTCGGTCTAAAAAATCAGATCCAATTGCAAAATTATGCAGCTGTTTTAACAAATTAAAAAGAAAAAAAAAAAAAGTACCTTCTTCGCGGTCGATTGATGGCTTCACCCGTCTGGTACTCATATTATTCGAACAATTAGAAGAAGAATCCCAACTTTTTTTCAGCAGCAGAATGTTTCTTCTTTCTCTGCGAGTATAGACGTATGTATAATTGTTGCAGATTTTGATTTTCTGTGTATTATACTGCCCTCAATCTCAAGATCAGTGACTTTATTTCCCAAACGGGGGACCTGCTTAGTTGAAAACATTTTCTTAGCATAACACACACGTGGCAGTGGTCCCACAAGCTCCCACATTTCTTTTCTACCTGACAAAACCATATGGTATTCCTACCTTTTTACTGTACAATTTTACTTTTTGTGGGTCCCATATTACCCACCACCATAGTAACTTAGTACCAACCCCTCCCCCCTCCAAAAAAAAACCCGTAGCCCCACTCATCTCCCTCCTTTTTTTTGTGAAAAATATCCCTCCCTTTAAGAATTATAAGTTCATTAGTGTAATTTTTTTGAATTTTTTTTTTAAAAATAAAATTTGAACTTCCGAACCAATTTTTTTTTGACATGGTTGGGTATTATAATGAAAGTAAGAGCAAAAATAAAGTAATTAAAAAAACTTAAAGAAATTAATTTGATTTGTACAGAATTAATAATAACCCAAAAAATATAATTAGTGAATATTTGCTGCATTAGGACATTTAATTATATTTATCATGTTAATGATACTTATTATTAAATTATTTAAGAAAAAAAAAATTGAACTTCCCATCCCAATGTTTTATACGTGAATTGTTGTCGAAAAATAATACTAAATTTTTGTGAAATGATTGGGTATTATAATGAAAGTCTTTCGAAGTGGGAAAATTTAGTAATTCAAAAAAAATTAAAAATAACTTAATTTGATTCTTTACGGATTAAATAAAAACGACAAAAAACTCGTATTATACTTATTACTAGTATAATACTTGCACTAGCATAAAATTACATATTCACTCAATAGTAATTATACTCTATATTACTAGTATAATACTTGCATCCATCTAGAGGATTTCAAGGAACTCAACTCGACAATTGTCTTGTCAATTAAAATTTTATTTTATTATCATTAATTCATTCATTCCGAATAGCCTATTCGAGGAGCACACTTCACATTTCCCTAATTATAAGAAGAAAATGAACCGATTCAACTAGACGACTCCTTCACAACTTATTTCCCTAATTACTTGAGGATTTCAAGCGATTCGAATTACTCCTTCACAACTTATTTCCCTAATTATAAGAAGAAAATGAAATTTGAATTTATTATCCACTAATCTGAGAACGACCATTCGACTACTTTACTTTATGTTTCAAGGATTATCCGAGGATCAACTCATTCAACTCAATTAGTGACTAATCAAGGGAAATTTTATTTTATTATAGCTAATCCATTAATTCTTGATCGACTATTCTAAATGGTCCATTTCACCTTTCACTAATTATACGAGAATTTGAGCCGGTTCCACTCTAATAGTGACTAATCAAGTAAAATTTCATTTTATAATCACTAATCCACTAATTCGGGTGGACCCTTCGACTACTTTACCTCCCGTTTCACTAATTATACGAGAATTTCAACTCATTCGACTACTTTAGTGACTAATCATGTGAAATTCCATTTTATTATCAATGATTCACTAATTCCGGGATCGACCCTTCAACTACTTCACTTCTCATTTTACTAACTATAGGAGGATTTCAAATGATTAAATTCAATTTGTGAGCAATCAAGTAAAATTTTATTTTATTATCACTAAACCATTAGTACGGGATTGACCCTTCGACTAATATACTTCATATTACACTAATTATCCGATAATTGGCTCAATTAGTGACTAATAAAGTAAAATATCATTTTATTATCACTAATCCTCTAATTCAGGATATAACCTTAAACTACTTTACTTTCTGTTACACTAATTATTCGAGGATCTCTATCCATTCGATTCCATTACTCATTAATAAAGTGAATTTTATTTTATTATCACTAAACTACTAAAAAGGGATCGACCATTCCACAACTTTACTTCTTGTTTCACTAATTATACGAGTGTTTCAACCGATACAACTCGATAAGTGACTAAACATGTGAAATCTCATTTTATTATTAATATAATTATTTGCAAGGAGTGAATTCCCCTTATTATTATTAATATAATTATTAATAGTTCGAACCATGTATTACATAATTAACACCAAAGATATTACAATTACACCTTATAGATTACCATCAACATCAATATTTATAGATATATTTAGTTCCAATAAAAATAAAAAATTAACACAAAAACACAAAAACTAGCCACTCTTACCAAATATACGAATACATGATACACGACTTATGTATTCGTGAAAATTAACCTTAAATACATGAATACATGATACCCACTCTCATCTCCCTCCTTTGTTTTTTTTTTTTTTTGAGAAAAATCTCCCTGCCTTTAAGAATTATATAAGTTCTATTCTTTTTTTGCTTATTAGTGTAATTTTTTAAATTTATTTTTGAAAAATAAAAATTTGAACTTCCCAACCAATATTCTATATGTGAATGTTTGTCAAAAAATAATTATATTTTTTTTGACATGGTTGGGTATTATAATGAAAGTCGGTCGAAGAGCAAAAATAAAGTACTTAAAAAAACTTAAAGAAATTAATTTAATTTGTAGAGAATTAATAATAACCTAAAGATAAAGTACTTAAAAAAAAGAAATTAATGTAATTTATAGAGAATTAATAATAACCCAGCCTTGGGTGTGGGGGGGGGGGGGGTAGTAGCCGGGTGTGGGTGGGGGGGGAGGGAAGAGTTGCTGTATTTGCTGCAAAAAGCTAAAAAGTGGCAGAATTAAAAAATTGAAAACCACTAGTACTTCACATCCGGGAGTTACAAATCTGCCATTAGGCTAAAAAAACGTTTTCAAACAAGAATTTCGCCCGTCGGAAACGGGCAGTCTCATAATTTTTGACAGGAAATAATTGGTCCAAACTTTAGTTGGAGATTTCTGATTTCTGTTTGCAGAAAATCAAAACGGAAAAAATGATATCTTTCATTTGCAATGGTATTTTTTAGGGCTGGCAAAATGCCGGGCCCGCCAGAGCCCATCGGGCTTTCGGAATTATCCGGGCCAGGTCGCCCAAAATTATTTTTGGGCCTCACTTTTCAATGCCCAACCCGGCCTGGAAATAGGTTTTTTAGTGTAAAATGGTCGGGCGGGGTCGGGCTTTCCCGGGCCCCTGGGCTTTTCACCATTTTCGGCCAGGGCAGCCCGGCCCTAAACTCGAACGGGTCGCCGAGCCGGGTCGGGCCAGGCCATTTTTGCCACCACCCCTAGTATTTTTAGAAGAGCTCATAAGTAGGATGAATTTTTAGAGAAGATAAAAAATAGATCTCTTTAAAAAAAGACAGCACGAAAAATCCCTTTTATGGTTAATTATGTGGATATCGATACATTTTATCTTGTGATTTTCTTAACACTTTAATACTTTGATGTCATTAAAAAAAATTAGATGGGCCTACAATTATTTTATTTTTAACACATTAATTTATTAATATATCATCAAAATGCATAAAATCTTGTGTCCAAATTTTTGATTCACTAAATGAGGGACGGAGGAAGTATTTGAGCTGATATATATATAACAATTAAATCATAATGTGAGAAATACGAATTATGCTTAAAGCTATATAAAATTATACTTATGGTACATTTTGTGCTTTATGCTTCAAATAATTAATTAAAATTGTTTGAAACATAGCCCCCATTTTTCTCTTCATAGCCTCCTTATTTAAATTAATAATAAAAATAATATTAAATTTACTTTTATACCCTTATAGCCCCCAAATTAACCCAGCTCTCCCTCTCTGTATCAAACCTCTCTTTGTTTCCGATCATAACTTAAATCATTTTTGTAATTCTTGCCATTTTTGTAGAATATAAATCATTGAGTGTTATTTGGTTTATTTGACTGTAATTACAAGACTACGAAATTTTTTATTATTGATGAAGGGCAGAAAACCATAGATTAATGTTGAACGAAGACTTCATGGCCCTTTTTTTTCTCTTGTTCCTTTTTCCCCTTACCTTTGAAAAATTTAGAGCTTTGAATCAAGCATTCAATTTATGGAATTTGTTGTTATCCTTGATTTTGAGTTGATTTTTCTTTCTGATTTGTTGTTATCCCGACTGAAATATCTAATAAAATTTTCATGTAATAAAGCCATTGCACACATTAAGCCTCCAAAATCAAAGGACGACATTGTTGGAAGAAGTTCATAGCAAGTGTTTTAGACTTCTCGATTTAAGCAAGTGTTGATATGGTTTGGGATGTTCTCTACTTCTCGATTTAAAAGAATAAACGAGTAAATGAGCTGCAGTATGAAATTTGGGGTTTCTGTTTTGCTTTAAGAGTCTAGTGCTTCAGCTTATATTTGAATTATAAATCTTTCTTGGATTAAATGAAACTTATTCTCATGCTTTGGAATTAAGAAACATACTCAAGTTGCAGCTTATGTTTTAGACTTTTAGAGGTTGATTTAATAGTATTCATGCTTCTAAGTTCAGAGTATAAGCACTTGTTTCTACGCATGCTTAATGAATTCCAACTCAAACTTGCTTCTTAAACTCTTTTAAATTGTGGTTAGACATAGTGTGAGGCTACTTAGTAACAATACTTCTCATTCTGATTTTGAGCATGTTGATTCTTAGTCTTAGGTTTATAATCTTCGGGTTCTTACATGCTTCTCAAATGTTATAGTCTTATAGACATAAACAAGAATCATGCCTTCATATTATGCTTCTTTCTACATTTTAAGGTTAGAGAGTGGATTTTTGATTTTAGGGACTAAGCATAGAATTTTATTATCAATTATTTATATATTTCATGACGTCTTGTTGTAGCTTAGCATGCTTGATTTGCATAGTGTATATTCTAGGGAAAAACATGCTTCTTAATGAGAGAAATAGGTGTTGATTATTAATACCTTGAAGAAACGTTTGTTCGAGTGATTATTCAAGCCTAATGATGGCGCTCCTCAAATTTTCAAAGTTAGCAGGTTGTTGCTGACTTTTCTCTACCATTCGGCCATGGCAACTTTTTCTACCTTGCATTAAATCTTGTTCTAAGTTGCTGTGCTATCCACACAGTGCTTCCCGCTTTGTATAAATTGGTCTTAATAATTTTTGTATGTTCTGATATAATGAAACAGTTGCAGCACCCAAATGAGAATCACTGAATCAGCAATGACAACAAACACAACTCCAACAGTAGCTAGAAAATCATTTGGGTGCAATGGAGAAGATGGGTGCTGTCAATTCGGAATTAGAAGATTTATTTCAGGATAAAAAGCGAGTTAGGAATCCCTTTGTCCCGATTGGTAAAGCTCTCAACTTGTAGAATCTCGACCTCTGTTTCTGTTTTGATGAAGTTTTTATTGTGATCCTACATTTGCCAGTTTGTTTAGCCATATCTCTTGTTAGAATTTTGAAATTCTTATTAGTGTTGCCTACGGTAGAATCATGTTTTCCATGGATTTATCTAATCTCTATGCTAGGATAATACATTGATGCCCGGAGTATTAGTGGTGTTTTCAAATTTTGCTTTACCTGGAGATTGTGTTTAGTAGTACAAGTGATTCAAGCTGTTTCTCTAGCTATTGAGGATCCCTTTATAGTTCATATAACACCTAACCTCATCAAGTTCAAGCTACTCGAGCAAGTTACTTTAGAACCTTATCACGGTTAGTCTAGCTCGCGAGCCAGTTGAGCTATTGCAACTTGATTTCTCAATCGAATCAAGATAAATTGTAGAATTTGAAAGTTCTATTTAACTGAGTCGACCTCAAACTTAAGACCATCCCCTTTTTTCTCTTCTGGGTTCTGGCATTATTTGAGGGAAAGGTAGTTCAGGGGATATTTTATGCCGATGAATGTTGATAAGTCTGATGACGTAGGAAAACTGGAAAAATTAGTTGTCGACATAGCTCAGCTTTTGCAGTTCCTCTCGAAGGAGGCCAAACTCCAAAAAATTGATCTCACATTTGGATTAAGAAACCTGCAATCTGCAGTCTGCAGTCTGTATGCATGTCTTGTTCTTATTGAGATTGCATATCTAGTGAAGCTGCAATCTCGAGAATTTTAGCTTTTGGAGCCTTTATAAACCTCACTAATCTTTGAGTTGAGTATAGTTTATACTGCAGTAGTATGACCAGGCTCCAAAACAATATCGATGCTAGTACAAATTTTATGTTAAGTTCTTCAACATTATGGATTGCTTTGAATATTCTCAAGCAGTCTTTTCTTTTTGCTGTCTCAGGTACCTCCATATGCAAAAGCATTGAACTGATTTTGCTTTCAACCGTAATCATTTCATTCTTCGTTTGCAGGGATAAAGAGAATTCAACCTACGAATCACGAATGTGAAAGAAACAGAGGTGTTTTCAGCATAGGTTTAGTTGTCAGCTGAAACTAGTTAGTTTTCTCTGTTACTTTGATCAATAACTAGCCTTCTATGCAACTTTGTGGTGTGTAATATCTACGTCTACGTCTAATGCAGGTCGTGGAGGCCCGTCAAAGTTTTGTGCCCTCCTGAGCTGGTGTATGTTGGAGCAAACTAAGCAACAAATTTGTTATGTATACTACCAAACCAAAAGAATGCCAATCTGTGTTTTTGGAGTTGATTACTTCTAGTTTCATACAGTTATGGAGCTATGATTGGTTTGAGTTCAATGATTTTACGGTTCTGTCTTTTATGCTGCTCATATTAGAGGAAACAAGTTGATTTTAAGAAACCACTTTACAAAATTACTTGAAATCGGAGAATTCTTTTTCCATTGCAGAATAACAAGACCATGTTTACAATTCACGACCTCATAGTCGGAACAATCTTAGGACAACATCTAAATAACATAACCAACTAAATAAAAAGAAAAAGAAAAGAAAAGAAAATAAAATAAAATAAAATAAAAACGACATAAACCACAATAGCGATAGATAGACCATACAAATAGATAAACGAGCTACACTATCTCCGGACCAGCCACCACCTGAGCTGCCATCGGGCCTGCAGTGGGATGGACTACGATGCTGATGAACGGGACTAGAAATACAACGCCTCCAACCCAGCAGAATAACACGGAGGGAATCGGCACAAAAGAGCCCATCAAGGCCGTGAAGCTGACGATGAACGAGCTCAAACCGCAGACCTGGCAGCATGCTGCCAACCTCGTGTGGAAGAAACTCCCTACCCATACTAGGGAGCAACTCCATAGTAACATCGGGACGAGGAAGTAGTGCAAATAGTTGATCAGAAACTTGTCCGAAGCAACCGGGGCAATGATCGTGGCAAATGTCATGGTCAAGGCCAACTTCTCGAGCTTGAGAGCCCTCACCCGCTCGACCACCGGGTGTGTGAGGAAGTTGTCAAAGACGATGTCCCTGTGGTCGGAGATGCGGTTGCATGCTGCGGCCACCCAGTTGGCACTTGGCAACCTGATTGAAGGCATTGGCGATGAGAATTCTGCCCATTTTTTTCGAACCAAGTGTTACTTGACTACTTGTGATTTGTTTCTGTAATGAGTTACTTCCTATATATCTTTCTAATTTAAGTACGTTTTTGTGTTTTTTACTATAAAAAGATTTTACTATATATATTCATGTTTCAAATAGTCCTGCAGTTTTCTGTATTTCTGCATGCTGCTGTGTAGTAATTAAGAGCAATATGTAAATATAATCATTCTTATCGTATTATCTTATAATTGATCGAGCTCCAAATAGTTAACTTGAGCAAAAATTATTGGTAATTTCCAAGATTTTTTTTTTTTTTTAATTATCGGAGAAGAGTTTTGGTTTTATCGATGATTTTGAGAATTGAGAAGTACAATAAATGTCAAATTAAAGTATTTGTTTTATTAAAACGAGCTCCAAAAATGATGTTTCAATGGTGTTCAAAAATTCAATTTTTATTAGTTTTGTGTTCTTTTTATTAAAAATAAAAATACTATAATGGAGTAATAGATATTTATTAGAAAAGAAATTAATTTTTTTAAAATTATATACTTTAGTTTTGAATTTATCAATTTTTATACACTAATATAAGTAAAATTAAATGCTAAAAAATAATTATAAACCTTAATTGGGATGAGTGAACCCTTAGAAATAATCATAAAATTAAAATAAATCATTATAAAAAAAATTATTGAAAAGAAAAATACATACAACTAGTAGAAATTTGATTTTAAAATACAGTTCGGACACCGAATTTGAGACAAAAGATCCCAAGTTGTTTGCTAGAGTGCTATACGAATCATTAAAAATTAGAGTTACAAAGAATTACCAAAAATATGCATATTACTCCAAAATATTCGCATGCATTTTGGGTAAAAGATTTATACTGCGGCTTTTTACAGATTCACCTGAGACTTTTAATTAATTAATTTGACTACGATTATTTCTTTCTACTAGGTAAGTGGGTTAATTCTGTTGGTCTGAATAAAATTAGTGCAAATTACATCTTAATGAAAAATCAACTTTTGCTTGATTGCTAAACATTTTTTTAATTGCATATAGATCCATCAAAAACACGAACTCAAACACAAAAGAAATCTACCAAAAAGCATTTACTATTCATCGTATGTGTCCTTTCCAAATTAGTACAATTTTCTTTTTCTTTTCGTTTTTTTTAATGTTGTGTAAGCAAACGAGCCGAGCCGAGCCGAGTATTGGCAGGCTCGGGTTCGGCTCGTTTAATATTATACATGTTCGGGCTCAGGTTTGAGTTCGATTCGAGCTTTAAATTTGTGCTCGAGTTCGGCTCGTGGTAAAAATTTTGAGTTCGAATTAAGCTCGAGTTCGGCTCGCTAAATATTCGATAAATGGTTCAGCTCGAGTTCGGTTCAGATTTGAGCTCGAATCCGGCTCGTGAAAAGCTCGAATTTTAATTCGAGCTCGAGTTCGATCTCGATTTTAAGCTCATTTAAAAGACATAATTTAAAATATTATCTTTTAACATTCCAAATGAACATAAATTAAAATAAAATTCATCAAACAAAAATTAAAATTATTTAATACTATAAAATAATAAATAAATAAATAAATATACAATATAATAAATGAATTGATGATAATTGGCGATATATATTAATGTTATAAGTTAATATTTTCTAATAATAATTGTGGTGTAGTGCCTAATTAGCTTTAGTTGTGATTTGAAATTAATTTTACACCTAAATGCTAAAGCTCGTTTACAGGCTTGATTAGAGGTTTGATTAAGAGTTCGCGAACATGCTCGTGAACAAGCTCAATTAACATACGAGCCGAACATGTTCGCGAGCAAAACGAGTCGAACTCCCTAGAGCTCGAGCTCGGCTCGTTAAATTAAACGAGCTCGAATTCGGGCTCGAGCTCGGCTCGTTTATTAATGAATTCGAGTTCGAACGAGCTTTTACCGAATTGAGCACCGAGTATGTCCCGAGTAGCTCTACTCGTTTGCAGCCCTATGTGTAATTAACGACACGTGTATACGACCTTATAGTTTATTTACGCTTTCATTTAAAATAGAAGCAAATTCAAGGATGCATAATAGGTTTTAAAATGCATGAATTTTATTTATTTTTATCGAAAAATCCTTCTTCTTTTTTCACAAGATTCCACCCTATATTTATGTACTCCCTCCGTCCCAAAGATAACGTCCTGCTTTTTTTACAATAATTTTAAGCTTTTTCGTCTCATAAATTTGGACAAGAAAATTAAGGAAATGTGTAATCTTTTTTCAATTATGAACAGTATAAGTATAATATTATTCATAATTGGAAAAAAATTAGACATTCTCTTAATTCTATTACTCAAATAAATGGGACGAAAAAGCTTGAAATTATTGTAAAAAAAACAGGACGTTATCTTTGGGACGGAGGGAGTATATGTTACAGCAACAAATATATTTGTTGAGTCGGAGCTATGCGCGGCAAGGGCCGCAGTAATTAATGTACTCCCTCCGTCCCATTAGAATAAGTCTGGTTTTTGAATATATGTGAAGTATAAAATAATAAGACAAGCATATTCTAATAGGACAGAATGAGTACTAATTAACATTTTCCTAAACAAATGTAATTGACGAATGTATCATATCGTTTTATTATGTTAAACAATAATATTAAAATAAAAAACAAAAATCTCTTTAAAAAAACATAGCTTTTATAGTTGACAAAAACTTAGGTGAGGTCGGCCACATAGTGTGGCCGGGTCAAAGTGTCAATCTTTATACATAAAAGTGTTAATCTATACGAATAAAAGTGTCAATCTTTAACATAATTATTTTACGAATAAAATGCCAATTTTTAAAAGTATCAATCTTTATACAGAAAAGTGTTAATCTACACGAATAAAAGTACCAGTGTTTTAGCCAGCCGCATGGTGCCTCTGGCTGACCCAAGTATGTCTCTTTATAGTTAATTTCTTGTTCTTGTTCATTAGTCCTTGTATTTAATTCAATCGCTAACATAAAAGGAAAAGTTAATCATTCATTCTTTTTAACGTAACAACATAAATATATTGTAATGGTGTTTAATTTGTAAATATATTAGCGGTAATCGGCCACGAATAATATAAAGCCTTAGATGAGAAAAGTACTACTTTCTCTAATTCAAGATTGATGACTTATCTTATCGGGCCGGTTCAAGATTTTTGACCAATTTTCCTTTTGGAAAATAATTAGTATATATTAATAGTACAATTAGTAAACCCCTTATTACACTTAACATTCTCTAATTAAATCTCATCATCCACTCATCTCTCGGCACGTATCACAATATAATTTAAATTTTTAAAGTTTAAACTATCATAACTTTCTTGTTTGTTTTTCGATTTTTATGATTTTTATACCAAATTAAAGGTCTTGATAGGATATTTCATTTAAGATCAAACATGAATATATTTTTATGCATCTATGATGCTCTAGTTTTAAAATATGCCTAAATACATAAACCACATCACATCCCTACACATAATACACTTTACACACTAAACACTCGTGTCTTAATTCTCGTGCCGAAAAGAAATGAGTCGTAAATCTTGAACTAGAGGAAGTAATATATTACATACTTGGTGTTTAAAATAAATACTAGTAGTATTTGGTCAATTTTATCGGTTTTAGTAGCCCCTTACTCCTTTTCGCTTCTTCATTAACTTCCTTTTTTGGATTATCATTTATTTTTTTATTTTTTTATTTAAAAAAAAAAATCATAATTTCCAAAATTTATCGATATATAGGATACGATCGACTTACCACTTACAAGCATGCATGACACCAATTAATATATATTTGATCCTATGGTTGAATATTTGGTTGTGGCGTGCTTGGATAATAATGTTTAGTTATTGTGAATAGCTAAGTACTTATACTATATAAATATCATACATTAATTTCATCTATTTGTAATATCAGAATATATGTTTTGAGCTCAACAATATAAACTTGATACTAGGATTATAAAATATATCTTGAATGTGATATCTTCTTCATCTTTTGTAGAAAAAAGAAAAATGACCATTGTATCTACTACTATGTCGCTAATATTTGTTGGTGTCGGCATTTGTTTTATAATTTTATTCTTATTTTGTGCATGTATGGGCAAATCTTGCTATGGCAAAGGAGGTCAGTAGAAAGGAGAAAATTGAGTCTCCCAATATAATATATTTGATTGTTTTAATTATTAAAATTGGTTTTATTATTACTAGTTACGTTGTAATAATATTGGATGGTTTTAATTATTTAGTTGTTTCTATGGGCTTATTTGATGAGCTTGTATGATTATAGCATTGTTTACTCGTACATTTGGGATTAGGATTATTATTGTCAGATATTTGTCATCAAGGAATTAATATTTTATATATCACAATCAATCTTTCTTTTGTTATTTTCTACTATAATATATTTTGGTAAATGAGTGTCGTTTTATATATTAACATAAATACTCAGAGGTAAGATAATTCGGATGTTTTAAGAATGGGGAAGTATAATACCATATGTAAAATTAAAATATTTGTTTTATTGAAACGACCGCCAAATAGTTTGTTTATTTTGTTGTAGTGCAATACACAATATTAAATTAACCCAATAAAATGTGTACTTAGGCCGAATATGTTTTTGAATAGTAGACTTGGTGAAATTATGCATGAATACCATTCCATATATGGTAAACAAAGATCTGTACATATTTGTACGTAAAGAGCTGCAATTATCAGGTTTATTATTAATTTATAATTAGAGAATCAGAAATTAATCATTTCTTTGACTTCACTCGGTTAAGTGTATGACTGAGGACTAAAGGTAGGTATATATGTATAATTCGATTTTGATCTCATAATATTTAGATATCATGTGAACTAATCGGAAATTAAACTCACTAGTACAAAATTACGTGGCCTGTGAAATGTGTGCAACTAATGCCATTAGATGTTTTTTTTTCTTTTTTTTTTCCAAGGAGTAATCTTCTGTTCCTGTTACAATGTATGAACCGCATACTATCGATTTTTTTTTAAATTTTGATGTAATATGATTTAGTCTAATACTATACAAATTAATAGTGGATTCATAATTCAATTCGTAACGCAACATGCCACATCAATTAATGTGACGCTAAAATAAAAATACATCGGATCATTCATACAATGTATTAATTGTCTGCCGAAATCGATTTCACTTGATTTTTATTCATTTTTTTTATTTTGATATAATATGATTCAATTTAACTCGTACTAAAAAAAATACTCCATTTGTCATGTTTTTCTTGACGCGATTATTGAATATATGTGAGTGTAAAATAATATAATCTTATCAAAAAAAACAAGACGGATGACGTATTTTTAGTATTTAATTTCAATTATATTAGTTAAAATGAAGAAAAATACTAAATAAATATTATACACACAAATTGAATTATCGAACCACTGTTAATTTGTATATTATTAGACTAAATCATATTACATCAAAATGGAAGAAAAAAAGAAAATTATAATACACCATTAATATTTTGTAACAGGAACAGATATAAGATTACGCCCGAAAAGAAAATGGAAAAAAAAAATCTAATAGCATTATAGTTGCACAAATTTCACATGCCACGTAATTTTGTACTAGTGAGTTGGAGATTCTGTTTTCTCTTTGCAGAAAATCAATAAGGGAAAAAAAAAAATAATCTCTTTCTCCCACGTGGCTTCTCCTATTTTCACCTATACTTAATTATGTGGATATTGAAGAATTTTATCTTGTGATTTTCTTATCTTTTAATTTTCTTCTTTTTTGAACAAAAATCATAAATTCCGAAATTTGTCGATATATAGGATACGATCGACTCACGACTTACGAGCATGCATGAAACCAATTAATATATATATTTAATCCTATGGTTGAATATTTGGTTGTGGCGTGCTTGGATAATAAAGTTTAGTTATTGTGAATATCATCCATTAATTTCATCTATTTGTAAATATCAGAATACATGTTTTGAGCTCAACTATATAAGATTGATACTAGGATTATAGAACATATATTCATCATTTTGTTTAGAAAGAAAAAAAAAATGAATTTACTAGCGCCAACTATTTTTGGTGTCGTCTGTTTGGTGTTTATTTTAATTATGGTATATTTCATATATAGGGGCAAATGTTGCTGTGGCAAAGGAGGTGAGGAAGGAGGAAATTGAGTATCCCAAGCTTATATGATTGTTTTAATTATTAAAATTGGTTTTATTATTACTAGTTACGATGTAATAATATATATTTGGATGATTTTATTTGTTTGTTTCTATGGGCTTATTTGTTGAGCTGGTAGGATTATTATTGTCTGTTCTTTGTCATTAAGGAATTAATGTTTTATATATTACGATCAATATAATTTTTATTTTTTTATTATTATTTTCTATAATAGTAAGGTATGCCGTTTTATATACTAACATAAATACTAAGTTTCTCAGAGGCAAGATAAATTGGATAATTTTGAGAATGGGGAAGTATATAATACTATATGTCAAATGAAAATATTTGTTTGATTACTTTGTTGTAGTGCAATACGCAATATTATATTAAACCAATAGAGTGTGTACTTAGGCCGATTCCATGGTAAACAAAGATCCGTACAGATTTGTACGTAAAGAGCTGCAATTATCAGCTTTATTATTATTATTATTAGAGAATCAGAAATTAATCATTTCTTTGACTTCACTCGATATGATTAAGTGCATGACTTAGGACTAAAGGTAGGTATATATGTATAATTCGATTTTGATCTCATCAAATATTTAGATATCATGTGAACTAATCGGAACTTAAACTCACTAGTACAAAATTACGTGGCATGTGAAATGTGTGCAACTAATGCCATTAGATTTTTTTTAAAATTTTTTTTTTAGGGAGTAATCTTCTGGTCCTGTTAATGTATTAACCGTATATTATTTTTATTTTTAATTTTTAATTTTGATGTAATATGATTTAGTCTAATACTATACAAATTAATAGTGGATTAATAATTCAATTCGTATGTATATTTATTTTTTTAGTATTTTTCTTCATTTTTAACTAATATAATTGGAATTAAATACTAAAAAAATAAGTCATCCGTCTCGTTTTTCTTGACAAGATTCTATTATTTTACACTCATACATATATATTCAAGAAACGCGTCAAGAATAACAGGATAGATGGAGTATTTTTGTTTTTAGTACGAGTTAGAATGAATCATATTACATCGAAATTATAGATTGGTAACTCTAGTCAATTAGTGTAAAGTTAAATTAAATCATAATACATCAAAATTGAAAAAGAATGAATAAAAATCAAGTAAAATCGATTTTGCTACATAATTAATACATTGTATAGATCATCCCATGTATTTTTATTTTAGCGTCACATTAATTGATGTGGCATGTTACGTTTGCGTTTGTTAAAAAGGTTCCACGTCAAATCTCATATATATGCATGCATGATTAAATAAATATAAACTCAAGACACGTATGACTATTAGTATTAATATTATGGTTAATTTCTTGTTCTTGTTCATTAGTCCTTGTATTTAATTCAATCGCTTACATAGTAGAAGGAAAAAATCAATCAATGTTTTTGACATTAATATATAGTATCTTTTAATTTTCTTCTTCTTTGAACATGCAAAAATCATATAATTTCCAAAATTTGTCGACTTACGAGCATCCATGACACCAATTAATATATATGTACATATATTTGATCCTATGTTTGAATATTGGTTGTGGCGTGCTTGGATAATAAAGTTTAGTTATTGCGAATAGCTAATTATTAAGTAAGTACTATATAATATATCATACATTAGTTTCGTCTATTTTGTAATATCAGAATATACGTTTTGAGCTCAGCTCTATAAAATTGATACCGGAATTATAAAATATATCTTGAATGTGATATTTAATTTCTTCATCATTTGTAGGAAAAAAACGAAAATGAATATTGCAGCATATATACTGCTAGTTATTTTATTTGTCGTAGCTTTTGGGTTATATTTTCTTTTATTTATTTTCATTGTATGGGGTGGGGTGGGGTGGGGTGGGTGGGGGGGTGGGGTTGGCGGGGGCAAATGTTGAAATTGGATGATTTTGAGAATGGGGAGAAGTACGTATAATATATGTCAAATTAAAATCCTTGTTTTATTGAAACGACCCCCAAAAATACTTAGTCCGATAATTTTTATTTTTTTATTTTTGAATAATAGACTTACGGAAATTATGAACTATATCCAAGTCTGTACATAAACATTCTGACAAAATCTTTTTTTTAAAGTAAATATCAGTGTACAATTTTAAGTTACCATAATATGCAAAGAATCATGCAGAGTGCAGGCTACAATTGTTAGTATTTATGTAAACCTATTTTCATGTCACTCACTCCACATCTAAATCAGAAAATAAAAGCCCTTTTTTTTTTAATATTTTTTTTAAACGATAAAGATTTGTATGCAGCAGCTTTTTGTAGTTTGTGTACTTAATATTTTTGACTATGTAAGTGGTCTATTTGGTTTGAATAACTCTTGAATAAAATTGATGCAAATTACAAAAAGTTCAAATTATGTGGCTATTGAAGAATTTTATCTTGCGATTTTCTTATCCTTTATTTTATTTTTGAACATTTTTATTCAGCAAATATTCTTAATTAATTAATTTGACTACAATTATTTCTTTCTGTGACTACTATAAGTGGATTAATTCTGTTGGTCTGAATAAAATTAGTGCAAATTACATGTTAATAAAAAATAAACTTTTGCTTGATTGCTAAACATTTTTTTAATTGCATATAGATCCATCAAAACACAAACACACCGGATCGGATCCTCTATTGCCTACCCACGTGACATCGTCTATTGTATTCGTGGATGGACACATGATATAATCAATGATTGATGATTTCAGATTTATATAAGGAAAATATATAACCTAACCTTTGAAATTTCTAAACCCCTAAGATTTGTCACATGCCCTCCATCCGCAAATGCAATAGACGATGTTACATGGGTAGGCAATAGAGGATCTCATGGCCATACACAAATAAGAAATCTACCAAAAAGCATTTACTATTCATCGTATGTGTCCTTTTCAAATTAGTACATTTTTTTTTTCATGTTGTGTACTCCCTCCGTCCCCTTTGATTTGACTGGTTTACTTTATGCACACATATTAAGGCATGAATAATTAAGAATATAAAATGATTTAAGATATGAAAATTAAGAAATCAGCCAACCAATTAATCCCAAGAGAAGAAAGGAGAAGTACAAGTGCATTTTTTAAAAAAAGGCAATCCCAAGAAAGTGGGAGAGAAAGCACATGCACATTACAAAAATCAAGAGATCAAGGCTAAAACTGGCGGCAGTAATGCAGCCATATCAAATCCTACACAGCTGTGATCTCCATTCAAATCTAAGGGAATTTCCCTCTAAATTACACATTCAAATTTAGTGCTTGATCATTCTCCTATAAATAATCCTACAACTCCATACTTCTAGTATTACAACTTCATAAACTGATAGAGAGCACCAAAAATTCTGAGAGAGATGAGGAAGCACAACTTCATAACGGAGGAGAAGATGCACATCATTCAATTCTTGCTTGAAGGATCGAAGAATGGCAAGCCAGCCTACGGGAAGATGAAGCAAGTTGTGCTGCGGTGGGATTCATCATCAAGAACTCTCTCAAGGTTGTGGGCTGCAGCCAAAACACAAAGAGATCAAGGTGAGGTAATTAGTCTCAAATCCAAAAAGCTTTATCCCAAGAGAGTTAAGAAATTCTTCCCAGATTATGCTAAAATTAAAACCCTAGAACTCAGAAAAAGAAACACAATAAGAAGGCTTGCAGAATCGCTAGATGTGAGTAGGGGTACTGTGTTTAGATGGGTTAAGTTGGGCCTGCTCAAAGCACACACTTCTGCCCTTAAACCTTTTCTAACCGCAGCCAACAAGCTCAAAAGGTTGAGATTTTGTTTAGATTCAGTCATGTATGATAGGGAGAAAAATGAAATGAGGTTCACAGATATGCAAAATATAATCCACATAGATGAGAAGTGGTTTTTCATCACTCAAAAAAAGAATAGAATGTATCTATGTCCAGAAGAAATTGGGCCACACAGAACATCAAAGAGCAAGGCATTTATCCCAAAGGTAATGTTCATGTGTGCAGTAGCAAGACCCATCTTTGCTAGAGATGGGTCTTGCCTATTTGATGGGAAGATTGGAATATTCTCATTCACACACAAAGTTCAAGCAAAGAGAGACTCTGTTAACAGAAAGAAGGGCACTTGGAGCACACAGCCAATTGACACAGTCAATAAAGATGCCATCAGAAAATGCATGCTGGAGCAGGTATTTTAAACTTTCTCCTATTCAGTTTGCAAGTTTCAGATTTTACCTCAAGTTATTTGAAGTTAGAATAATTTTATTTTTTCAGATATTGCCTGCTATCAAGGCTAAATGGCCTGCTGATTTATCAAAGACAATATGGATCCAACAGGACAACGCAAGGCCGCATATAACAGATCAAGACCCAGCTTTCAGAGCTGCTGCAAGTGGAGATGGATTCAATATCCATCTCATGCAGCAGCCACCAAATAGCCCAGACATGAATGCTAACGACCTAGGGTTTTTTGTGTCCATACAGAGCCTACAAAATCAGTATGCATGCATCAATGCAGATAATTTAGTTGATGCAGTTCAAAAAAGCTTTGAAGAGTTGCAGCCAACAACACTTAATAAGGTGTTCATAAGCCTACAACAACAGTTTGTGGAGATCATGAAAGTGAATGGCCAAAACAGATACAAACAACCACACATGAGGAAAGATGCTTTGATTAGGGCAGGTACTCTACCAAAGAACCTTGAAGTTACTCTAGATGTAGTTACAGCTAGTATTCATCATCTCATCCAAGAAGGAGATGTAGAAGGAATAGAATTGATGATGCATAGATTAGGTTTTATAGAGTAAGTTGAAAACAACACCTATCCAACATTGTGTCCAAGGTAAAAAATCATTTTGAATGGACTAAAGCTTTTGAAGAAGATCATCATTTGCCTCATGTTATGGCATCAGAAATTGTAGAAGGAAAAAAACTCACATTTACACTTCAAAAACATTATCATTTGGCATTTAAACAGCCATCAGAAAATCTCGAAAGAGGAACAGCCCAAAAAGGAAAACCAGCCAAATCAAAGGGGACAGCGAGAGTATGTTAAGAACAAATCAGCAATGTGCATTAAAACAGAGGCAAGCAATCGATATGCAGGCCAATTTCCCTAAAAAAAAACTAAGGGAAACCGGCTCTGTATTCGAACACTAGTAATGTAAACACACATGCCAATTAAGTTCAATTTCAGATTTCAGATCATTATCAAGATCATCATATAAACAGTCAAAGGCAGAAGTGTGTGCACATAATCATCATTGCAGATACCCAACAACCAACTAGCCAGCCACACAGAACAATCCAACAACCCAACAATCCAACAACCCAACAATCCATCAATCCAACAAGCCATCAATCCAACAGAGAGCACTATAAATAATCAAAGGAAAATCCAACAAGCCAACATTCCGAAAAGGCATAAATAAATAAGAAAACAGCCATGCAGATCAAAAAGTTCTCACAGCGTTGTGGGATTATCGAAAAGCCAAGGAAGAAAGATCTTGTGGATCTCCTTCAAGTTCTCACTCTGCAACAGGTATTCCCGCAGCGCCTCCCTTTCACGGCGGTGCTCCACCGTGAAGATCGCCCACTCCGCCTCGACCTCCCGCGTATGAGCTTCCGCTTCCATCTTTCGCATAGCGGCTTCCGCCTCCAGATCCCGCGCAGCCACTTCCTTTAGCCTTCGTCTCTGCGCCGGCGACCGCTTCATCGGACCACGCCGTTCAGATCCCTCGCCGGAAGGGGAATCTGAGACAAAGGTCTCGTCGTCGGTGATGGATTCTGACAAATAATCGTCGATTGCATCAAGTTCTGCTTGCAGATCTGAGTCAAACTCAATATACTCAATAGGAGTGAAAGATTGGCCGACGACCCGTGTTGATTTAGGGGTTTCGGGGTCGGGAGGGGGAATCGAAGATGGGGAACTCATCACCACAGAGAAGAATGACTGAAGCGGCCGCTGCGGTGGAAGAGGAAGGGGTAGCGGCCGCGTCGGGTGGAGGGGATGCCAAGGGAGAGGCGGAAGAAGGTTGCAGAGAATCGGTGGAGACGCGGGGAAGGGAAAGACGAAGGGGAAGAGCGCGGCGGAGGGGGTGTGGTTTGAAGATGGGAGGCGGAGGAATGTTCCAGAGAGAGAGTAGAGAGCGGCTGAAGAAAATGGAGGATGAGAGAAAGTGTGTTGATTTGGCTGGTTTTCTTCCACATATTAGGGTTAGGGTTTTTAGTTCTAAGTGGACAATTAATGGGCTAAAAAGGCCTAAAAAAGGAAACCGGTCAAATCAAGAGGGACAACCCAAAAAGGAAACCCAGCCAAATCAAAGGGGACGGAGGGAGTAATTAACGACACATGTATACGACCTTATAGTTTATTTAAACTTTCATTTAAAATAGAAGCAAATTCAAGGATGCATATAGGTTTTAAAATGCATGAATTTTATTTATTTATATTGAAAAAACTTTTTTTTCACAAGATTTCACCCTATATTTATTATTTTATTTATATGTTACAACAACAAATATATTTGTTGAGTCGGAGCTATGAGCGCGCAATGGCCGCAATTAACATTTTCCTAAAAAAATGTAATTGACGAATGTATCATATCGTTTTATTATGTTAAAGAGTAATATTAAAATAAAAAACAAAAATCTCTTTAAAAAAAAACATAGTGCTAGCTTTTATAGTTAATTTGTTGTTCTTGTTCACTAGTCCTTGTATTTAATTCAATCGCTTAACATAGAAAGAAAAATAAAAAAAAAAAAAATTTAACGTAGCAACATAAATATATTGTAATGCTGTTTAATTTGTAAATTAATATATTAGCGGTAAACGGCCATGAATAATATATAGCCTTAGATGAGATAAGTAATATATTACTTGGTGTTTAAAATAAATATTAGTAGTATTTGGTCAATTTTATTGGTTTTAGAAGCCCCTTACTCCTCTTCGCTTCTTCATTAACTTCCTTTTTTGGATTATCTTTTATTTTTTGAACAAAAATCATAATTTCCAAAATTTGTCGATACATAGGATACGATCGACTTACGACTTACGACTTACGAGCATGCATGACACCAATTAATATATATTTAATCCTATGGTTGAATATATATTTGGTTGTGGCGTGCTTGGATAATAAAGTTTAGTTATTGTGAATAGCTAAGTACTTATAATGTCATTAATTTTATCTATTTGTAATATCACAAGATAGTTTTGAGCTCAACTATATAAACTTGATACTGGGATTATAAAATAAGTATATGTTGAATGTGATATTATCATTTCTAGAGAAAAAAGAAAATGAATACTATTGTATCATTCATACAGCTTATATATATATATTTTTTTTCAGTCGTATTTTTAGGGTTATTTTTTGGTTTTTTATTCAAATGTTGCAAAGGAGGTGAGCAGAAAGGAGAAAATTATCCCAACCAAGCCTAGAATAATTGTTTTAATTATTAAAATTCGCGACGGATTCCGTCGCCATTCCGTAGCTAAAACTTGCCGGCGGATAAATCCGTCGGCGTTTGTATTTCCCGACGCCCGTTTTGCAGACGGATTTGCCGGGAAGTCCGTCGGCAAAACGGGCGTCGGGAAATGCAAATGCCGACGGATTTGTCCGCTGACAAATTTTGGCTACAGAATGGCGACGGAATCCATCGCAGATTCGTCGGGGATCCGTCGCGAATCCGTCGGGAATCCGCCTAGTATAGGATCCGCCGGAGATCCGTCCGTGGCGTTCCTTGTTTTTGTCAGTTGCGAATCCGCCGGCGATGAACAATATTCTTGTAGTGAAATAATATTGGATGGTTCTAATTATTTACTACGTTTCTATGGGCTTATTTGTTGAGCTTGTACGATTAGCATTGTTACTCGTACATTTGGGATTAGGATTATTATTGTCTGTTCTTTGTCATTAAGGAATTAATATTTTATATATCACGAATCAATCTTTCTTTTGTTATTTTCTATAATAGTAAAGGTGTGCCGTTTTATGTATTATTAAGATAAATACTAAGTTTCTCAGAGGTAAGATAAATTGGATAATTTTGAGAACGGGGAAGTATAACACTGGTATATATGTCAAATTAAAATATTTGTTTTATTGAAACGACCCCCAAATAGTTTGATTATTTTGTTGTTGTGCAATACACAGTATTAAATTAAACCAATAGAATGTGTACTTACGGAAATTGTGCATGAATGCCATTCCATATATGGTAAACAAAGATCTATACATATTTGTACGTAAAGAGCTGCACTTATCAGCTTTATTATTATTATTATTATTATTATTATTATTAGAGAATCAGAAATTAATCATTTCTTTGACTTCACTCGGTATGATTAAGTGCATGACTAAGGACTAAAGGTAGGTATATATGTATAATTCGATTTTGATCTCATAATATTTAGATATCATGTGAACTAATCGGAAAGTAAACTCACTATTACAAAATTACGTGGCCTGTGAAATGTGTGCAACTAATGCTATTAGATTGTTTTTTTCATTTTCTTTTTCGGGAGTAATCTTCTGTTCCTGTTACAATGTATTAACCGTATATTATCGATTTTTTTTTTTAAATTTTGATGTAACATGATTTAGTCTAATAGTATACAAATTAACAGTGGTTCAATAATTCAATTCGTATGTATAATTATTTTTTTAGTATTTTTCTTCATTTTTAACTAATATAATTGGAATTAAATACTAAAAAATACGTCATCCGTCTCGTTTCTCTTGACAAGATTCTATTATTTTATACTCACACATATTCAAGAAACGCGTCAAGAAAAACAAAACAGATGGAGTGTTTTTTTAGTACGAGTTAGAATGAATCATATTACATCGAAATTATAGATTGGTAACTCTAGTCAATTAGTGTAAAGTTAAATTAAATCATATTAAATCAAAATTGAAAAAGAATGAATAAAAATCAAGTAAAATAGATTTTGGTACACAATTAAATCATCCCATGTATTTTTATTTTAGCGTCACATTAATTGATGTGGCATGTTACGTTTGCGTTTGTTAAGAAGGTTCCACGTCAAATCTTATATATATGCATGCATGATTAAATAAATATAAACTCAAGACACGTATGACTATTAGTATTAATATTATGGTTAATTTCTTGTTCTTGTTCATTAGTCCTTGTATTTAATTCAATCGCTTACATAGTAGAAGGAAAAATCAGTCAATGTTTTCGACTTAAATATATAGTATCTTTTTATTTTCTTCTTCTTTGAACATGCAAAAATCATATAATTTCCAAAATTTGTCGACTTACGAGCATCCATGACACCAATTAATATATATGTACATATATTTGATCCTATGGTTGAATATTGGTTGTAGCTTGGATAATAAAGTTTAGTTATCGCGAATAGCTAATTATTAAGTAAGTACTATATATATCA
Source organism: Mentha longifolia (assembly GCA_001642375.2). Classification (NCBI taxonomy): domain Eukaryota; kingdom Viridiplantae; phylum Streptophyta; class Magnoliopsida; order Lamiales; family Lamiaceae; genus Mentha; species Mentha longifolia. The sequence goes on from CM038121.1 coordinate 27,695,089, forward strand.
TACATTAGTTTTCGTCTATTTGTAATATCAGAATATACGTTTTGCGCTCAACTCTATAAAATTGATACCGGAATTATAAAATATATCTTGAATGTGATATTTAATTTCTTCACCATTAGTAGAAAAAAAGAAAATGAATATTGCAGCATATATACTGCTAGTTATTTTATTTGTCGTAGCTTTTGGGTTATATTTTCTTTTATTTTTATTATATGTATGGGGGCAAATGTTGCGATGGCGAAGGAGGTGAGGAAGAAGGAGAAAATCGAGTCTCCTAAGCTTAGAATATATTCCATCCGTCCCACTTAATTAGCTATGATTGCCATTTTATTTTATTTTTTGGCAAAGAATATGTGGCTACAATTAACTTTCTCTCATTAGAATTGATTGTAGCCACGTATTCTCTCATTCCTTAATATTTGTATCATTCTGAAATGTAGCTAATTATATGGGACAGAGGGAATAGTAGTATATGATATATTTAATTATTAAAATTGGTTTTATTATTACTAGCTAGAGTTACGTTGTTAATAATATTGGATGGTTTTAATTATTTAGTTGTTTCTGTGGGATTCTTTGCTGAGCTTGTACGATTAGCATTGTTACTCGTACATATATTTGGGATATTTTTTTCTCGTACATATATTTGGGATATTTTTTTTAAAATTATTGTCTGTTCTTTGTCATTTAGGAATTAAATTGAACCAATAGAGTGAACTTAGGCCCATTTTTTTTTTTTTTTAAAGACTTTTGGAAATTATGAATTATATCCAAGTCTCTACATAAACATTCTGACAAAATCTTTATTTTAAAGTATATATCAGTGTACAATTTTAAGTTGCCATAATATGCAAATAAGCATGCAGAGTGCAGGCTATAATAGTTATTTGTGTCAACCTATTTTCATGTCACTCTCCACATCTGATAGGATATGGCCTATGCAGCTCGGCCCACCGAAGAGCCTTACTTGGCTCGGCCCAAACAGCTTACCTAGGCCGAATCCACGACGGCCCACCTCAAAGGAATCTCTACACCAATGTAACTCCTACATCGACTACAATTCAAGCTCCACAAGAGATATAGAAGCTCGGTGTTTATCCGGTAAAGGAGGAGATCAAGCCAAAGAGTCCTAATAGGAAAAGACTTGTAATCCTAGTCGAATTTCATGTGTAGATACTTATAAATAGGGGTTTAGAATAGATTGGAAGGGGGAGCAATCTTGTAATCACCATTCATACCAGCAATAAAGGTCTATACTCTTTCCGCCCGTGGACGTAGATCTATTCCAATAGATCGAACCACGTAAATCCCTTTGTGTTCCGTTTACTTTCGTGTTCATTAAATCCCAATTCTTGTGCATTAATCGTCTTGCGAAAATAAGATCGATCACTGGCGCCGTCTGTGGGAACGAAATTTGTGAATCTTGATCAAATTTTTGCAAGTTTGCTATAATCACGATGGCCGGGAAATCAACACGATCTACCGCTGCCGCCGCCGCCGCTACTAAGGAGACGGATGCCCAGCAAACTGCTCATGAATCAACCGAGGCCTCTAGCCATCCACCCAACCCTAATCAAAGACGCCCCGGGAAGGAGCGTGCGCTGACTCCGGAAGGGCATATCGGAAATATTCCGGTGGATCAATTCGGCAGACCGCTCAACCCCAGCCAAGAAGATCACAGCAATGGTCGTGACGGAGATGAGGCACCAAAGCTCCAGCCGCATGACCTTGAGGATGCAGTAAAGAGCTTCCTTGCATATAAAGGCACAGAATTCTTGCAATTCGTCAACCAACAAAGAGCTGGACATCATGGAGAACGTGAAGCTACACCCCGTTCCCATCAACGACACGATTCTCAAAGCATCCAGATTGTGGGCGCACGAGAAGGGCAGCCTCGTCAAAGAAGGTTTGATGATAAACGCCGAGGAGACCCCAGACATACACCTCGCCGTACCATCACCCCACCTCATCGTCATACTGTTTCACCTCGGCTTGACGACGATCACCGAGGAGGGAGATTTACTGTTTACAGTAAGATCTCTACTCCCTTCACCAACTACATACTTTACACTCCTCTCCCAGAGAAGTATCGAGTACCCCCTATCAAGCCTTACAACGGCTTATGCGATCCGAGCAATTTCCTGTCCCAATACCAATACAATATGATGAATCAAGGTCTCAGTGAAGATACCTACATGTGTAAGGTAGTTCCTGAACTGCTTGTCGACAACGCTCGTAGTTGGTTCGATAGCCTGCCTCCATGCAGTATCGGATCGTACGCAGACCTGCTCGAAGCTTTCGAACGCAGGTTTTTCCAGAAAGCCGAGGCAAAAACTACCCCGGCCCAGCTTCTTTCCATTAGGCAGAGACGAGGAGAATCAATAAGCGACTTTATGACTAGGTTTAACGAAGAAAGCCTGAAAGTCGATCGCTTGACTGACGAAGTCCTTATCTCAGCCTTCCAGAATGTCATTCAATCTGGTGCTCTCTACAAGGAGATCATAAGGGAAGAGCCACGAACATCGAAGCAGCTGTGGAGCATCGCGGATCGTTTCGCACGAGCAGATGAGGCGGATAGGAAAAAGTGCGAGGCTGATAAGCCCGAACCATCTGACCGGAGGAAAGAGGAGCGCAATGACCGAAGTCAAAGTCGCCGAAGTGCCCTAGATAGACTGCAACGAGGCCCAATTGAATCCCGACTGGGGCCTCGGCAAACTCTGGAGAAGACCCAATTTACACCACTGACCAAGCCGAGGACGGAAATTTACGAGCTACATACCAACATGTTCGAAAAGCCTCAGCCAATGTCAAAATCAAAAGCAAACCGCCGATCCAGGGGTAAGTACTGCCGATTCCATGAAGACTATGGCCATGATACAGAAGAGTGCTGGAACTTAGCCGAAGATATTGAGAACTTGGTGCGCGATGGTATGCTTAAAAGGTACCAAAATCGCAACCAGAATGAAGGCCGACCCCAGAACAACAAAAGAACTAGACAAAATAGGGGGGGAATAACTACGGCCCCCAGGCCGACAAAAAACCGAAGCGAGAGGATGGCGAAGGCGAGGACCAGCCTCAGTATGATGGGGTCGTACAAGCTATTACTGGACTCCCACAGGGAGCTACGAAGTCGTCGTTAAAAGCCGAGGCTCGAAGTCCGCAACAAGGCGAACCTTCCCAAAAAAGGTTCAAGAAGGACGAAGTGGTTACTTTTTCGGACCAAGATCCAGTGCCACCTATCATGCCCCATCAGGATGCGATAGTGATCGAAGCCGGGGTGGCCAATAAGCTCGTACGACGAATTTTCATCGATACCGGAGCCTCGGTCAGCATCCTCTTCAAGAGTTGCTTCGATCAGCTCGGAGTGGAGATGACGCAGCTCGCACCAGCACCAGTCCCGCTAAAGAGCTTCGTCCAATAGGAGACGCAAACGGAGGGGGTCGTACAGCTACCCATCACAGTGGGGATTCACCCTTTATCAACCACTAAGGTCATCAATTTCTTCGTTGTTAAAGCGGATTCTCCATATAATGTTATACTCGGAAGGGATTGGCTGGTGGGGGTCAAGGCGGTCTGTTCGCCATACCACTTAACGATCAAAATCCTATCAAAAAACGGGGTTATCATAGTTCGAGGTGACCAAAAAAGGGCAAAAGAGTGTATGCAGATTGCACTTCGAGGTGCCGGGGCACCCCAACACTCTCAAGCATAGCAATTACAGTTACCCGAAGAGTTGAGGCAGGAGCAAGAATCCGCATCAGATGAGCCGGTGAAAAGCATAGTCCTCTACGAGGACGACCTAACTAAGGTCGTCAAAGTAGGCTTCGCAGGAGGTGCCGAACTCCACCGGCAAATCGTCCAACTTCTTCGGGAATACAAAGATGTTTTTGCATGGACTCCCCTTGACATGACCGGAGTAGCACCCAGCATCATCACTCATCGGCTGAATATTAACCCCGACGTGAAGCCGGTGAAACAGAAGCAACGAGTTTTCGCGGCAGAACGAAGGCAGGTCATTCATGACGAAGTGCAACAGCTTCAAAAAGCCGACATTTTGTTCGAGGTCAAATATCCGACGTGGATAGCCAACCCGGTCATGGTCAAAAAACAACAAGGAGGTTGGCGGATGTGCATTGACTATACTGACCTCAACAAATATTGTCCAAAGGACTGCTATCCCTTGCCCAACATAGACAACAAAGTAGAAGCCCTAGTCGGTCACAAGGTCTTCAGTTTTCTAGATTTATATAAGGGGTATCACCAAGTACTAATGAGTGAAGAGGATGCACCGAAGACAGCGTTCATCACGGACTTCGGCGTGTTTGCCTATAAGAAGATGCCATTCTGGCTAAAAAATGCGGGAGCAACCTATCAAAGGATGGTCGACAAGATATTCGAACACCATATTGGAAAGAGTGTTGAAGTCTATGTCGATGACATCGTCGTCAAAAGCAGAGAACCAGCGACCTGTGTTAACGACCTGAAGGTTGTCTTTGATCTACTTCGAAAAGTGAATCTGAAGCTAAACCCAGCGAAATGTACTTTTATGGTACGATCAGGGAAATTCCTGGGGTGCTGGATTTCGCAAGAAGGTATAAAGGCAGACCCCTCTAAAGTTCGAGCCGTCCAAGAGATGAAGGTCCCGAAAACCATTCATGATGTGCATCAATTGACTGGCTATTTGGCAGCGTTAAGTCGTTTTTTATCTAAGGCCGCCGAAAAGCAGCTCCTTTTCTTCAAAATTCTCAAGAAGGCACCCGACTTCGAATGGAAGGACGAGCACAAAGCGGCGTTTGAAGAGCTGAAGAAATACCTGGCCAGACTACCAACTTTGTCTGTTCTGAAAGATGGAGAGGTCCTCTCCCTATACCTCGCAGCCTCGGATGAAGCTATAAGTGTTGTACTAGTTCGGGAGGAAGGACGACGGCAGCTTCCTGTTTACTTTATTAGCCGAGCCTTGAAAGGACCGGAGACGAGGTACCAACCATTGGAAAAAGTCGCCCTTGCACTAGTAAATGCCGCTAGAAGGTTGAGACCGTATTTCCACGCACACACCATACGAGTTCTAACCGACCTGCCACTTCGCCAAGTCCTGACAAAACCTGAAGCATCGGGTAGAATTGCAAAGTGGGCTGTCGAACTCGGCGAGCACGATATAAATTTCTATCCTCGGCAGGCGATAAAGGGACAAGCCCTAGCGGATTTCCTGGTAGAGACTAAGTTCTCCGAAGCACCAAAGCAGGACGAACTCCAGCGAAACAAAGTCGAAGCCGAGCATCCTAAGGAGCCCCCACATGACTGCTGGAAAGTTTACGTAGATGGCGCTTCAGGTCGTACAGGCAGTGGAGCGGGAGTCATGCTAATTAGCCCGGATGGAAAGGAGATAACATATGCACTTCGGTTCGACTTCCCTACCACAAATAATGAGGTGGAGTACGAAGCCCTAATTGCAGGACTTCGCCTTGCTCAAAGTCTTCAAGTACAAGCTGTACAAGTTTACTGTGACTCCCAAGTCATAGTTAGCCATATGCTCGGCATATATGAGGTAAAGGGCGACAGAATGAGGAAGTATCTACAAAAAGCTAGGAGTCTGCAAGAAAGCTTCACCTACTTCGAGTTGGTACGAATCCCAAGAGGAGCAAATACCCGAGCTGATGCTTTGAGCAAGTTGGCGTCCTCGTCAACAAGCTCTCCAGTGGAAGAAGTCAAACACCGAAGTATAGAAGAAGCCGAGGTCGGTCTCGTAATTGATGATGAAGTCCCAAATTGGATGACTCCTCTTCGGAATTATTTGGAGAAGGGCGAACTGCCGAGTGACAAGCTTGAGGCAAGAAAGATCTTAAGCAAGTCACCAAAGTACGTTCTACAAGAAGGAGTTCTGTACAGAAAGTCATACATTCAACCTCTCCTAAGATGTGTCGGGCCGAACCAAGCAAACTATGCGTTAAACGAAGTTCACGAAGGGTCATGTGGAAGCCACATTGGAGCTCGAGCACTGTCAAAGAAGGTCATGCGCTGGGGCTATTACTGGCCTACAATGTTTCAAGACGCAGTCGAACTAGTTAAAAAATGCCCAAAATGTCAAATCCATGGGACAGTACCGAGACTACCTCAGACCGACCTAATAAGCATGCAAAGCCCGTGGCCGTTTGTGCAGTGGGGAATTGATATCGTCGGACCATTCGATAAAGCTCCCGGACAACTCCAGTTCCTCATCGTAGCCATCGACTACTTCAGTAAGTGGGTCGAAGCTGAGCCCTTGGCAAAGATCACAAGCAAGAACGCCCTCAACTTCGTATGGAAGAATGTGGTTTGCCGCTTCGGTATACCTCGCATCCTGGTTTCGGATAATGGAACACAATTTACCGATCGGACATTCAGAGAATGGTGTGAAGGGCTTCACATTCACTAGAAGTTCACTTCGATAGCTCATCCTCAAGCGAACGGCCAAACCGAAGTGACAAACAGAACGATTGTCAAGGGACTCAAAACCCGCCTCGACAAAGCCAAAGGAGATTGGGCCGCAAATTTACCCCAGGTCCTATGGTCGTACCGAACAACTCCCCGGACCTCGAACGGTGAAACACCCTATAGTTTGGTGTACGGAACCGAAGCAGTGATCCCGGTAGAGATAGGCCTGCCGAGCCCACGCACTATCAACTTCACAGCCGAAGCCAACGAGGAAGACCTCCGAACCGAACTGGATCTGTTGGAAGAAAAACGAGAGCTCGCCTACATAAGAGAAGCTAAGTACAAGCAACAAGTAGCTCGGTACTACAACCAAAGGGTGAAGTACCAATAGTTCCAAGTAGGCGACCTCGTACTTCGGAATAACGAGGTCAGTAAAGCAGAAAGGCTCGGCAAGCTTGAAGCCACATGGGAAGGACCATACCGAGTTGAAGACGTCCTCGGCAAAGGGTCGTACAAGCTTGCCCATCTATCCGGTGAGCCCTTACCCCGTACATGGCACATCAATCATTTAAAAAAATACTTTGTATAAGTGGAGGAGAATAATGCCTAGGATCAGTTCATTTAAAGTCGTAGGTGTCAAGAGTCAGTTCGTCTTGTCAGCTGTTTTTCTTCTTTAAGTTTTTTTCTTCAATAAAGTTTTATTTTTCCGTCATTATGCGTTTAAATACTTGCATATCATATTTTGCATCTCTCTATTCCACTTATGCTTAGTATTTTGAAACCCTGACGAGGGTAATTTAATAAACTCCACATTGGGAGTAAATGCTAAACGCGCGCGTAACGACCTAACTTTGTTAAAAATAGAAGTTCAAACTGTCTGGGCTTAAAACGAATGAATCACCTTTGTTAAAAGCTAGGAAGAAGTACTTTTGTTTAAAACAAGGAGGCGTCACCTCGGTTAAAAACAAAGATACGGCCTTTGTTTAAAACAGAGAAGAGCCTAAACCTCGTCGGATGACGAGGTCGTGCTATTCAAAGCCTAAACCTCATCGAATGACGAGGTAGAGCTAACCAAAGCCTAAACCTCGTCGGATGTCGAGGTCGTGCTAAACAAAGCCTAAACCTCGTCAAATGACGAGGTAGAGCTAACCAAAGCCTAAACCTCGTCGGATGACGAGGTCGTGCTAAACAAAGCCTAAACCTCGTTGTAGAGCTAACCAAAGCCTAAACCTCGTCGGATGACGAGGTCGTGCTATTCAAAGCCTAAACCTCGTCGAATGACGAGGTAGAGCTAACCAAAGCCTAAACCTCGTCGGATGACGAGGTCGTGCTAAACAAAGCCTAAACCTCGTCGAATGACGAGGTAGAGCTAACCAAAGCCTAAACCTCGTCGGATGACGAGGTCGTGCTAAACAAAGCCTAAACCTCGTCGAATGACGAGGTAGAGCTAACCAAAGCCTAAACCTCGTCGGATGACGAGGTCGTGCTATTCAAAGCCTAAACCTCATCGAATGACGAGGTAGAGCTAACCAAAGCCTAAACCTCGTCGGATGACGAGGTCGTGCTATTCAAAGCCTAAACCTCGTCGGACGACGAGGTCGTGCTAACCAAAGCCTAAACCTCATCGAATGACGAGGTCGTGCTGAACAAAGCCTAAACCAAGTCGGATGACGAGGTTGTGCTAATTCAAGCCTAATAAACCTCGTCTTTTGACGAGGTAATGCTCATCATGGCCTATCTTTGTATAATACAAGGGAATACATCTATGTTAAAACAAGGTAAAAGGCTAATATGAGTACATAAAATTCCGTTTTTATTTCAAAACTGGAAGAGTACAATACATGGTGATTAAGACGAGCTAGAAGGCTTGGGTTTGCTAAAACTAAGCCATCTTGAAGGAAAATCACCGTCGGAATTAAAATTTAAAACATCATCTATATTAAAGCGGCCTCGACCACGTTCACCACTACCTCGTCCTCGACTCCGACCAGTACTCGGTTGAACGCCCCGACCTCGACCTCATCGAGCCAATCTTTGTCGTTCCTGTTCATATATCTCTCTAGAATGCCGCGCATATCTCATGTCTGATCGATCCGCGGAAGTCGACGATCTCGAAGGATCAGTGTGAGTGGATGAGCTCGATGGATGAGAGTCCTTTCCCAGTCGAGCAGCCAACCTCGGACGCCGAGCTAGGATCACATCATACATACTAGCTATTCGCTTCAGCTCAACCATCTGATATTTGAGTTGCCAGGAGTCTGACCCGTATCTTTCATGGCAATCCTTACACCGGGCTGCGATTTCGGTTACCTTTGCATCAACCTCAGCAATGGTTTTCCCGCCGTTTCGGCGGACAATGGCCTCGTATTCGGCATGCTCCTCGGCGATCCTTATAGATTTGTCCTTCACGGCATCATACTTATCTTCAAGCTCTAAGAGCCGAGCTTGAAGCTCGTCATTTTTTATTTGAGCGGCTCTAAGTCTCACGTCGGCCTCGTCCTGGATATACTTAGCTTGGTCTCTCAAGCGAAGGGCTTCGACATCCTTAGCTTCAAGAGCCCGTAATAAGTTGTTGATTTGAGCTATGTACGGGGATGCATCAAAAATTATGGGGGAAGACTACAATGCAAAGGATAAAAGTTTCAATTAAATGTTGAAATTTTATTAAGCCACAAAGGCGAAAGTCAAGCGACATATTACCGATGCCGCAGTACAAAAGCCTTACAAAAAAAAAAAAAAAATGTACAGAGGTGATCAACTGACCACTTCAGCATCCTCCTCATTCTGACTAGAGGATTTGCCGCCGTCAGCATCGCCTTCCTCCTCGGCCTCCTCTCTGCCTCGGCCAGCAGCCTCCACTCCGGGCTCGGTAGTACGGTTGAGGTCGGCAATTAGCCCTTCCAACTCCTCATCCCTATCAACTGGCCATCCCGCCACCACCTCGGCAGTCAATACAGTAGACGACGAGGCTAAGTTGTCCAGCACGGGAATACTTTTGAGGCCTTCCAACAGCGCCTCAACATACGCACGGTTGACAGCCGCATCTGACATCTCCTGATATCCGTACTTGGCCTTGTCCAAGTTCGGAATATCAGAAGCGATGTTGTCGATCACGTCGCTCACTGCACGAATGTTTAAGATGGTGGCGACCTGCCCGGCCAGCTCCGAGAATCTTTCAGAGCGGAAGAGCCTCTCCGTATAAGACCGAAGCAGTGACCCCTGCATGGCTACCGCCTCGGCCTCCTGTCGCCTTGCCGCCTCTGCCTCGGCCTTCCACATGGCCGCCTCTCTCTTCGCGGACTCAGCAGCGTCCTTTGCCGATTCCACTGCAGCCCGTTCTGCCGACACCCTCGCTTCGGCCAATGCCAGTCGGTTGACGAGGCTGCCCTTCTCATTCTCTAGATCCCGCTAAGCTCGGACCCCTTTGTTGAAGCGGTCGACCCCAGCGGTCAGGAAATTGCTCAACTCCGAGGTAAGGTCGCTCAGCCTCGCCACCATGTCCTCGGCACCCTATATAAACATACATTAGCGTTGAAAAAATATATAATGAAATGCGGAAGTACGTCTGTAAGTGTGATACTACCTCGGGAAATGGCCGAGGCTGATTCACCAGTTCTCCAAAACCCTGGCGTCCAACACCGCCAGATAACCGGACTGCAGTAACTGTGCAATCCTCATCTCCAGCAGGAACAGCAACAACCGACTTCTGCTGTTTTGTTTTTCGCACGAGAGGTCGCTCCGGAGGGGACCCCATTGGTGAGGCACCTAGTCCGCTCTCTGTTCGTTCCGAAGAAACCTCGGATGGTGACTTTTCAGTAGCGGTCGGCCTTGCCTTCTTCTTACCAAGAAGTTTCACTGTAGAAAAACAGTTAGACCTTCAGCACAATGAAGAAGAACATATAAAAAAAAACAAAGAAACGGACCAAGTGGAGCCTCACCCTTCACCGGCTCAACCATGGAGTCTGGATCATAAGGGCTCAGCCCCGCCATAGCAAGATCGGCCTCAGTGAATTCTTCATCAACTAGGCTAGTCAACACTTCATCAAGCACACCGTACTTTTCTTCGGTGCCTTGGTTCCTCAATTTACCCACATTCCAGATGAAATGTGGGACCTCACCGAACCGACAGAAGAAGAACTTCGACTGCCAGTTCGGGATTTTTGACTTCGTCTTCACTCGAAAGCCAAGACGGGGTGACAGATAATACCACCCATTGTAGGAATTAAATTGGAAATATTTCAGGATCAGCTCTACTGACAGGCTGACCCCATGACGACTACTAAGTACGCCTAAAGTAGTAAGCTGCCTAAACGAGTTCGGCGTTATTTGCGCTAGAGGAATGCCGAACTTCCGAAGAAGATCGGCAAAAACAGCGGGGAGGGGGAGACGAAGACCGTGGCATAAGCAATCTTCGTAGATCGTTACGAAGCCAACCGGAGGGTTGGACGCCCTATCCTCCGGCCGAGGTGCTAACATCTCTATCCAATCAGGAAATAAATAATTTCTTGCAATTTTTAAAATTGCAGAGGAATCTAGGGTTGAAGAAACTTTTGACACTGTTCCGACCGAATCACGGGGATAAGCAAAAACTACCCTACAATTCGACGGAATGTCCGACTCTACAGTATATACATCTACCTCTATATTTTCCGGCGCATGAGATACCGGCGGCGACATAGACCTGTCGCCCGAATTCTGACTACCACTACCGCTAGAATCGCGTATAATAGAAGAGGAAGACATGGACTTACTTTTTGAGCAATGAAACACCGTGATGACAACGAATAGGTCACTGGATTTTGGTATTACACTGACGGCAGCACTGCGAGCATGGGGGAAGAAGATGAATCGCCGAAAATTTTAGGGTTCCAAATTTCAAAAATGTTGACTGTGGCGTCTGAAAGAAGTTTTAGTAACTTTCCGCCTACTTTATCGGGACCCCAAACGGTGCATTAAATGTAACTGACACATCACGTGTTCGCCCTCATCCTAATGAGACGCTTCACATTCCGACTTCGTCGAAATTCAATTTCCGAAGGGGCAATGTGAGGTCCAATTCCACCTCGTCTTAACGAGGTGGCAGCATCTCGACTTCGTCGAAATTCAATTTCCGAAGGGGCAATGTGAAGTCCAATTCCACCTCGTCTTAACGAGGTGGCAGCATCTCGACTTCGTCGAAACCTAATTTCCGAAGGGGCCATGTGAATTCCAACACCACCTCGTCTTAACGAGGTGGCCAGCATTTTGACTTCGTCGATGTAACTCTTATATCTTTCTACCTCCGCTCACACCCTCACTTCCATATCTTTTTGGGGGGGGATGTGATAGGATATGGCCTAGCCACTAGGCCCAAGCATCGAGCCCAATGTAATTGGGCTCCGACTGTCAAGCTCGGCCTATGCAGCTCGGCCCACCGAAGAGCCTTACTTGGCTCGGCCCAAACAGCTTACCTAGGCCGAATCCACGACGGCCCACCTCAAAGGAATCTCTACACCAATGTAACTCCTACATCGACTACAATTCAAGCTCCACAAGAGATATAGAAGCTCGGTGTTTATCCGGTAAAGGAGGAGATCAAGCCAAAGAGTCCTAATAGGAAAAAACTTGTAATCCTAGTCGAATTCTATGTGTAGATACTTATAAATAGGGGTTTAGAATAGATTGGAAGGGGGAGCAATCTTGTAATCACCATTCATACCAGCAATAAAGGTCTATACTCTTTCCGCCCGTGGACGTAGATCTATTCCAATAGATCGAACCACGTAAATCCCTTTGTGTTCCGTTTACTTTCGTGTTCATTAAATCCCAATTCTTGTGCATTAATCGTCTTGCGAAAATAAGATCGATCAACATCTAAATCAGAAAATAAAAGCTTTTTTTTTTTTTAATTTTTTAAAAAGGATAAAAGATTTGTATGCAGCAGCTTTTTGTAGTTTGTACTTAATATTTTTTGACTATGTAAGTGGTCTATTTGGTCTGAATAAAATTAATGCAAATTACAAAAAGTTCAAATTAAAAATCCAAAGTTCAAATTATGTGACTATTGAAGAATTTTATCTTTTTTCTTATTCTTTATTTTATTTTTGATCATTTTCATTTAGCAAATATACTTACAAAATCTCACGTGCTACGTTCACAGGGGTAAAAATGGGAACTCGTATTTCGAGCAAAAACCATACACATCCTTATTATTTGAGATTTATTTTTGTCAAAACAATACATTTTTTTTTCTCTCTTCACAAATAAAAGTAAGAAAATTTTGCTTAATTGCTAAACATTTTTTTAATTGCATATAGTTCCATTTTACAGCAGAAAATGAATTTTTTTAAAGAATAAAAATAGTATTCTTGCCGCAAAAGCTTTTGTTTACCGAAATCTTTTATTTAATTAATTAATTAACAGATCTTATTTCTCCCACCAACGCACCGCCGACGCCGTCCGCCGCTCTCACCGTTCAGCTTCTGCACCGCCGCCGCTTCTTCATCTAGGTTCGTGCAGCGTCGTTTCCGGTTACTTTTCCTTAATTCCGTGAATGCGATGAGCTTTTCTTTCTCATCAAGATATTTCTGTTAATTTCCTCGAACATAATAACATTTGCTGTAAATCATGAGATTTTAGTGATTTGCTGCTCTATCCGTTCCTTTATTAAGTGATTTTCTAGTTACAACGAATCAATTTGCTCTGTGGTTTAGCTTAGTGTCTGAGGTTGGAGCTGAAGCTAAAATTTCTTTCACTAAGAGAAAACCCTAATTTTTTTTTTATCTGGAGTCAATTGGGATATGATTACGTTTCTTTGCTATTGCTGCGTATTGGTGCTGTTTCTGGAGATTATTACAGTTTTGGGAAATAATTGTTTCTTTCCTGAAAATGCTCTGTTTAAGCTCCAATGCTTTCATGTCAATACCTTGAAGTTTTATATGTTATGTTTGGTGGCGTGAGTTTAATTGCATGTCAAAATATGCGGAATTTCTTACTTTTCGTGTTTGCTGTGAAATCGATGTATAGTAGTGATCGGATTTGTAACAATTTTTGTGGTTGAATGAAGATTCATGACTTGATCATAGTTGGGAGATTGCCTGAGTGCAGTTACTAATTTCTGTTTTAGGGGTTCTTTCACTCAGTTTTCTAGATGAATGTGTCTTAGAAGAAAAAGGCTGTATGAAACAAACTTCGTGTTGCTTACGAATATGCTGGAATCTTTAGTGCATTCTGGGATTATTTCGCTTAATTTCGTGAGACAGTAGGTGTTCTATGACCCCTCCATAAGCTTATCAATCCCTCTGCACTTCATTTAACATGTATAATTATTTTCTTGTGAATTTCTCTTTGCAGTAGGTAAAGGTTTCAAGCTTTTTTCTAATGTGATTCATGGTCCCTTTAGTTACATCTAGCAATTTTTAAGTTGATGTATGTTTGGGTGAACTCACAGGGTATAGGCCTCAGGTGAAAGAGATGGATGATGTGATAACCGACATTCCTCCACCTTCAAGACTTCTGTTGGAAGATCTAAACAACTTCACTCCACCACCTCCTTCCCTCCCATCTCCGTTCCTCGTGTTTTCAAATGTGGATTCCAAGAAAAGCTTCTCTCCCTCACTTCTCCTCATTGCCATGTCTTCCCCATCTCTTCACCTTCTGCACCACCTGTCCTCAAAGACTCTCATTGGGACACTCATCCTCCCCGAAATCCCTTTTTCTGGAAACTCTGTCGAACCTTCACTTCGAGACAAATCATGCAACATATATGCCCTCAATGATGGTGATAAGATGATCATGATTGTCCTCGTTCAGTTTCCTGTTACTTCAGAGAGAGCAAATGCAGTGGCTAAGCTGCTGATTGGTGAAAAGATCGTGCCTGAGAGGGTTTTGATTCTGGATTCCATTCAAAGCCACAACTTCCGTGGTAGGCTTTCTCCTGACGAGACTATTGCTTTCAAGCTGGAGACTTCGTTGGAAAGAAAACATTCCGAAGCCAACGATTCTTTCGTAAAAGGTATAGATTACTATCCTTCAGGAAGCATGGTAGATGGCTTGGATGCTGCTCTATTGAGTCGATGCCAGCTGAAGAAGATGAGGGGAACTCTATGCGTTTCTTGGCCCGATTTTGGTATTCCAGCAATGTCTCTGGTCAAGTCTCTCTTGGTGAAGAATGTCTTGAAAGGCATAAATTACACCATAAACGAGGAGTACGAGGACGAGTATCTGAGGTTGAGTCGAAGAAAGGATCGTGTCGATTCCGACTTGTATACATGATTCCTAGATATGCTGCTGTCAATGGAGCATTACACTTGAAGCAAAATGTTTGCTTTTGATCATTTTTGTTTTTGTACTTCCAATTTCCTCCCTTTTTAGGCATTGTTGTTAACATGAGCTTCTTTCTTTATCAATATAGTAACAGTTTTATTTTCTTCTTAATTTTCACTCCATTTTTTTAATTTGAGGCATAATTTTCCTTGATCAATTCTGCTGAAATTGCTCAAAATCATGAGCTGTACAGGTGTCTCTGTGTAAGAATCAAGACTCCTACCATTTTCTAGTATTCTTGTGTATGAATTAATCATTTCGCACTAAAATTGAACTTATCATTAGTCGTGTGTAACATTAAAAAGATTAACAAGTGTCAAATTTGAGCAAGAAAAGTGATTGCTTCTATCTTAGCACATCTTGATACATGGTTTTTCAAGAAATCCTTTATTTTCTAATATTTTTTATAAAATTCAAATCTTTTTAGCTAGTCCACCTTAATTAGATCATGCATCCAACGGTCTAACTCTTTTTGTTAAAAAGCAGTTAAGAAATTTTTGGTTATCCTCGTCTAACTTTTGTAGCCTTTGACATCAATAAAGAAGAAGACATGAAATTCTATTATTTTTAGTGGAAAAGTTGAAGGG
Organism: Mentha longifolia; assembly: GCA_001642375.2. NCBI lineage: Eukaryota > Viridiplantae > Streptophyta > Magnoliopsida > Lamiales > Lamiaceae > Mentha > Mentha longifolia. Next base: position 27,710,391 of record CM038121.1, read on the forward strand.
GTAAAAGATTTATTACATGAAAATATGGCAGACACTTAGGTCTGGTTGCTTGCCCAAATTCAATGTACAACTCACTCATTACAAAGGTACAACCCTATAAGTCTTCTCTCTCATTGATTTGGTTCTTTAGGTTTGGGAGATCCCACCAACCAGGCTGATAGTAGTTACATCCTCTCTTGACTAATACTATCACAAATTTTTACTCAACAAAATACAGCCATTATTTGAACTTAATGTGCTAAATCCCACTTATATAAGTCATGCTCAAAAAGCTTTTTCCATAATCTCTCCCTCTCTCTCTTCAAGAAACTAAGATACATCAAGAAAATGGCTTCTTTTAACTCAAAAGGGTTCATTTTGCAAGTGGTATTGGCTCTTTGCATAGCCCTTTCCACCTTGGAAGCTAGTGATCCTCCTTTAACCTTAGATTACTACAAATCTACGTGCCCTTCGGTGCTTGAAATCGTTAGGAAAGAAATGGAATGTGCGGTTCTTTCTGATACGCGAAATGCAGCCTTGATTCTCCGACTGCATTTCCATGATTGCTTTGTTCAGGTCACTTTCTTGGATGACCTAGCTTCACTTCACTGCATGTTTTGCTGCCTTGTTATAGTAACCACCACGTCGTTTTTGTAATATATTTGTGAAACTTTTGATGCAGGGATGTGATGCATCAGTTTTACTAGATGACACAATCACACTTCAAGGAGAGAAGAAAGCATCCAACAACATACATGCCTTGAAAGGATTCGGGATCATCGACAGAATCAAGAACAAGCTCGAGTCCGAATGCCCTTCTATAGTCTCTTGTGCTGATATCCTCACTATTGCTGCTAGAGATGCAGTTATTTTGGTACTCTTTTCACAACATCCATAAATAAACTGTGAATGTAAGTGGTTAGAATGCATCAAGTTTTCATATTTTTGAGTTTTCTTGGTCTGATGCAGGTTGGTGGACCTTACTGGCATGTTCCTCTTGGAAGGAAAGACTCAAAAACTGCAGGGTTTGCTCTCTCTGATTCTAACCTTCCCACAGCTGATGATAGCCTTATCTCCATTATTTCAAAGTTCATTTATCAAGGATTATCAGTTACTGATATGGTAGCTCTTTCTGGTATGCATGAGATTATACTATCATTTATTCAAGATTGTTCAAGATTAGTTGATCATTAGTCTAGCAGTTTCCAAGAATCAATCTTTACACAAATCCCACCAAGAATATCAAAGATTAAAACAGACCCAAGTCTCAGAAAGTTGATAAGAATGTAGCAAACATGAAACAAGATTAGTTGATCATTAGTCTAGAAGTTTCAAAGATTCAATCTTTACACAAATCCCACCAAGAATATCAAAGATTAGAACATGATCACCATTTTTCATGCTATGTTTCTGCAGGGGCTCATACAATAGGCATGGCTAGGTGTGTGAACTACAGAAACAGAATATATGGAGATTTCGCGACGACTGCAGGAACAAATCCACTTTCAAAGAGCTATCTAAGCAAACTGAAGTCAGTTTGCTCACCAATAAAAGGATCATCAGACAACAACGAGTCGGCCATGGACTACGCAACGCCTGAGTTATTTGATAATTCCTACTATCAGATGCTTCTAAGAGGAGAGGGACTGATCAACTCAGACCAAGAACTTTACTCTAGTGTTCTAGCAGTTGAAACCAAGAAACTTGTCCATAAATATGCTGAAAATGCAGTTGCTTTCTTCGATCAGTTTGCAGAATCCATGGTGAAATTGGGGAATATTAGCAATCCTGAGACTTATGGTAATGGAGAAGTTAGGAAGAACTGCAGATTTGTGAATATTTGAGCATGCATTCACCTTGAGTTTTCATCTGCAGCAGATGTGTTAAAGTTTCTGAGCAATCAAGATTGAAATTTCATGTTTATTTCACTAATTTTGTATTCATAAGAAAAGATTTCATGCATACTTATATACAAGTTCAGTTTGAATCAAATGTCGATTATTTATGAAATATATATTTCTTTATAAAGAGTTTGTAATTTTGATGTTTTATTCCAATTTTATTCTTGCCGAACTCACCAACTTTGTTTTAGTTTTGGTGTGTAAGTGTGTTTGTTTGGTTTGAATTTCAATATTCATAAAAATTGATTCTTTATGTTTCTGAGAAATCAAGATTGAAATTTCATGTTTATTTCACTAATTTTGTATTCATAAGAAAAAATTTCATGCATACTTATATACAAGTTCAGTTTGAATCAAATTTCGATTATTTATGAAATATATATTTCTTTATAAAGAGTTTGTAATTTTGATGTTTTATTCCAATTTTATTCTTGCCGAACTCACCAACTTTGTTTTAGTTTTGGTGTGTTTGTTTGGTTTGAATTTCAATATCCATAAAAATTGATTCTTTACTAATATTGGGATTTAAACAAATTAAACTATTGATTAATTTTTTGGAAAAATGAATACATATTCAATCTTCACCGTGGTTATGTATTTGCTTTTATTATTTCATTGTGTTTTTCATTTTTGTTGGTTTGAATTTTGTAGTCCATTCTTGGCAAGGCTAATAGCTCTCGGGCTATAAGCAGCTTTGAATGCTAATGGACTAATACTAAATGTCACTCTAAACTGTTCCCGGTTTCTTCTTATTAAGGGTGTCATTACTATCAAAGCTATTAGACATCAATTAATATGAGGAGGAACTTTATTGTTTCTATTCGCATATATTTATGATTTCCTCTTATGTACAAGCAATCTTCCACTAAGTTTTCTAATATAAGCATAGATATATGACAAAGTGGTAGGCTAATAATGTAAGCTTGGCTACCTAAAGCTACATAACTAAAAACGGTGAAGGTATAGAATAGTAAGAGTTTTTCCATAGAAATTAACATAGAAAAAAGAGAGGTGCTATCATTGCATTTGTTAATAGGCTAGTTCTTAGGACAGTATGGTCTATAGTCGCAAAAACCATGTTAACTACAGAAACTGGGAAAATGCAATTAGATTTATTTTTAGTTTTCTAAATTTTTGTAGCTTGATGTTCCCAACTGTGAAATGCTGCAGAGAATCTTACACCGTCATTTTTATGTGGCTTTTGCATTTTTTGTATTACTTAGCCGGGTATTCTGCTTACAGTATAATGTTGTATTCATGTACCTATCCATGTCTTCCCTTGATTGTGATGGTCTATTTTCTACACGAATCAACTTAAGTACTGTCTTTTAATTTAAGAGTTCATTATATGTTATTTATGTTACTTATTCTCTCATTTGTCCTGATTGTTATGCAATAAGAGTTCTTCATATTATGTGATTCTCTGATTTCTCTGTAGCTAGACGGTTAATATGTAGAGTGAATTCTTATAATATCTAATTCTCTCATCTTGTTATCTCCAACTATGTATGCGGTGGCCACAACACGGGATGCTTAAAAGATAAGCCTATAGATCATAAAATAAGATATGATGTCTCTCCTTGGCAACTACTCCGTATTACGATAACAACGAAACCACAATAAATGTGATTTGGAACAGTGAATTTTTTATTATCTCGGCTGGAAAAGAATTATGGACCACCTAAAATAATGACATGGAAATAAACTTAAAGTAGAGCATCTCATCTCGGTAAACATTAATTAATTTCTTTCATTTGGCTTTTCTGTTGCAATATTAATACTAAACCCTAATTTTTATACTTATTAACCCTAAAATCAAATTAATGAATTCTAATTAAAATATATAATTAGCTAACAGACCTGTTACTAAACCTAATTTGGGGTTTACTTAACCCGAATTATGGGATGTAATAAACCCTCTAATTTTATGCCTCTCTTTTCCAATCATGGTTAAAAAACAATGAAAACTATAGTGAATGTGCTATATAAAAGTGACATTATCTCAGCTTGAACAGATCATGAACCATCTAAAAGACTAAAAGAGTGAAATCTAAATAATGCGCTTAGTACATTAAGCAGAGCATCATTGTAAAAACTCATGCCACTCCTCAGCAAGTATTGAAGTACCAAAATAATAAGCATAAATTATATTCGACACAAAAATTAATATAATCAAGCACCTAATTTTCTGTGAAGAACTAATAAGTACCTTGAAATTTATGATCTCCCCGAATTTCAAGAATTCCGTATGTACATCCTCATAGAACTCTTCATAAGCATGTTCAGCCCGTTCATATGTGAACTGACATAATAAAGAGACAGGGAAAGTTTGATCATAGGGTAAAGTTGAATTTTGACAGAAAAGGATTGGAGGTACTAGGAAAATAAGCTGACAACAACCAAACCTGCAAATTTTACATATTCAAAATCTCCAGTTCTCCAAGGAGAATAGAAGAAACCATATTTTCTTACATTATCTTAACTGAATTCTACATTATGATCAATAGATTCAATTGAAATTTGCATTTATATATGTATCAAAGTGCTAGTACCTGTTGAATGCTTGTCAACAAACTGAGATTTCTCCAACTGCAGCTTTAGATAATCGAAAGAATCCTGAAATCAACAGGGCTACTGAAATATCTAACAAAGAGAGGTGCTAACCATAAAAGATCTCCAACATGAGGCTTAACAAAAGGCAAAGTAGTATATTATCAATGCAAACACTTCATTAATTTACAATAGTTTTATTTTTAATCTTAAAAGGTGCCACCCTCTCAATTTCAGTTTTGTGAACGACAATGCTTAAAAGATAAACCTATAGATCATATAATAAGATAGCAACAATATGAACAAATGGAACTCACCATAATCTGGTACAAGTTGATAGATTATTCGAGTGAATTTAAATGAATCGAGCCCTTAATCTCTACGAATTTTTGGTCCACAGCTCCCTCTAGTAGTTCTATACAATATAGTAAACACATGATTATTCAATCTTTTTTTCTTTCTTTCTTCTGAATTTTTTATGAACAATATAGTGGTGGATGATTCGTATCTAGGTTGTAGATGTGCTTCCTAATGCTTAACAGAGATAGCAACAATATGAATAGTTGGAACTCTTCCATAAAACCTTAATCTCACGAATTCTTAATCTGTACGAATTTCTAGTCCACTGCTCGGAACTTGATTTGTCTTTACTCGTTCAAATTGTTCAGGTCGAGCAACCTTATTCAACTTGTTTAGTCGAGCATAAGGTTTTCTCGTTCGACTTGTTTAGGTCGAGCAGATCGACAATCAAGACTCTTTATTGATTTATTGTATATTAACTAAACTTTAGGTCAACTAAATTAATAATATATAGCATTGAATTACATAATTACCCTTAATTTGAATTGTATTATAAGGATATTATAGGCGATGTATATTTTGTAAAACAAGACTCTTTTATAAATTGGTATAGATATAGATAATAAATTATGCAGTAATAGATATTTATAGGTACAAATTAAATTTTTAAATAATTATATATCTTAATTTTAAATTTATCAACTCTAATATAACTAATAAAAACTAAATGAAATAGTAAAAAATAATTATAAATCCTAATTAAATTAGTAGATCTTAAAAAAAATGTATTGAATTAATAAAATTTGAAATTAATTTGAGACATAATCAAAAGACGATCAAAGTCGGCTCTTGAGGAAGGGTATCGTGATTTGATTGTGGAAATGGATAACAATAATATTGTGCAAATGTTGATCTCCGGCTCGATTTCACGAACTCTTGTTGGCACGACTATTGCAGATATCTTGCACATTTCCAAGCGATTTGATCGTGTTCAGTTCCGGTGGATTGGACGACATCAAAATCAACTTGCTCACTACTTTGCTTCTAGTGCTAGGAATGCAAATCTTGTTATTGATGACAACAATCCTTTTCTGGCTAAAATTCACAGTATTGTATCCTTGGACTCTAGTCCAAGTTTGAATGAATGAATGAAATCTCGTTTTCTCTAAAAAAAAAAAAAGTCAATTTGCAAAGGCGGAAGAGATTTAGTCCACATATATAGGTAAGAGGCAGAATCTAGGATAGCCATATTACTTAGTAAAAATTAAAAACTAGCCACCAACTTAAAAACATATAAATTCTAGTCACTTTCAATATATTGAGACAAAAATACCATTTATCCCTAAATAATAAAAATCTAATAAATCAAATTAATTACATATTGTATAAACAATTCCACAGAACATACCCCACTGCACCGTATGAACCGCCGCCCTCATCAGCAACCTTCACTGCCGTCGCCGTCGATCTAGATGCTGATATTGTTGCCCAGTCGCCGTCGATCGAGATGTCGTCTTCACCGATGGGCGAAATTACAGCCGCTCCCCTCTGTTTCCAGCCACCTCCATCGCGGAAATTGAACTGTCGCCATTCTTGCCGACGTCGCCGCCGATCAAGCAGCCGTCCTCCGGCAGTTGCTTCGACCAATTGAGTCGTGGTGGTGCCCAATCGAACGAGACAGCCATCGCGCTGCAATTTGCCGTAGACAGCCACCCGCGCGGCCTTATTCTCACCGTCGACCACCGCCAATTTTAATGACAAAGAATATATCAGATTCCGGCGAAGAAGAGGTATTCCGGCGGACCAAGATGTATTTTGTTTCTCCATTCCCAAAAACCCGTCGAGCATCAGTGGGCTCGATCGAGCAGTTGTGGTCTTGATCGAGCATCAGTGGGCTCGATCGAGTCCGTATAGTCCGATCGAGCCTTCCGTTTTGAAACTTAAAGCGAACGGGGATCGATCGAGCATTATAGGCCACGAATGAAAATTGAAGCTTCGTTTGGCTCGATCGAGCAGTTGGGAGATCGATCGAGAAGCTATGGGGTCTATCGAGCATGTCTTTTCTGATCGAGACACTGCAAAAAGAAAAGCAAACAAAAAAAGAGAAGACAAAGACGCAGCAGTGGTTGTGCATGAAGAATGGGAAAAGGGGAGAGGGAGAAGAGAGGTGGGGATAGGGTGCAGAGGGACGGAAATCAGCATGAAAGTTTGATAGGAGAAAAAAAAAAAAGCGAAACAACAGCTACAGCAACGTGCGCCGAACGGAGGGAAGAAGATGGAGAAGAGAGAAGGGGGAGAAGAGAGAGGTGGGGACGGGGGATGGTGGGTTAGTTTCTAGGTTTTTTGTTTTTCTATTTTGTTTTTGTTTTATTATTTTTCATTAAGGGTAATTTTGTCTTAATACATTAAAAGTGGTTAGAATTTATATATTTTTAAGTTAGTGGCTATAATTTAATTTTTCTTAAATTAAATGGCTATTTTTGACTATTTGCCTTATAGGTAAGAGGCGTAAGGTGTGGGGTGTCTGATATGATGTAGAGTATATCCATATCCATTAATATAATAGAATATAAAATGTGATGCAAAGTTTTAATATAAGAATATTATCTCCATGAATAATTGCGACCACCAATTAGTGGAGGTAATTCCATTTGTGATCAATCTATAATATATCGGACGAGAGTTTTAAGACGAAATAAATAAATAAAAAATAGTGTTTAATAAATTATTATCTTAAGAATTATGTTGGAAATAACAGATTACAAATTTGAATTTACATTTCACATAAATTTAAAAGACTTTGTATATTACAATATAATTTAATTATTTTTGACATTTAATTTTAATTTTATTAGTCAAAATATGATTGGTCAAAGTCAGATTATATAATTACTTTAAAATGAAATTAGATGACACTTTAAAATGAAAGAAAATGATCGAATTATGGAGTATGAGGAGTGGCGACAAGAGAGTTGTGGGCAAGCCCATAAGAAAAAATATAGAAAGCAAACATTTGGGATTCTCTATCCCAAATTATGTCCTAAATGTGTTTCAAATTATAATTTTAATTAGTTTTATATATTATTTTTAATAATTTTAATTTATAATGATTTATAACTTTATGATTGTTTAAGGTTTATCCATCCGAATAAGGTTTATAATTAATTTATAACATTTAATTTCAATTCTATCAATTATATTAGGGTTGATAAATTCTTATTATTTTTTACTACTCCATATTATAGTATTTTTTTATTTTTATAAAAAATAATATAAAATTAATAATAAAAATTAATTTTAGGACACGATTAAGATACTGAATTTGGAACATAAAATCTGGTCGTGTGAAAAAACAAAAACACCAAAAGTGGAGAACGATGAAAAGTCTATATATAGTAGAAGCATCTTAATTGATTAATCATGTTACGTCACTTACGTGAACACCGCAACTTCTTAATTTAACCCTATATCGATATCCTCTATATTTCGTGTGGCGTGCAACTAATCTTCAGTCGATATAAGCTCTCATATATCTTCAAACAAAACAGCATCACAACCAAGAAAATGGTTTCTCTCTCACATTTCCTCATCATGCCACTTTGCACAGCTATCTTCCTCTTCCTCCTCCGTAAATGGCGTCGCAGCCACGTTCATACCTCCTTGAAAAGGCCGCCGCCGTCTCCACGGAAGCTCCCGCTCATCGGAAACCTCCACCAGATGGGATTATTCCCGCACAGATCCCTCCAGTCACTCTCCCGCCGCTACGGCCCGCTCATGCTGCTCCACTTAGGCCGTGTCCCCGTCGTCGTCGTCTCCTCGGCCGAGGCGGCGCGTGAGATAATGAAAATCCAAGATTTAACCTTTTCAGACAGACCCAAATTGAGCATTCCGGGAAGGCTGTTCTACAACCACAAAGACGTGGCCTTCGCGCCTTACGGCGAATACTGGAGGCAGATACGAAGCATATGCGTTCTTCAGCTGCTAAGCAACAAAAGGGTTCAGTCTTATCGGCGCGTGAGAGAGGAAGAGACGTCGGCCATGGTTGAGAAGATCATGCAGCTGCGATCTTCGTCAACGACAACAGCTGTGAACTTGAGCGAGGTGCTGATGTGTCTGACGAACGACGTCATCAGCAGGGTGACGCTGGGGAAGAAGTACGGTGAAGCGATGAAGTTCAAGAAGATTCTTGCCGAGTTTCAGGAGCTGTTGGGTATTATGCCTCTATGGGAGTACATTCCATGGTTGAAATGGATTAGCAGGATTGACGGTGTGGATGATAGAATCAACAAAGTGGCTAAAGCCATGGATGAGCTTTTGGAGACTGTGATTGAAGAACACAGAGCTCGAGAGGGGAGAGAGAAGGATGCTGCTGAGTTGGATTTTGTAGACGTACTGCTGGAATTCCAGAGAGAGAGAGAGAGAGAGAGTGGCTCCCGTGTTGAAGATGATACTATCAAAGCTCTCATCTTGGTAAACATTAATTAATTTCTTTCATTTGCCTTATCTGTTGCAATATTAATGCTAAAAACCCTATTTTTTTTAATACTTATTAACCCTAAAATCAAATTAATGAATTCTAATTAAAATATAATCATTAGCTAATAGACCTGTTAATAAACCCTAATTCAGGGTTTACTTAACCCGAATTCTCTAATGATAATGAAAAACCGTATAACAAGTTGGCATTATTAAACTTTTATAGGGTTTTCAATTTTGAATAATGGTTAATTAGATTATATATTTGTGATGCTTAATATTAAATTGAAAATTAATAAAACACTCTTGCTAAGAACTTCTTCCAAAGTTTAATTTGTTGTACTAAGTTACTTTATTCACATAGGTCGATCATCTTTTGTTATACACTTTGCAGCAAGACCTTGATGTTGGGTGTAAAAACAGTTACTAATATTTTATAATTTAATCAAAATTATTTCCTCTCATTAAATTTCTGACAGGACATGTTCAGCGCTGGAACTGATACTACGGCTACAGCTCTCGAGTGGATGATGGCAGAACTTATTAGAAATCCAACAACCATGAAAACTTTGCAGAATGAAGTGAGAGAATTCAAGGGTGAAATAAAGGAGGAAGACTTAGATCAAATGCCCTATCTGAAAGCAGTGATGAAAGAGAGCCTTAGGCTGCATGTACCTGCCCCATTACTACTCCCTCGAGAATCAACTCAAGACACAAAAGTATCGGGCTACGACATCGCACGTGGCACGCACGTGATGATCAACGCTTGGGCGATTTCCCGAGACCCATCCATCTGGAAAGATCCTGAAGAATTTCGTCCCGAGAGGTTCATCGAGACAAGCATAGACTACAAAGGTTTGCATTTCGAGTTGATTCCCTTCGGGGCTGGCCGGAGGGGCTGCCCCGGTATTGCGTTCGCGGTGGCCGTCGATGAGCTGGCATTGGCCAAGTTGGTGCAAAAGCTCGACTTCGGATTGCCGAATGAGGCAAAATTGGAGGAGTTGGACGTGAGTGAAGCTAGTGGCCTCACAGTCCATAAAAAGCTTCCCTTGCTAGTGATCGCCACTCCTCATGCATCTTAGTTTCATTTTTATGTTTTCAAGCTATTGATACGCATATTGATTATTAGTATTCCATAGTATTTCTGTTAAAGAGATTAGTAGTTAATAAATTGTAATAAAGGGGCCGGTATTGCCATGTTTATCAGCCCGTAGTCGAGTTGAGCTATTAGGGTGCGTCTAGTTTGTCTATTTAAAGAGTTGTAAGTTATATGTTTTTAATCAATCAATAATAATAATAACAACCACACACAATCATAATAATATGTAGCTGATTGATTATATGTAGCCAAAACTTTATCTACACATTTTTTAATTATGTGTAGCTAAACTAACCACACATAATTATGTGTAGCTAAAATTTCACCTACATATTTTTTAATTATGTATAGCTAAAACTTCAGTTTCTCACTTTCTTGTAGTGGTATACTTCATTAATTCTTAATTTATTTGATTTTGAAATTCCATACCATGAAGGAGTAGAGTAGAGTAGTGTAGGCTCTTCTGCTGTGTGTTATGCAAATACACACTTACCCAAATATATACTCCAGCGTAACTTGACTTGTTTTTTGAATATATTCAATAGAAGTTGAGACTAGTAGTAGCTAGCATTTTTAAGACTTGTCCAAATTGTGAAAAACTATCACTTTCTTCGAGATGTTTTTCAATTATTTTCACGATAATTGTCAGGTTTCTTCACGATAATTGTCAGACCATCCCCAACGCCGCTCTTGTTTTTGTGGGATCTCTCCCACTTTCCGGTGGAGAGATCCCACTCCCGGAGAGATCCCCAATGCACGAGATCTCTCCGGGATCTCTCCTTTTTTTTAATTATCTTTTTTATTTTTTTTGTTTCTTTTGTTTTGTTTTTGTTTTAAAATTTATTTTTATTTGTATTAATATTTTGAATTTTTAAACGTAAATATAAATAAAAAAAATTGAAACAATTTTTTTTATTAAATTCAAATACTAGTAGACATCACAATATAAAATAAAAAAAAATTAGGCGTTACTTCGAATTAAAAAATATCTAAAGATCAAGTGATTTCTTCGACATCGCCAACATGTTAAAATGTTCCTCCAAATCATCGGGCGACATGTTGCTCGTATCCTTCTCCTTCAATTTGATATACGTCTTGATTGCTTTCGTTTTTTGGTATACCAATCTACTTTTTGCCCACTCCGAGAAATCCCGATTGGCTTCTGCAGTGGTGTCGAGAAGATTGATGATTTTTTCCTCCGGAAGGTCTGGTAGTCGAACATTTGCAGTAGCCTTCCCCTTTCCTTTCACTGCAGTCTTCCCAATTGGCCGTTCGTGGTTGAAGAAGGGGGCATCATCCTCGGATCTACTAGAGTTGGACGATCCGTCAAGCCCTTTTTGGCGCTTATCAGAGCCTACGCCTTGATATTTGGGAAGCTCGTGCAAGATCTTCCAAGCATCCTTCAGAACGAAGTGCTGCTTGTTGTTCTTGTTGTAGTACAACTTGGCGGCAGCGTCGTAGATGTCGTCGTCGCTCGAACCGCTTGGCCATTGCTCCTTGCACTGAAGGTAGAAGCCGTTGAATAGTGCCACCTTCGTTTGAGCTCTTCCAAAATGCGATTTGAGCTGCACATGGTCCCGATCGATGGCGTTCTCTGGTTTCTTCTGCGTGTTGTACATGTGCTCGATGCGCCTCCAAAATTGGACGCCGGTTTGGTCGACACCCTTCCTCGGATCTTGAGTCACAGCCGACCAACAGAACGCGATCGCTGCCGTTTCTTCCGGAGAGTAGGCCACAGGCGGTCTGTTGGTATGAGTGCCGTCGTCGGAGGAATCTTGGTTGGCCTTCCCCTTCGGCTTGGGCTTGGACTTCGTTTTCTTCCCCTTTGTTTTCGAGGGTGATTGAGCGGGGATGTTGGAGACACTCTCGAACGAGGCTGAGAGATTCATCGACTGCATGCCTTGCGTTGCAGTGCGGTGCGTATCCGGCGGAGAGGGTCGATAGGATCCGGATGAGTAGCCCCCAAATACGGGTGGGGCGTTGGCGTATGCACCAAAACCGAGTGCCGGCGGCGGAGTAGGAGCTTGTCCGTGATCGGTGGTGGCGGCGGCGCACCGTAGTTGCCGGCATAATTCCCATACCAAGTATTGAACTCGTTCTCCATCGGATCCGACATTTTTTTTTTGCTTGAATTATAAGAAAAATATGTGGAGAAATGGAGGAAAGGAGGATGAAATGTGGTACAAATAGAGTAGAAATGAGTATGAAATGGGGTGAAGAAGATGAATTTGGGGTGTATTTATAGGAGTTTTTGGGAGAGAGCCGTTTGAGCCCAACGGCTATCCACCAACGGATAAGTTGAATTTTAAATTTTTTTTTTTTTTTTTTCTGCCGAATTTTTAAAAAAATAATAATAATTACCATGCTGACGTCAGCATGGGGGGATCGCTCTCCATGCGCTTCTCCGCACCCTCCGCCTGCGATCTCCGCCTCCCCAACGCACGAGCAAGACCGATCCCGGGATCGGCTACGGCGGCGCTCGGGTGCGCTCCAGCGCGTTGGGGATTTCCTAAGTTATATGTTTTTAATCAATCAATAATAATAATAACAACCACACACAATCATAATAATATGTTGCTGATTATGTGTAGCCAAAACTTTATCTACATATTTTTTAATTATGTGTAGCTAAACTAATCACACATAATTATGTGTAGCTAAAACTTCACCTACATATTTTTTAATTATGTATAGCTAAAACTTCAGTTTCTCACTTTCTTGTAGTGGTATACTTCATTAATTCTTAATTTATTTGATTTTGAAATTCCATACCATGAAGGAGTAGAGTAGAGTAGTGTAGGCTCTTCTGCTGTATGTTATGCAAATACACACTTACCCAAATATATACTCCAGCATAACTTGACTTGTTTTTTGAATATATTCAATAGAAGTTGAGACTAGTAGTAGCTAGCATTTTTAAGACTGGTCCAAATTGTGAAAAACTGTCACTTTCTTCGAGATGTTTTTCAATTATTTTCACGATAATTGTCAGGTTTCTTCACGATATATAATTGTAGATGCTATACTCTAGCAGAAATAAACTCTCTTTTTACTCTTTGTGATGCTATATTCTACAGCTGAAATGAGAAGAAATAATTCTGCACTTGTAAATTGGAGCAGAAATTATCAAAAAAAAAAAAAAACTTATGCCTTTTGTGATCAAATCTTTCCCAAATAATCTCTTTACAAGAACTTGAACTCTTAGCCATAATCAAACAACTGATGATGCATTCCTGAGACTAATTCACCAATAATCACCATTCTCGAAATGGCGATACCGATTCGTGTCCCTGACTACGATCCGAGGCTCAGCAATCCTGGAGATGAACTTGATCGCAACGTGGCAATCCTCACACGCACGCGGAGATTCTTGGTAACCCTAATCGGAGCCCGTGGCTCGGTGTTGATGATTGCAAACACAATAGCCAGCTTCTCACTATGAACAGCTAGATGGGTTTCTTTCTCCTCAGCTCCTCCTCCTCCACATCATGAAGCGCGGTGCCTGTTTGATACGATAATTGTTACGAGAAAACAAAGTAGAGTACCAAGATAAGGGCATTTCGAGCTGCCAAAACTCCATAGACAAAAGATGAAGATTACAGAAATAATTCTTCCATTCAATGAAGAAGACGGCAATACAAAAGGGGGCCGACTTATATAGCTAGCAAGTCTTAGAGGAAAATAAAGGAAAACGACGACGCATCAACATTCCAAACCCTACTTGAATCTGCTTCTAGTATGCTAGTCGGTTCTCTCTTTTGGGCCTTTCCTTCTCTTGAGTTTGGGTTTTTGTCTTCTCCTTGAGGGCTTTATCCAACTTATGACCCATTAACACAGTTGTATCACCGTTTTAGGTACATAGCCCGCCCTCGTTCATCTTCCCTACCAAGATATCCAACTCCTCGTATATCTCCTTCGATTGCTGGTGCGATCTATCGCCAGCCAGCAAGAAACGTATGAACCTGATCGTGTAGCTCCATATTTTCATTTGCTCTTTGTGATGAAAATGGGGAACTGTATATAATTATTTTCTTTTTGGGACACACTTGGGTCAGCCAGAGGCACCGTGCAGCCGGCTAAAATACTGTCACTTTTATTCGTGTAGATTAGCATTTTTCTTTATAAAGATTGACACTTTTAAAAATTGGCATTTTACGTAAAATAATTATATTAAAGATTTGCACTTTTATTCATATAGATTAACATTTTTCTGTATAAAGATTGGCACTTTGACCCGGCCACACTATGTGGCCGATCTCACCCAAGTTTTTGTCTTTCTTTTTTTCTTTCTTTTGGAGGGAATGAAATCTTCGTAAGGAACTAATTAAATTGGGCCATACAATAATATTTCTGGTGACATTTCTTCTACTTCCTTATCTCCTATAGAAGCGTGGGATGGCGAGAGAGGGTTGTAGAGCAAAAATGGAAGAGACTGAAATTCACATGTGGGGGTTATTTAAACTATAAAAATGAAAATAAAATTCCCGTTACATATAAATAGGGAAAGATAAAAACTTACCCAAATATTAAAAAAATACATTTGAAATATAAATTTCAAATGTAGGAATGAGTATAATACGGAGTACTATAGTTATGTGTGTAGTCTGTAGATGAATTGCCATTTTTAGATATATTCAAAAAATATTAAGTTAAATTCTATATAGTTGGATTTATAAATTTAATAAGATCCTCTTCTTTTTCTTTTTCTTTTTTTTTTTCTTTCTTTTGATGGAGGAATCAAACCTTGAATTTCCAGACCTTTGTAAAGAAATATTGTCAATCTTAAACTGCATATATATTTTGTTATTTCTTGTTTCAGTAAAAATTAGTGCTTAATTACCGATGCATCTTATTTTTCTTATTGTTATTTATTGTTTTATAGTTAATCATTCAATGCATATTTTATTTTTCTCACATTAGATATTGAATTTTCTTTTGAGCAATTATGTTATATATTGCATTTATGTTATTGCATGTTTTATTACTTGTTATTGCACCAATATGTTAATGCATATTTTTTTTACTTTTTTTATTGTGTATCTTGTTTCGTAGTAGTCAAAATGTTTATGCATATGTCGTTTGGTATTGCATATCTTGTTCCTTAGTAGTCAATATGTTAATGCATATTTTATTGCTTGTTATTGTTTCGTAATTAATATTTTAATGCATAATTTTGTTGCATGTTACTAATTGTCAATATTGCTTATTACTCCCTTTGTCCCGTGGTAATTGTCCATGTTTCCTTATTGGGACGTCCTATATAATTGTCCACTTATCTAAAATGGTGAAAATTTTATCTCACAACTAATACTATTTTAAAATCTCTTATCTCTCATTGTCTTGGCATATGTGCCACTTCCCTTGCAGACAATTGTCGCGGGACAGAGGGAGTATGTTGAAGATCATAGTATAAAAAAAATAGCAATCACGATACATACTATTCAATAACATAATATACGTTAAAATATTACATTCAATAAAAAACAATATAAGAAAGCAATAGGTAAAAGAAAATAAGAAATAATAAATATGCATTAAAATATCAATTATAAAGCCATAAAAAAACTTTGCAAGAAATAAATTGATACGACTGAAAAATAGCACAATCGGAAAAAACCAAATAGAAAAATTAATTAAAGTTGAAATTAATGAGAAAAACAAAACGAAATCAAATTTACCAAAAACTATAAGATATGTAACATCTCACACTCCCACTAAATTCGGACTTGGTGGTTACAATTTTAGATAATATTACTCTAGTGCCCTTTTGCTTAAAAAAATGATTTAAAATTGGAAGAAATTAAGAACAATGAGATCCGTTTATTAAAAATAAATAAAGGGCCAAGATTTATTTTTAGTTAACAAATGTGGAATCATTTCTATATAATTTTCTCATATATATGTATAACCGGTTATTTATCTCAATTTCGTATAATTTATCACAATTTCTTATAACCGGTTATTTATGTTCCATTTCAATTTATAATATCGTCTTGTAATATTAATTAAATTTTACCAAGTATATTTACGGTTTTATTTATTACAAAAATAGATGATTTTGAATTTTGAAACTGATTGAATACCATTATACCAACAACTCTTTTCTTCATAAATACAAAAAGAAAAGAAAAAAAAAATCATCATAAGATTTTGAGGAATGGGGATTTCATATTCATTCAAATAAAAGATACTATCTTCAAACTGTAAGTCGCCCTAGTAGTGAATCATCTTCTTATATCAAATTTTGTGTATCTAATTATATGAGGAAAATATGGGAAATAGAGAATTATGAATTTGTTCTCATAAATTTATAACGTTATGAAATATAGATAAATGGCCTTTTAATTTGTAAACACTACGCGCAAAATATTAGGTCTCTCATTGGTGAGTCGTGATATTGGCGACTTTTTTTGATTGCAGATTCGTTATTTGTAGTCGGAGAAATAGGGATAAATTTTTATGCAGATTATTCACATGATGGCGCCCCTCAAATTAATCTTATTTAAAAAATTAGCACCGAAATTGATTGCAAATTTCAAACTCCTCTTTTAATATATAATAAATGGAATAAATTTACAAAATTAGCACCGAAATTGATTGCAAATCAATTTGCAATTGATTGCAAATTTTAACTCCCCTTTTAATATAGATAAATAGATTACTAAAATAATAGTATTTCTTGATTTTATTAGAAAGTATAATAAATGGTAGAATACAAAAATTGGGAAAACGATAAAACTTGCCTCCTTCAAACGTACGCAGATCAACGTTGCTTCCCAATTCTTTGGCTTTTTCCCTCGCTCGACCTGCCTTAGTATCTCAAGCATGAGAATCTCAAGCTTCTATCAATTTCGACAAATGCCCAGAAAATAATTTCATCTCATTAATCTTGATTGCTTTGTGAAGGTACATTTTTATTTCAGCTGTTTCTTGATGTTATTTGCCTCAAGCTTTGATTTTTTTTTGGTTTCTTCGCTTTTTCTTGAGTGCAAATGGGATTTCCTTAGAATGATTTATCATCGATTGATAGAATAATTCATTTCCTTCTTCAACTGGTTGAAGTGGCGAAGTGTGGAAGTTGAGAAAAATTGGATCTTTACCTTTTTCAATATGTATAGTTTCATATCCATTGTTATCTGAGTGAATCTCTTTGTACAAGATTCAGCCAAGAACGCTAAAGTGTATGAATTTATGTTTTCTTTTTATTTCTTTTGCCGATGAAGTTGAAGTGCTGGCAATAATTTTAGGGCTCTCCTTTGTTGTTTGGTGCCTTTCCTTTTGAGTTTGTAGAGGAAGTGAGAAAGTTCTTTTATGGGTTCTGTGTATGTATTTCTTGTTTTTGGGAAGGATTTTGGATCATCATAATTTATGCTTCTGATCAAATGCTGATGCTGATGTAGGTATTTGTAAATAGCAGTTTTTTAGGCCAAAATTTTTATTGGAAGAAGATTCAAGGCACGTTTGATTAGTGATTTGCACAAAGCTTCCATTTTGTCTTGTTTTCTGCCATTTCCTTGAGTTTTTGTAGAGGAACGAAGAACGATCTTTGGTGGTTTTGGATCATCATGCTCAAATTAATCCATCAAAATATGCTTTTGATCAATTTCTAATGCTAATTTTGGTATTTGCATATAGGCATTCTTTCGGCCTATTGAAATGGAAAAAGATTCAGAACGCGATTTCTTTAGTGATTTGCCGGAAAGCATTATAGAAACCATCCTCACAAAGCTTCCAATTAAGGATGCTGTAAGAACAAGTGTCATATCTACAAGGTGGAGGTATAGATGGACCTCGATGACTCATCTTGTGTTTGATGACAGAATCGGGGGTGACAATGCTGATTTCTTGCATTTCATCACCAAGTTTTTGTTTCTTCATGATGGCCCGATTCACGAGTTCTCTATTTCTAGTGCTTTTATGCGGGTTTCCCCTGAAATCGATCAATGGCTTCTCTTTCTTTCTCGGAAAGATGTCAAAAAGTTGATTATTGAATTAGCAGAAGAAGAGTGGTTTACAGTTCCTTCTTGCATCTTTTATTTTAAGAATCTGGTTTGGTTGGAGCTTTACCATTGTGCATTGGATCCCCCTCCTAATTTCAAAGGCTTCGTGTGGTTGAAATACCTCAATCTTCAGCAAGTTTCAATTTCACGAGATGATTTCGAATGCCTTATTTCAAGCTGCCCCCTCCTTGAGAGTCTGACAATGTCATCCTTTGAGAGCTTAGACATGACTATCCGGGCTCCAAACCTCAAGTACTTGATTGTGGAGGGCGAATTTATCGAAATATGTCTTTCACATACTCCGCTTTTGGTTTCTGCATTTATCACTATGTACATGAATGATGAAATGGCTGAGTACTTTGAACAAAGCTCGAACTGTAATTTAGACAATTTTCTTGGTGGCGCGCCCAAGCTCGAGAGCCTGACTGGAAACTTATACTTCACCAAGGTAATTTACCTCGTACGATTTTGCATCCTGTGTTATGATAGCTTAAAGTTAGAAGATTAAAGATTAAACTGATCAATCCCTTTACTTTCAGTTCCTGAGTGTAGGTATTGACAACGGACGTAGACTAATGACTCATCACCACTTGAAGTTTATCGAGTTAGACGAAGTTAGCTTTGAAGACGTTAATGAAGTCTTGGTCATGCTTCAGATGATCGTAAATTCTCCGAATTTGGAGACACTACAAGTCTCTGTAAGTTTCTCAGCATTTCAAGATTCCTGCTTCTGTCACTTTGAAGTTTGCTTATAGTCCGTTGATTTCTGTAGGTTTCTACTGCTTCTCGTCTACTAAGAGACATTGATGACTTGCGATTTTGGGACAAGAACTCGTTCGATGATTTTATGCTTCGTGAGCTGAAAACTGTGAAGTTGAACGACGTAACTGGTATGGCAGTTGAAATGGGATTCATGAAGTTTCTTCTCGAGCATTCGCCTCGCCTCAAAGAAATGACTGTTAGACCTAGCAATTACGCGTTAGAAGCAAGCATGTCGATATTGGTAGAGCTGGTGAGCTTTCGACGTGCTTCTCCACAAGCTTCGATCTTTTTTATTCAGGATCCGATATAATATATGCTATAAAATGTGTAGGAAAACATCATTCTGGTTCTTTTTCCCAATAAAAATATATTCTTTCACTTTGTTACTCACATTATTGAGTATTTTCTTGCTTCTGAATGAATATATTGGTATCATTGGACTTAAAATTGCTGAAATTTTGCAGAATTCATTCATATATACAACATGATTGTTATTACAGCCTCAAAGATCCTAGAAAAATCCCACTCACCATGATCATGTGCCAAAAAAAAAAAAAAAGTATACACCATTCTTTCATAAAACTCTTGTCTCACTAAAACTGTACTATCTAGGACCAGAGAGCTCCATTGCCTGAACCAGCAACGAGGAATCATCGGTGAGATCAGAGTATCTCTCCGAAGAGGAGAACTCATTAGCCCGGCACCTATGCGTCTCTGCCCTCTGCGAAGCCTCCCATTTTTCGACAAGCCCATCTCCTTCAAGCATCCTTACCACTTCAGACATCTTCGGCCTATGCAGAGGAAGGTACTGCGTGCACAGCAAAGCCACCTGCACCATTTCCTCTAGCTCGATCCTATCGTAGTTGTTCTTCAAATCCTTATCCACTAGTATATCCAGCTTCTTCTCTTGATGAATCTTCTTCACCTAAAAAAAATGAGAAATCCCATTCTTGTTAGAAAAGAAAATAGATTTGTATTTAGTTAGTTTAGTTTAATGATTCTTACCCAATCAAGCATGGCTCCTTTCTGATTGGCTGCTTTGCCAAACTCTAGAGCCCTTTGACCAGTGATGAGCTCCAACAGAAGTATACCGAATCCGAAAACGTCTGTTTTCTCCGAGGATTGACCGGTTGATAAATACTCTGGTGCTATGTGGCCCACCGTGCCACGAACAGCTGTAGTAACGTGGGAATCGTGATGATCAAGAAGCTTAGCTAGTCCGAAATCTCCCACCACTGCCTCGCAGTAGTCATCGAGTAGGATGTTGGCTGCCTTCACGTCTCTATGAATAATCTTCGGATCACATTGTTCGTGTAAGTATAGCAAACCCCTAGCTGCACCCAAAGCTATCCTCTTCCTCGTACTCCAATCCAACGAAGGCTTGCCTAAAATAGTAATATACGTCAGTTCATGTCTGAAAAAGAACATTCTAGTAGTTATCAAGAAAAGGGCATGATCTTTTTACCTTTGAGGCGAGAGGCAACGCTTCCATTGGACATGTAGGGGTAGACGAGGAGCCTCTCGGTTGGAGTTATGCAGAAGCCATAGAGTCTTAAGAGGTGTCTGTGTACAGCTAGGCTTATCATTTCCACTTCAGTCTGAAACTGAATCTCTCCTCCTTTGTTGCTTCCATCTTTGAGCCGTTTTACCGCAACTACTGAGCCATCCGAGAGGGTGCCCTTGTACACATTTCCGAATCCGCCTTTTCCTATCATGTGTTTGGAGCTGAAGTTGTGTGTGGCTGCTTGAAGCTCTCTGAATTGGAACCTTCTTAGGTTGCCTAGGCACACTTCTTCTTGATGGTTTTCTGAGAATTTTAAGGAAAGAGAGATTAAAGTTGGCTGTCTGTGTTTCTTGTGTGAAGGATTTATTGGATTTTGATGGTGTTTTTACCGTTGACATCGAAGAATATCTGCTTGTTGTGCTTGTGCCTCCACCATAGGAGGAAGCCGAACCCGAGAATCAGCAAGCAGATGCAGCCGAGGCTGGAGCCGAAGGCTAGCGCGATTTTGTGACTATTAGGCCTTGATGGTTGCTGAGGAACTTCATCAAAGGATGAAAATTGAGAAAGTAAAGATCAAGAATTTGTATTTGATGCTATAAAAAAGTAACAAAGATTGAGTTTTTAAAGGTAATGAATTCTTACTTTGTGAATTGATTTGAGAGAAAGTGAGAGGCATTGGTGCGGTGACATTGCAGTCTGGCTCCTTCCCAGTAGCACATATCATAGAATTTCCCAACACACTGTAATAATAATAAAAAAAAATAAAACATGAAAATCAAGAAATGGGAGCTTAACTAATCAAGAAAAACTGGGAATAAGGTTAAACTTACTTGAATGTTTTTGCAACAAGTTTTGGGACTGGCCCACTTAAATTATTGAATGACAAGTCCCTAAAACACCACACACAAAAAACAGTAAAAATCTTGAAATTCAGACAAAAAATATATGAAAATTCTTGAAGTGAATATTGAAGAATAAGGGATTAATTAAGTTAGAATTTTACAGAAAATTCAGCTGTGTCATGTTTCCAAAAGCCTGTGGAATAGGTCCAGTGAGACTATTATTGTTCAACCTCCTATTTAGAGTAAGAGAGAGAGAGAGTTAACAACAACAAAATTCAAGAAAATATACTATTATACTGTTATAAGTTGAAATTTTAACAACATAGAAATATAAAGAGGTGCTCACAAGTACTTGAGGCTTCTAAGCTGAGACAAAGAAGAAGGTATTTCTCCCATGAGCAAATTATTTGAAAGATCAAGTTCTTGAAGTTTAGGAAGCTGTCCTAACTCAGGAGGAATAGGTCCTGATAAGTTATTATCCTGCAGGAGGCTGCAAACCAAGAAATTTGGTTAAAAAAACATCGATTCGAGAACCTTCTTCCAATCTTGATCTTCATACTTACACACTTGTGAGGTGAGTCAAGTTCCCAATACTAGGAGATATTGTCCCAGACAAACTTTGGCTGGGAATTGCTCTGCAAATAATTCATCAACAATTTTAATATAATCTGATAATCTCTAACTATATATTACTATTATGCAAGAATTTTGAATATATTTAGCAAGATTTTGGCTTTTCTTACAATGAGACAACATAATCATGAGCACAACCAACCATATTCCATCCACATGGTTCAACAGAGTTATCATCCCAGTTCAAAACTCCATGAGGATCAATGAGTGACTTCTTTATATCCATTAATGCCACCACTGCATATTTTCAAATATTCATGATTTTAATAAACTTATATTTAATGAAAAAAATATATATATTATTTGAAGAATGATACTAACCTTCAAAGTTGACACCATTAGGTGTGAGCACAGCTGAACAACACCAGAAACAGAAAAAACCAAGAAACAAGAAAACAGCTTCCATTGAAGGAATAATAATAGTAATAGTAATAGTAATAATTTGTGATGGTGTGATGGGATTTTGCAGTTTCTTTTTAGTTTGAAGAAACCATCAAAAATTCTCACATGAGAATAGTACTACTTCTGAAGCTTGCCATACCACTAATTCACAGCTTGTGTCAGATTTTTCAAGAAATGTTTTTTCAGAGTTTTTGTAACAAAAAGTGTAACTAGTAACATGCACACCACTTGTCTATCAAAGTTGCAAGAAAAGAATATATAGAAAGAAAATTAATAATTAAAATAAGACCATTTATTAGATAATTTGGTAAAGTGAAATTCCTCCAATCATGCTACTGCTTAGGGGGATTTTTCTTTTGGTTTCTTATCTTTTTTAAAATTCCGGGATCAAAGAACTTAAACTGTAAAGCAAAGTTGATTTGCTCTCTGTTCACATCACTCTTGACGTAAAAAAAATAAAAATTAAAAATTAAAGAATCTTATCATACTTTTTGCCTTATTTTTATTGTACAATGGTAGATACTAATTAAAGGGTTTGTATTGGTGGTGTCACTTTACACTTGCAAAGCAAAATTTTGTTTCCCTCTTCCCTATTCAAATTCTTGTTTCAAAGCTTGCCATAATTAATTAATTAATTAAGTGTTCCATATATATAAATTGATTCAAACCTCATTTTTTTCACACACACAAATCATGCGTGGATTTTCTTTGGAAGGAGTGAAACTTTGTAAGAAAGAGAACATGCGTATTGGAACTTTGGATTTTACTAAATTTCTTATACCATGTCTGAATCCAAACATTCCCCCCACTATTTGTCCAAATTCTAAGTAGTATATATATTTTTTAATAAATAAAATAGTAATATTATTTTCTTATGATTAAAAAATAATATTTTTAATTACTCATAAAGAATAAATTAGTCAACAATTTATTTTGTATTTTTTATCAGGCAAGCACAACACACTTACACACACACGCACCCGAAATGACTCGAACTTCCGACCTCTTGGATTGGAGGGGAAGCGTCTTACCAATTGAGTTGTGCTTCGTGGTCAATAAATTAGTCAATAATGTTGGAAGCATTTTGAAAAGTACTCCCTCTGTCCCTTTTAAATTGAGTCACTTTTTTCAACAATAATTTCAAACATTTTCGAGCGTCTTAATGATGAGTTTTAACGTAACTTTTTAATGAATTTTTTCTTTCATGGGATACTAGAAGTGTTATAATATTCCGTAAAAATAAAAAATCTTTAAAAAGTTATTTTAAAACTCATCATCAAGACGCTCGAAAACACTTGAAATTATTAGTGAAAAAAGTGACTCAGTTTGAAAGGGACGGAGTGAGTACATTATTTTTGCAATTTGTTAGTTGCTGTTCAAAATTCTAGTGATTTAAAATACATTTATGAGATTTTTAAAATACACTTAACCACTCTAAATCATTTAAAATAATTTTATTGAAGGCCCTCGTCGTCTGAATATTAGTATTTTTTTTCCCTGCATTTATGTGCGATTAAAAAAAAAGTTAAAAAAACAGAGGAATTTGGCGCTTTTAAGCAAATGCTTAATATTCAAGAATCGCAAATTAGTCAACAATTCCACCCAAAACAAGGATGTTTTATTCCATAAGGAAGTTTAACAAAAATATTTGTGAATAAATAAAGATTATGGAGAGAGACATAATTGCATAAATAAGGTTAGAATCTCGAGAAAAGTTCGAGATTTCTCGAGATCTGTGATAATTGGTTGTTCGTGGGATTTCTTCATTCATCATCTTCAACGATATAGTATAAAAATATATATATAATTTATATGCCCACTTTATATTTTCTCTCTCTTTATAATATATGCAGCTTCTTTTTGCAGTGGAGTGGATTCCCATCCATCCAAGAATTTTGCTTTTGCTTTGGTGTTTCCTTTTCTTGATTCTTAAAAGCTTAATTATAGTAATAAAATATAATTATACAATTTTTTTTTATTCCATGTGTCTCAACAAATTTGAATTGTCTAATTATTTTATATCTCACACAAGAAACTAAGGCTGGAAATCAGTACGGTAACGGTTAACCGTATTTTTTTCGGTTAACCGATACCGTTTTTTAGCAAAAATGCTTACCGTTTATCGTACCGAATAGAAATTCGGTTAAACCGAATTACCATTTTACATTTTTGGTAAAAATATCGGTTACCCGTTTAACCATTTTTTTTTTTTAATTTATCTTTTCAGTCCCTTTTTTAGCAAAAAGATACCTATTTTGACATATATAAATCAGAAAGTTATAAACTTGATTGATATTTTGACAAAATGAGAAAGTACAACTCACAAACATCAACAATTCAACATCACACGCTCAGATGGAAGCTATGAAGATTGATGATCTGAATGTGAATGTCGATCATAATTCTGGGATAGATTGATTATTGATGATTGATTATTAAATTCTCACTTCTAAATTATGTGATTAAGTACTATTTAAGTAATTATTGTTTAGAGTTTTTAATAAATAAAATATATTTTTAATAATTTAATTAATTATTTTGGTTTTTCGGTAATAACCGTCAGTTGTCGGTAATACCTGATAACCAAAATTATGAAAAATATACTTACAGTTTATCGAACCAATAACCGTTTAAACGATAATCGGTTAACTGATAACCGTCGGTTATTGGTTCGGTGTGAAAAAAACCGTTATTTTGTTGACCGATTTCTAGCCCTACAAGAAACATCTTAAATTTGTTGAGATGGAAGGAATATGTCTATATGCCAAAAAAAAAAAAAATGTTGATGAGTATTGTAAATACATGTGTGGAATAAAATTTATTTATACATATATACCATTTTAAACTATTGAAGGGCTCATTAAAAGGTTGTTTTCCATTAGTGGATCAATTAAGGGTTTGTATCTCTTGCATGCACAGATGTTTAATAATATTAGGGTTTTTTGATTTATTTGGTTTCTTATGAATATAAATGGATATATAATTAGGATGTTTTAGTAATCATGGAAGTTGTACTCTACAACACGTGCATTGCAAACATGAGTCATGATAGCGTTGACCAATTTGACTCATTGAATTCTTTGGATGCCTTAAGGCCCTTAACAATCATATTATTAATTTATAATAATAATTTTAAAATGTAATTTTTTAGTATAATTTTTTTATAGAGTATTACGAGTGTTATAATGAAAAATAAATATACTCAAAAAATTCATTTTAAAACTCATCTTTCATTATTATAAAACCTCAAAACTAGTTAGAAAACAGATTATGGTTAATTTTCGTGGACAAAAATAGTATCGTATTATTTTTCATCATAATTTGTGGGGTATTATAGAGATGGAAGAAAACGAATATATGTTTAAAAAAAAGGTAAGAGAGAAAGAGAGAGGGGGCTTGGAGCCAAAAGTTGGTCAAACAATTTGGTGTGGGACACTTGAAAATAATGATAATGAAAGATTGATTTGATCTTAGTGGGCTGAACCCAAAAATGAGTAGAGAATTATTGCTTCTTTACATTAAAACATGGTTTGGTTGAATGGAAGCTACTTACACCAACTTCATATTTATTATGCTTATAATCTTATGTCCAATAAAAAATAAAAAAACAATTCTCTAATATGCATAAATGAGTATATATCAATTTTATTTTATTTTCTCTAATATGCATATTTTGAATTAATAATGGAGAATCTCATGTTCAAGAACCTTTTCCTCTGCAACTAATGCAAAGAATCTTCCTTCGTTTTTTCACTTCCCAACTCTTTAGAGATTGAAGAGACAAGTAAAATGGAATCAATATGGGCATAATTTTGTAGTTACACACAATTTTTCATTGTTCTAGAAAAATCAGCATCTTATAATTAAATGGGAGCATTGGCCTCTTGAAAGGCAAACTAAGAACTTATTCTCCTTATAATTAACAACTTTTCAAGAGTATTTAACCCCTTTTTAAGCTTAGGATTCCTTCATATTTCATTCCCTACCAATGCTTTCCACTCATTTTTTTAATTTTTTTATTTTGCAGTTCACAAAGTGATTTTCCCTACCATAACAATTATAACTCTATTTTTTAAGGTAGTGGAGACACTAAAGGTTTGATAATGTCATTGTTTCTTCAGTTTCTTTCCAAATTGTTCATATTCCTCCATTTATAGAAACATATACAATATAATTATTTGTCTTTATGTAAAAATATTACATAGGGGCAGCATCAATTTGAGGGGTGCACACCCATGTTGCATGAGTGCGGGAGTGCGGGTGCGGCGGCGATACGATTCAGATACGCGGATACGGATTTTTAAAAATTTTAGGGTGCGATTCGTCGAGGATACGTTTATATATTTATATTTTATTATATATATCACCCATTTTATAACAGTAAAATTCATATACTACTCAATTAAAATGAAAATTTCAATTAAACCCCATAAATTAAATACTATATTGATTTTGTAGTGAATTTAAATTTTAGGACATTACATATAAAAAAGTATATAAAAAAACCCAAAAAATAAAATTATTTAAAAAAAAATCCAAAAATATCCTAAACGCACCGGATTCTTACCGGATACGCGTATCCTGCCCACCGGATACGAGTATCCTAAATTTTATTTTTTTTAGGATTTGCCTGGTGGCGTATCCAGTGCGTATCCCACGCGAATCGCACCTGCACCCGTATCCCCCGTGTATCCAATACTGCAATATTATATTTTTAAAAGAATTTGTGCATTATAGGTGCACACTAAAAAAAAGTTAAGGATGCAAATAATTTTTAAATATCCAACAAGCATTTTTTGCTTTAACTTTGGAAATATTCTTGATACTACTATTAAGAGCACTCGCAGCGGGAGGGGCGCCGCCCTCCTGCCCGAGGGGCGCCGCCCTCCCGCCCGCCACCGTTTATGACTCCACGCCCGGGCGCAGCCAATGGCGCCCGCCCCGGGCTCGAGCCAACGGGCTCAAACGCGCCCGCCTCTCTCCTGCCGGAGCCCGCCACGTGTCAAGCCGCCATTGGTCAACGGTCGTTTGATTGTTGATCGGGCGTATAAATTTTTTCTCCCCTTATTTTTTCCTATAAATACCTCACTCCAATCCTCACATTTCCACACCAATTTTATCTTCAAATTCTCTCTTCTTTCATCAATTTCCACTTATTTTTCTCAAAATTCTACTAACATTCCAAAAAAATGAATCATGAGGAACGAGAGAGGCTAGCACGTAAAGCTGTTGAGCTATATTTCCAAGTAGAGGAGGAGGAAGCTGTTGAAAATCGGCGTCGTGAAGAACGCCGATCGTCGAAGGCAAAGAAGCAATATGTCGACCGTGGTCGTGAATCGGGGTACGAGCAACTCTACAACGACTACTTTGCCGAAAATCCGACGTATACAGACACCATGTTCCGGCACCAATTTCGCGTGCGACGAGAGCTCTTCTTGCAAATCGTCGACAGCGTGACGATGCATGATCCATATGACCAACAACGCCCAGATGCAACTGGACGCCATGGCCTTCATCCCCTTCAAAAATGCACGATGGCACTGCGCCAACTTGCATATGGCGGTCCATCGGATTAGTTCGATGAGTATCTGCGCATCGCCGATTCAACTGGACGAGATTGCTTAAAGCATTTTTGTCGCGCCGTCGTTGCCACTTTTGGAGATGAGTACCTAAGGAGACCCCATTCCCGTGACGTCCAACGGTTCGTCCAAATGCACGAAGCAAAACACAGTTTTCCCGGCATGCTCGGGAGTATCGACTGCATGCATTGGGCGTGGAAAATTTGCCCATCGGCGTGGAAAGGTGCATACGCCAATTTCAAGAAGGGAGTTCCAACGGTAATTCTTGAAGCCGTGTGCTCAACTAACTTGTGGATTTGGCATGCATTTTACGGCGTCGCCGGATCGAACAATGACATCAACGTGCTGAATCAATCTGACGTATTCAGTGATTATCTGAGGGGTGTTGCGCCGGCCGTAAATTTCACAGTCAATAACAAGCAGTACAACATGGGCTATTATCTTGCCGACGGCATCTATCCGAAATGGCCAACTTTCGTGAAGACGGTGCCATGTCCAACCGATCCACAGAGAGCCATGTTCGCCATGAAACAAAAAGCTGCGAGGAAGGACATCGAGCGAGCACGATGGGCGATTGTACAAGGCCCCGCCCGCATGTATTATATCGAAAATTTAACAGAAATCATGTATGCATGTGTTATCATGCACAACATGATAATTGAAGATGAAAGAGAAGCCGCCGAAAATTGGGAGGACGACGAGGCATCGAGCTCTACAACTAATCCCTTGCAAGCGTGTCAAGGTGTTGATGTCTATTTCGCACGTTATATGCAAAGGAATATCTCCCTCCGCGATGCAACCGCTCATGAAAACCTCGAAACGGATATGATCGAGGAAATTTGAGCACGTTTCGGTCATCACTAGTTTTTTTTCTTGTTTTTTTTCCTACTTCATTTTATCACTATATATATATTTTTTATTTTTCTAGTTTTCTTTCATTGTATTGTAATTTTCTAAATGTGCAATACAATTGAATTAAAAAAAATCTCATTTTTATTTAAATCGTCAAAAAAATTAATTAAAAAAATAAATAAATTAAATAATATAAAATAATGAGAGCTCTCAGAGAGCTTCACTCCGAGAAAAATAAGAGCCTCCAAATTCATTTAAATAATAATATATATATTAATGATTGGGAGCCCTCCATTTTGGAGGTCTCCAATGTGAGTGGTCTAATGAAATACAACAACTACAAGTGAATAATTGCTTTTATACGTAGCATTTAGTACGTACCATGGAATTCAAAAATAACGAATTAATTTTAAATTATCATTTGTTTACACTTTATAGGAAATATTGTAAATAGTTTAAATTAAATTAAATTTGGATTGGAAGTGAAATATAGTTCAATCAGTCAATCACTTTGGAGGAAAGAAACAAAAATCTTTTACAGTTTTTTTTTCTTTCGGAATTGCATATAAGCTGGCATCCACAAACAAAATTAATTAGTGAATAAGTTGCAAGATTCGTGGCATATATCAAGCACCTCAAGATATCATAAATTATTAATACGGCTGTTCTAATTTTCATAATAAAATATAGACATTCAAACTTCTTTTATCTAATTGTGAGGAACCAACATTCCAAACAACGAAACAATGTTGCTAACTCCGTATCACGTGAGGTGTATTTTAAGAACTGAATCGAACCCAACGGTTGAACCAGTTGAACCCGAAACCAGTCATGGTTCCGATTCAGCAGTTTTGTTTGGTTTTTCCAGTTCTGGCTGGTTCAACCAAAAAAATTAAAAACCAAGGCCTTATTGGTTCGATTTCCGGTTTGGTTTTTAAACATTGATATAAACATATCTAATAGGATGGGACGAAAGTAGTATATATCAAAGCATTTTGGCTGGAATGTAGTCACCCAACACATTTTAGAATAATCCAAAAAAAAAAAAAAAAATTGGTATATAAAATCATAAAATAATCAGGGACACACTTGGATCAGCCGGAGGCACCGTGCGGCCGGGCTAAAACAATGACACTTTTATTCATATAAATTAGCACTTTTTTATATAAAGATTGACACTTTTAAAAATTGTCATTTTATTCGTAAAATAATTATATTAAAGATTGACACTTTTATTCATATAAATTGACATTTTTCTATATAAAAATTGATACTTTAAGCCCGACCGCACGGTGCCTCCGGCTGACACAAGTTTTTGTCAAATAATCAGTTATAAGCTTCCGACGAAAAGGTCAAGCATTCGAGTCACCGAAAAATACGTGCTTGGCTGGTGGCTACATTGAATTTAAAGCTAAGCCCTAAATAGAGCAAAGGTCAAAATGGTCCAAGTTGGCCTGATTTCAAAATCAAAATATTAAAGGAAACCAGCTAATATTCAACTATGACTATGAATGGACCTAAAATAAGCCCATACACAAAAGCACAGAATGAGAGAGGCACATTAGATTTTTCTTCCTTACATTTAAAACATAGAAAACTCCACATTTCTTCTATAAGCACTTAATCTCCATAACCATCAAGAAATCATAATATAACTGCAAATAAATTTAAGGAAAGAAAACATATAAAACAAAACTCAATACCAAATCCAGGCATGACATAACAGAATACTTGCGGCAGCACCAATAACACAGTAGAATTACTCAAAACAAAGACATCAATGGCAAAAAACCCAGAAGCAACGACAGTAGTTCGACACATTATTGAATAGTAGGAAAGACCGAAACAAACTGAAGTACGCTACTCCCTTTCTTCTTCTTCGTCATCTTCATCTCTGAAACATTTCAGAATGGACCTCGGAGATCCACATGTTGCAGTCCTCACAAACTTCTGGTAAGAAATCGAGCCGCCAGCACCGAGCTCCTCAACGCATCTTTCTCCTCCATCGTAACGTTTCATGTCCAGCTCACAGATCCCATCGAACAACTCAGCACCATATTCAGCATGGACAGACACAGAGAATTCATTCGGTTCGAAGCAAGTCAAGACCCTCTCGACCAAAGCACGAAGATTAACAGCTTTCAGATCATAACCTGTTGCTTCAAAGCTAGCATAGCTGAAACCGTCTTCTGGAGTGACATGAATGGTAGAAACAGCATCTCCTTCAATTGAATTCATGGAATAGCCGCAAGGCTCAAACTCAAAGTCGCAGATTCTTGATTTTGGGAGGATGTTTCTTATGCCAGAGGCATTGGTCATCAGTGGTGCGGCGTTTGATTCGTTCTTGAAGAAGACAGCAGCTTTCTCCCTGTCCAAACCAGTCATGCACATTTCAAGAGTGTAGACAGGACTCTCAACTTCGACTGAATCCGCAGTTGCAGAATAGATATGCCATTGCTGTCGCTTATCAGAATTTCCCATAACATAGGCTTTGCTTCCACTTGAGCCAAGCTCACCAAAATAGCCATCCAGAACAGACACTTCCTCAGAGAAGTTGCGATGTGGGAATGATTGAGCTCCTGGAAAGATGAAGCTTCCTCGAGTGTATCTCACAGCTTGAACAGAAAGAGAGAGGAGCTTGGCCAATTTGAGAATGGGAGGAATCGACAGAAGCAATTTTGTGGTACCACAGGTTTTGATGATAATCTTGTAGGCGTAAACAAAGAGGCTGGACTCAGAGAGGACATAAGAGTCGACATGTTCATTTGACAATGATGAAACTATGGTGCATTGAGCAGGATCTAGAATTTCATCAAGTTGGGATTTTGAGAGGGCTCGGAGTCCCTTACCCTCGGGATCAGCAAAGAAGCTTGGTTCAAAAAACGAAATTTCAAGTCTTTTTTCAAAACCTTCAAACCCAATGGCAGAAGCAGTTAAAGCCATTTTGGCAAGGAGAAGACGGGCACCACTAGAGAGCAGAAATGAAGGTAGGCGACGACGAAGAAAAGGAGTGCAGGTAAAATTAAACTAAACTAATAACTACTAGATAAAAGCAGGTAAAACGTCCAAGGACGCAGTTTCAAAAATTAATTAGGGTATATCAGGATGGCTTGCGAGCGCACTGCAAAACAAAAAAAAAAAGATAATGAAATTAAAAATCAGTCACTACATTATACAAAAAACTTTATGAGAATTTCATAAATCAATACATACGTTGGAGTAAGCAGCAGATCTGAACTTCTTGATTCCACCGTTTGGCCTCACGTCCTCAATGCTGTATCCAAGGGGAGCTTCATAGAATAAAGAGCTACTACTACTGGAATTCTTTTTCCCACCTTTAGTCTCCATTAGAACATCAACTCTTAACTGCAAGAAAACCGGGAAAAAAGTTGAAATATGAAGATTGCAGTAGTGGAGAATGTAGAATGATGAATGTTATTTCATGAATGGCAGAACGCATGAGGGCAAGCACAACGATTAACCCAATAAACAAAATTAAAAAGAGATTGTAATTGTAGAATTGGGTAGTTTTTAACACAAAATAAATTTATCATATGAAGTAGATATCGAACATGATCCTAATTAAAGTAAATCGGAAATAACTGGCCTGCTTTCCAGAGACAGATCTATGAATCAAAAGAATGCCATTTCAATGCAAAACACAGAAGGTGAAAACCAATTCCTTCAGAAATGAAAATCAAAGAACACATCAATACAATAACTCGAGCAGTGAATGAAATGGGAAACAGATTCAAATCAAAGGTTCATATATTATATTTCATTCATCAATTTCATCACAACAAACCGCATTTCAATAGATCCAGATCTCAAAAACAGGAAAATCGGTACTGAAAAATTTCCACCACCCCTTATCACAACATTCAGTAGCGCACAGAAATTCCAACCGACATGCAAAAAAATTCATGAACAAACAACGCAGAAATTTCAATGTCTACGTTAAAATAATCTGCAAACTACGATACTTACATCAATAAAAGGTTTAATTTAGAGCTTCAACAATCGTCTCGACACCAGAATTCGCGTTTTTACAACTCCTGCAAATTCACAAAAAAAATGCTTCAATTAAACAAATTCCAATTACGCTCACGAAAAAACTATTTATATAGCTAGAAAATATACTCACGGCCGCCGATGATGAAGAAAATGAAACCCTAGAATTCAATAATTCCTTTTCAAACTGATTCTTTCCCTTCGCAGAAATTTCGTGATTGCCCAACTTATGGCGGAGATATATTTATACAGGTAAGGATTGATTTCTAGCCACTAATCTTTTCAAATATTACGGTATTGCCCTTTACAGGTAATAATTTAATTAGGAAACCAAATCTTGTTTGTATTTCGCTAGGGTTTCCTGTAATCCATATATATAGAGTTTTATTGTTAAAATACTTTATACTACTCTATTTTTATTATTTAGACAATATTACATTATTAAATAATAATTTAACTAAATTTTATTAATATAATTTTGATTTATAATTCATTGTATCATACTCCCTCCGTTTCAAGTATTCCAACACCTTTCTTTTCGGCACGGAACTTAAGACGGGGTGTTTAGTGTGTAAAGTGTAATGTGTGTAGGGATGTGATGTGGTTTATGTGTTTAGACATATTTTTAAACTAGAGCATCATAAATGCATAAAAACATATCCATGTTTGATCTTAAATGAAAGATCGTATCAAGACCTTTAATTTGATGTAAAAATCATAAAAATCGAATAACAAACGATAAAGTTATGATAGTTTAAACTTTTAGGATTTAAATTATATTGGGATACGTGCTGAGAGGTGAGTGGACGATGAGATTTAATTAGATAATGTTAAGTGTAATAAGGGAATTACTAATTGTACTATTAATTAGCTAATTATTTCCCAAAAAGAAAAGGTGTCAGAATACTGAGTGTCGGAATACTTAAGACGGAGGGAGTATATTCGATTTATTATTAGATTTTGAAATTTTATTTAATTTAACATTATATCAACAATAATTTAACAGCCTCTAATATAATTTATTCATATAATTTAAGATACAATTTTATTAATTACTCCCTCCGGCTCAAGATTCGTGAGACTTTTCTTTTTTGCATTTTTGGCACGCATTTCAACGCTTCTCGTTGATGGGTCTTAAAATGAATTTTTGAAGTATTTTTCTTTTTACGGGATACTACGACACTCGTAGTATCCCGTAAAAAGAAAAATACCTCAAAAATTCATTTTAAGACCCATCAACGAGAAGCGTTGAAATGCGTGCCAAAAATGCAAAAAAGAAAAGTCTCACGAATCTTGAGCCGGAAGGAGTATTTAATATTTATGACACGTTATAAATGTTAATTATGTAAATAAAAAATATTATAAATAGAGTATGTATATAGAGTATGTGGTTGGAATAGAAAAATTATTGATGATCTGGACACATTAATTGTGTCCACGTCCACAATTCAATTAACATTTCTCTAAATTAATATGTTTAATATTTTTTTAATAAAATAATAGTGACATGCAGGTATTTAAATTTACATCACTTAGAATTCTTTTTGGAAAACCATAATTATTATGGCCGTGTGTTTGTACCTTTTAGGGTGACACTGGATTTGGACCTTTACATTTAATTATTGCAGTATAATTTTTATAAAGGTAATAAAATCAATTATGATACTTAATTATTCTTTCCACTTTACCCATTTCTCTTTAATTATAATATTATTATAAAATTGCAATATTATTTAATACGTTTCTTTCCGTTTATGAAGGCAATAATTCATCCATGTCCTCTCATCCATTTGTATTAAATAGTATTATTCTTTCAATTATTCTTTACCATGAATACTTGTCAAAAAGTGGATCATCACCAATCTTTTAGGTGTGGATATAAGAATTCTTGATAATCCTTTGGCCTATAATAAACCTTAGATAATAATGTGTATATTGCCAAAAAAAATAAAATGAGTTGATTAAGTTATTCAGTCAATGAATTTGTGTCATTCAAAATTGGACCAATTTTTTGGACTAGTCGTTGATAGTGGTACTCCACTTTAGTAATTACCATTTTTATTTTCCCTTCAAATTATTATTATTATACAATATTTATTTCACAAACATTGGTATTCTAATGGAATTATTCAAATATTATGTATACTGTGTGTGTTTATATTTTTATGAAAGATTATGCCTAACTTTAATAATGAATAATGATCAATTTAGATAATCATGGCCCAAAAAGAAGAGAATCATAGAAAGACAAAAGTGAGATTTGTGATTGCACATTTCCTTCCCAAATTTGTAGGCTTGTGGGCCATAGCGATAAAGATGCTTTAATGGAGATTTTAAATAATAAATAAATAAATTATAGTAGTATAAAAAAATAAATCTGACTCAGTCACAGATATGTGTGAGCTGTATTTTGTTGTACCTAGTGCCTACTCTTAGTAGAGGACAAAAATGGCATGTTTGTATAATGCCCTTCTCAAATAAAGTGAAATACAATGTTATTTCCGTCTCATTATATTAGTCTCATTTATATTTTTATCCGTCTTACTTATTAGTTTCATTTCCTAAAATGAAAATAAATATTTAGTTATAATTAACTCTCTTTATTTAGAGTTAATTATAATCATATATCTACCCCCTTGGTTATTGTGCGCATCTCACATCTAAATGAGACTAATACCATATGAGACTGAGGGAGTATATAATAAGGATTTTTAATGCCCCAATGATAATTTTCTTTATTACTACCTCCAACTTATGAAAGTAGTCTTATTTGTATTTGACACAGAAATTAAGTAATGAGAGAATATGTGGCTATAATCAATTTTTAAGAGAGAGAGTTAATTGTAATCATAATTTTTTTACCTTTTAAAGAAATAAAACTTATAAGTGGGATGTACTAAAATGGCAAATAAGACTACTTTTATGGGTTGGGGTAGTATTTCATGCTTTATAGGAATTTCCTGCGAAGCATAATTGGCCCCCTTTATTGCGTAGCGTAGTGATTTTGTATCTCAAGAAAATATGTTGCAATCCTAACCACATTTCATTCTTAAATGTCACCATCCTTTTTTATTAAATATTAAATATACGCATCGTGTTTTCATGAGACAATATTCCTTTATTGGTTAACTATTAGTGGTGGATAAGATTATCTTGGAAGATAATTGAATTAAATGCTAGATAAGATTATAGTGGAAGAGTATTGAATAGCTTCATGCAAGAATCGCACTTAACTAAATTAAAGAAGCATGTATACAACACATTTCAGCTAGTGAGACGGTTTCCTTCTCAACTACTCCCTCCGTCTACGAAATATACGCATAAAACCTTTCAACACGCACTTTAATGAGCCTTAAACTTTATCTTAATATCTACTTTTCGGCATATTAAAATGTATGCCGAAAGATTATGTGTACATACTTCGTGGACAGAGGGAGTAATAGATTGAGAGTTCGAGCCATCTGTATGTGTACGTGTAAACGAGTGTGTTGTATTGTATTCTCTATGTCCTATTTCACTTGATCTATATATTTTTTGGGCATAAGTATTAAGACATGGGTAGTTAGGGCGATTTTTATCCTTTAACTGCTTCTTAATTAGATTTCTTTTCATGCGCACTTCGAATGGATAAAGGGCGGCGTCGTGGCAACGCTGAGCGTGGGGCAGCAGTGCCGATTCTGAAAGTGGATACTTAGTCATACCAAATTCCAGTTTTCATGTTTGAAAGTTTAAGACTTCGATCTTAAAATCAAATAAAAGAGATAGCGATCATGCGGCGGCGGCAAAATAGTGAGCCCGCCAAAAAATCGAAGACGAAAGAAACACGTTATTCACGATTAAGTGGCACTAATTAAGGAAGTTCGATGCCGGTCACACTTGACCATTTTTCAAATTGTAAGAGTATAATTTTGGTTAATATTTGGCGTGTCATCTTTCGTATGAGTTGATGCATATCCGATGGTTTTGTTTTGTTATTATTATTATTTTTTTTTTGGGGGGGGGGGATAATTGCTTAACCAATGTTCAATAATCGTTGATTCGCGAATAAAGGAAAATTAGTTTAAACGACGACGTTCAGTGGCACAACTCGTGAAGAATACGTCAAAGTGGATTGGTGAGCAAATTAGGGTTTCTTACGTAGATGTTTCTTGTCACTTTCTTAGCAGTTTCGATTCTTTGGCATTGTATGCGTGTCTACAAATGAGGCCAATTTCTAATTATTTTTACAAAAAGAGGAGTCCAAAAAGCATATTCGAAATCCACGAGATATAGTATTAGCAGTTGATTTATTTTATCATCTCTCTGTTTTTTTTTTTCCACGTTTGTTCCATCCTTACTGTTATGAAACAAACACAATAATTATACGAAAGTAATAAAATACACGTGATTTGTTTACTCAGTTCGTCACAAATGATTACGTCTGGGGCACTGCCAAACTAGGGATTACACTATATTTTCGGATGATTAATTACAATGAGAAGACGGCTATTTAAATAGCTAATAACCGAGCTATAACCCTAAACCCTTTAAGATCGACATGGGCCTAATAAACGTGGGCCCAAAATCCCCATCCACAGGGGCTACCGCCTCTGAACCCCCGTCCAACTCAGCGGCGAGTTGGATCGCCGGTATTTGGGCCTGTTGTACGGTCCTGTTTCTATACACTAACACTTACAGATGTGAAAATTTTAAATAGTACTTTTAAGAATATTTTTGTTGAATTGAACATAGGAAAAAGAACTAAGGATAAAGTAGTATATTTTGCGGGCTACAATGACGTACTGCGTAAATTTAAATAAATTTTGAAAATATTTATATTACGTAGTGAGTTATATGAAGTTTTTATTTTAAATTAGCGACTAAATTTGTGGAACGTGCAAATATAGTAACTGACACTTAATTTGTGGGGTGAAGGGAATATTATTATTTATTCTTTATAATTATATCTAGTAGAATATGGGCCTAAAACAAACGGTAGCCCATTTTATATTTAACCAGTATCTATGAACAGAATTTGCCTCGCTGTAATAGGCCAACCAGGCCCACTAATAGACATTAAAAGTTTTTATTTTTTTTCGTTAGTTTACTGATTTAATTAAGTCCAGTATTTTTGGACTTGATATTCTTTTCTAATTTGTTTTATTTAAATCAATGTCCCAAAATATTCTCGAATTATGCTTTAAATTAACCTCACCCTTGTACAATATTATCCCTTCATGCTTTTTATCCAAACTTCAACATTATTAATTAATTTAATTACTATAATGCACTTACATTTATTTTTTCCTTTTTTTTTAGTCACACATTGTTTTTTGTGCACGAATGGGCCACAACTGCAAATTGTGGCGTTATCAATAAACGTGAGTATGGGGAAATAAATTATCATTATTTTCTCGCATTATTTGAAGCATATTCCCAAACCCTATTCCAACATTGGAAAAAGATATTTATCTTAGAAAAAAGATTGATCTAAAAATAACATTGGAAAAAGGATATTTAAGAAGAAAGATTGTTCTAAAGAAAAAAATGGGGAAAAAGATCGAATAAGCCAACTCATCATGATAAGAGCCATAAAATTTAAAGCATCTCAAATTTAGAAAAGTTTCCTTAGTATGAAAGCTTTAAAGAATAAAGTAATCTAAAACGTGTGCATGTTGATGATCCAAAGTAAGAAGAATTTAAAGAAAATTGACCATAACTTCTAAAGTTCAAATCAATTTCCATAGGAAATATAGGTAGGGGCCAACGTAGTTAGTGGGTTAAGTGGATTATATAATTATGTTTAGGCTCCGTTTAGTAGCTTTTATGAGAAAATTTTAGATAAGATAAAAATCACAAAGTACTGTTCAGTCGAGATAATTTTAATGATGTACTGTATATAGTCAATATAATTTTATTTGAGGAAGAATGTCGGATAATTTATTAGAAAAGAACAATAATTTTATCATGGATCGTACCTATTTCAAAAGTCTTCGAGATAACTTATTTAGGATATCAAATTCTCTTGATTACCAAATGACGCCTTAGGTTATAAATAATTTTTTTATTATCGAGAGAATAATTACCTAAAATTTTAATATTATTCATAGATCAAATTGACCTCGAAAGGCAATTAATTGTAATTTAATAACATATGATTTATTAGATTAAACCTAAAAATCTGGGATACTAAACCGACTGTTTGAATTGACTTAGTATATACTCTCTCCGTCATCTTTTACTTAAGCCCGCTTTTATTATTCTGAGTCTATTATTATAATAAAATTAAGGGGACGTAAAGAGCAGATTTTTGTGAATGAAACACACGTGCATTTGATCTGGTAATAATAATAATAATAATAATGGTTGATTAGTATTGTTTATATATCTCAAAATTATTTCCTTAAGCCGTCGACAATAACGTTTTTCATTAACTGCGCCTTCAAATAAAAAGCGTGAATGCAATTTTATTTTTCTTTCAAAAAAACAAAAGCGTTTATATATCATTTTGTTTTAGCTCTCTCTCTCTCTCTCTCACACTCGCTTCGCACTTCCGCTGCAAACAGAGGTGAGGTCAAATTTCAATCATCTTCTGATCTCTTTCTTTTGGCGAAAACTTAATAAAAATCGCCCCCTTTTTACAAATGTGAGAGATTATGCTGTGCAATACGCATTCATATGTTTTTTTTGTTCTTTCTATAGTTTCGGGACTCGATCTATACATTTTTTTCGCGTTCATTCGCTTTTCCTTGGTTGATATTTTGTGTAGATTGGAATATCTTCATCATTTCATATTCAAGGTGAAATCGGAGGGGAAAAGTGAAAGAGGAGAAGAGAATGGGGTACATCGGAGCGCATGGAGTTGCGGCGCTGCGCAGGCACAAGTACAGCGGAGTCGATCACTCCATAGTGTCGAAATATGTGCTGAATCCTTTCTGGACCCACTGCGTCAACTTATTCCCTCTTTGGATGCCGTAAGTTCAATCGGTGTGTGCGTGGGGGGGGGGGGGGGGGGGGGGATTTTGCCGAGCTGTGGTGTTCGGCGTGATTCTTCTGAATCTTTATCAGTATATGTGTTTTTCTTAAGATGCAGTATGTGCTTTCTTTTGAGTTGTGTGGCTGTTGAGTGCTGAGTAATGATTGCAAGATTTGATGATTTTCTGATGTTTGTGTAAGATAGAATTGCATTTTCTGTGTGCGCCTAGAGGGTGAAAAGGGCTTAGTTTTTGCTCAAATATTAGAGGGAAATTTTGGGATTTGGTGAAAGATGTGTTATTGTTACTCTTATAATTCTTATAATTAATTGTGAGAAGATTTGAAGGGGATGTTTCTACTGTGAGCTATCACGTATACTGAAGTTAGTTAGTGTTTCTTAGTTTCGACTTTCGAGTGTAAAACTGGTTTTTGGGTCCAACTTTGGTCTGCTAATAGGTTCTTGTTGGTGAAGTTCTCTTAGTGATTGGGACATTAACTTCTTGGACATGTATGAGCTGAAATTTTCTTCTTCTGCTGAGATTATATATTTTTCTAATTCTATAGTCATGATATTGGACACTTTCATGAATGAGTGCACCTTTAAGTGATAATTCTTCTTGTCCGTTGTACTCACTTTCACTGATGGTAACTAATATATATTCATTTTCCTTTTGTGCATGGGCTGAGTTTGCAGACCTAACATGGTCAGTGCTTCCGGATTACCTTCTCATAAACTTTTGAGTATTTATCTGTAGTTATCATCATTTTTCCACCGTGTATTGACATCTCAAATGCTATCTTTACTTTCTACCCAGATTACACTTACAGGATCCATGTTTTTGGTTACATCTGCATTGCTTGGATATGTGAGTGCTCTCTCTCTTTCCCCCTCTCCATCACGCGCGTACACACTCACACACACACACATAAAGACTGTCGTCCGGTGTTCTTTTCTCCATATCAAGAATGTTTCATATGAATATTGAATGACTTTAAGTTCATTTTTGAGCTATAACTGTATGTATGTATTCATCTACTTGAAAACTATCACTCATATTGTGATGCTAAGTACTATTCACCATTTTTTTTTTTTTTTGTGAATCATTCTTTTTCCTGCGAACCTGATTTTATGATCTTATGCAGATATATTCACCTCAATTGGATTCACCTCCTCCTAGATGGGTTAATTTTGCCCATGGATTATTGCTCTTCTTATATCAAGTAAAACTCAGATCTCTGTTACTTTTATTATTTCAGACTGAATCTCATGATTCCAAACAACACAATTGTAAAAAATTTCAATTCCTTGTCGTTGTTTGACCAAGAGTTTGTTGCTTATTGTCTATCATTTCCTGTCTTCTTAAAATTTCCCACTAGACTTTTGATGCTGTTGACGGAAAGCAAGCGAGAAGGACAAATTCTTCTAGTCCATTGGGAGAACTTTTTGACCATGGTAACGTTTGTCTCTATAATCATTTATCATTCTTTGAATTTGTTACTGCATTCTATTCTTCTTTGCATTCGTATAGTGCTCCCAGTAATCTTAACCTAATTCTGCTTCAACAAATCTCAGGGTGTGATGCTCTTGGATGTGCGGTATGTTTTTGGAATATCTTTTATTTTGTTCAGGGTGTTCCCACACTTATGCTGCTTGAATCATCACTTTATCCAGTTTGAGGCCTTGGCCTTTGGAAGCACTGCCATGTGTGGTGGGAGTACTTTCTGGTTCTGGGTTATATCAGCTGTCCCTTTTTACTGTGCTACGTGGGAGAAGTAAGTTAATGGGTGGATTTCAGTATAATTTATTTCTTCTTGATTTTTGTTCAGCCCTTCCATCTGTTCTATTCTGTATGCTACAAGCTGTGAAAATTTATGGCTCCTTCTTGTGTTGCTACTCTCAGAATGTCATATTGCTATGTTTTTACTAATTTATCAGTTGTATTGTTGCAGCTATTTCACCAATACACTCATTCTTCCAATCATTAATGGACCTACTGAGGGTCTTCTGCTGATATACACGGTCCATTTTTTCACTGCTTTTGTTGGTATATCACTTTGCTTCCCTGCTTATACTTAAAACGTCTTGATTTGTTGGTGTACTAAATTTTATGCCACCTAGAACACCAATGCTTGAATTTGAATGGCTTTCTCTTCAGGTACTGAGTGGTGGGGTCAGCAATTTGGGAAAAATTTCCCATTATTCAGCTGGGTTCCCTTTGTCAGTGGTGAGTTAGAAGATTTTGAGGATTAGTAATATTAACATTACCATGCTTATTCATCACTTCACTGTTGCTTGGTTTCAATCTGATATAGGTAGCTTATGTTTAGTTCTAATTCATTACAGTCACTGTTAATCGCTCACCATAGAGAGTCACTTTGTTGACTTTGTGCCCCTTTTATTTATTGCTTTTGTCGTTTGCTTTTTAATACCTTCCTTTTCCCCAGAACTGCCGATGTTTAAAGCTGCACTGTTTATGATGATAATCTTTGCGGTTATACCTACAGTTTCATTCAAGTGAGTACAATTTCATGTCTTGACCACAAAAAGATGCTTGGTGAAAGAATTTACTTATCTACTATTCCTCCATTGTGGATGGAACCTTTGGACCCAATTGTTCTTAATACATTAACATATTCACGTATACTAGTCATAATATGATATCAGTCGCGCATTATATACAGATTTGTTAATATTTTGCATTTATAAAATCAATTGTTAGAGAAGGCTGGTTCCAAAATAGAGGAAAATGCATATGGAGACTTGTTTGTTTAAAAAGTGGCGATTGCGCCTCTTATAGAAGAGTTTTTCAATCTGACAAATCAAATTCGCGTCTAAGTGACTAACATCTAAATGTCATTTGTTTCTTATCAATAAAAGCTACCAAATATATCTCAGTAGATTTGTTTGGATCTGCTTTAAATATCTGTCATATGTGTGCAGTGTGTACAATGTGTATAAAATTGTTCAGGCAAGAAAAGGAAGCATGCTGCTAGCTTTGGCAATGGTATGCACATATTACAAACCTACAATAGCTCGTATTACATTTTTTTTTATCAAAACAAATCTCTCTTTCAAATTTGAATTAATATCTTGTTCTTATTTCTTGACAGCTTTATCCCTTTGTTCTGCTACTGGGTGGAGTTCTTTTCTGGTATTGCTTCGATTTCATCTGCTTTATTTTTCAGCTGTGTTTATACTTTAACATTGGGTATAATTTTGCAGGGACTATCTGTCTCCTCTTGATTTGATGGGGAAGTACCCACACCTTGTCATATTGGGTATTGGTTTGTCATTCGGGTTCCTTGTGGTAATATTTCCTTCTACTCATGAAGTTTTGCTGCATAACAAAAACTACTGTCACAAATAAATAGATAAATAATAAATTTCACAGGCTTCGTTATTGTAAAACAATAACTAAATCAATTGTTTTGCAGGGGAGGATGATTCTTGCTCACATATGTGATGAACCCAAGGGCTTGAAAACAAGCATGTGCATGGTACTAGCATCTTCCTTGTCAGAATATTATGGATTATGAATAATGAGATGACATTATCTAATCACAATGAAAATGAATAAATATTCTGATGAATATGATTACTAGGTTATTTTATTTACGTAAACAGGAAAGTTTTGCTTGAGCCACATTTGTGCAGAAGCCTTTCAACTTATGTTTTACTCTTTGCAGTCACT
Source organism: Mentha longifolia (assembly GCA_001642375.2). NCBI lineage: Eukaryota > Viridiplantae > Streptophyta > Magnoliopsida > Lamiales > Lamiaceae > Mentha > Mentha longifolia. Next base: position 27,753,927 of record CM038121.1, read on the forward strand.
ATTATATCTGCCTTTCGCCATTGCTAATGCACTCACTGCCAGTCTAAACGATGGGTATGTGCTGAAGAACTATTTTGCTCTTGTATTCTCAATGATATATATGATTTTTAATATCTAACACATTAAAATCTTCTTATTTGTCACAGGGTACCTCTCGTTGATGAGTTCTGGGTTCTTCTTGGTTTCTTCTCCTACTCAGGTACGAGCTTTCGCATATATTGCATACAGAACGTTTTTCAATTATTTCTTGAAGTAGATAAAATAAAACTCAAAAATATCTGGAGTTTAGAATTCTATTAATCATACTCTTATTTTTTGTAAACAGCGGTGCTATACATGCATTTCGTTACATCCATCATTCATGAAATTACAACAGCCCTCGGAATTTACTGCTTCAGGTAACAAATTCGTGTGGAACTACTAATATCCTTCTTCATCATTCAAATTTGCCTAGTTACGGTGATTATTGTTATGATTCTGTAAAATAATCGATTCTCTGTTACATCTGAATGCAGGATTACTAGAAAAGAAGCGTAAGCTGCGACTACTGCATAGCTTCAACTCTGCGAAAACGAAAGAGATGGGAGTCCTCCATCTGCAAAGAACGTTACTTCAGATTTCCTAGTTCGTGACTAGGTTTTTACGTGTTCGTTGTTGTAATTTTGTCCAAATTAGGCGAGTTTCCACACATTTAACACTTAACGCCCATTGCTTACCATGCATTAGAATTTATGTAAGCTTTGGCTCCTTTTATTTCTAGAATTTATGTGATACATATATAGCATGAATTTTGTTTTGTTTTGTTTTCTGTCTCATCAGAATATGCATTAGACTTGATTGAATAGCTTTGATTTTATATATGAGGACTACGTGCTGAATTTTTTCAAGAATTTGGAATGAAGCCAAACAACATTTTCTTTTGATGATTTCATTTAGAATCATGAAAAAATGAACAAAATTACAATTTCACTGGCTCTACGAATCGTGTTATAGGGCAGAAACAGCAACAAGATGTATTGGCACAGCCAGGAATTCTTACTCCAGAATTCTCCGCTTCTCCATCGTTGCAACGACAAATGCATCTCGGGTGTTTGCACGAAATATCTTGGCTTTGACAATCTTCGTCTTTCACACAACCTCCGGCTTTAGCATTTGATGGTATCGAAGCCTCTATCAAATGAAAACAATAACAAGTTGATCATTAGAATTTAGAAAATCTAAAACTAATCCTAATTTCTTGAGAGGTCCAAAGTAATGAATTCATAGGAAAATGCTTCTTGAAAAAAAAATTCTAAGAACATTTTTACAACAGAGGTAGACGACGAACCAGAGAGATGAAGCAAGAGGGAGGCAAGCAAGAATGCAGCAACTATGCAAGATTTCTCCATTCTTAGTTTTTGTGATATTTCATATGTCCCAGTTTTCAGTGCTGCTGTATATATTTCATCTCAAATTTACGGTTATGTATATGCATGAAAAAATGTAGTAATCTTTATTTTGAAAAGATTTTGGCAAATTTTATTCCAACTATGCAGCTGAGATTCAGAGCATTAATGGCAACAAAAGATGTTGAAATATTCGAATAAGAAATGTTCTTACGTGAACAATCACTGTACATTATCATTTTACATATTTTTTTCTGATTATATTTTGCATGTGGAGTTAAATAGGCTGTTACCTGATATAGTCGAAAAAAATCCCATTATATTGCAGCCTCCAGCCATTTTGGCAGTCTAAGTTCAGCCTTCAATCCAAGTCTTGTAAAGAATATAGCATACAGAAGATGCAGCAAGAATACGAAGAAACCACAATTTAGCAGAAGCTGTCAAGAAATTGAGCTAGTGTAAGTAGAAATCACAGTGTTTGAGATTGAAAGTGATTAATCGCGCTTACCAGAAACCCAAAGATGAAGTATATGAGATTCATTGAAGGAACCGCAATGATGCCTATGGATGAGAGAATGAACGTGACAAGAGCATGAACATTGATCGTAATCTACAATATACAAAATATTATTGATTTTGGTTACTGGAATAGTAGTATGGAGTGATATAAGACGAGAATAGACTGTTGGTTACCAATGCCAGAATATTTTCTCCGATTAAATATGAGGCAATAACAACATTAGCCAGAGCTCCTATAGCTCGAACCTGCAAATAAAAGCCACATTTTTATCTCACTCACATAAAAATGGAGAGAGATTGGAAGAGAATTTAAGGGTGAAGTTATACAATTGCGCACAGGGAGACTGAGGTACGCCAATTTGCCTTTGACCTGACAAGAGTTTGCAGAATGTTATGATTTGTGTCGTTTTTGGTCTCACAACGAGCGATTTTTCAAGTACAGAGAGAATGAAGAAGATGGCAGTAACCGAGAGAGATCCAAATGCATTAGACAGAAACCAGTCTTACAGAGTTATAGCAACGAGTTAGTCTATCAGATAAGCTTGTACGTACATGATGCCTACCTCCACAAAGTGCCCATGATGAAACCAAGGAAACCATGCAATAACTGGCAAAGGATATAAGATCAAATTAGAAGCCACTTTAAAACTTATCGAAACAGATAATAATCTGTGACCATACAAATAAGTCTAAAAGGTGCTTTGAAAGTCTAGGAATGTGATACTCCCAAGCTATCACGACACTAATATCTGAAAGCGTGTCTGTAATAATTCAGAACGTAGATATTGAGTTGGCCAAAGCAACTAATCTAAGATGTGTTATTTCAATGGAAGTACCGAATTACAGTAAGAAGAGGAGAAATTGCAACAGGCAGTGCATGCCTTGCTACCTGATTTGACTCTTTAATGTTACTTGAAAGTCTATAATGACATAACAATTTTCAAGCAGAAGCTAATCCTCTCATATAGAATTTCATTTTTTCTGACTTCCTACTAACTTATTGGTAGTCACTTAATCAAGTCCCTTTTAAAGACCTTAAGTATGTTCTCATGTCATTGCATGCTATCATGTCTGACAAAATCAAGTATCAAGAAAATTAATCCGATAATAGGCAGGCATACATAAACAAGCAAGGGCAAGTACATTTCATATAAAAGATAACCGAACTCACCAAATATGTAATTGCTTTCACGGGTCCGGATAAGACAAATAACAAAACAGTTGTTGCCACCTAACAAGATCATGAGAAAATACGATCACATCATCAACATCAAACTCTTAGAATAAAGACATGCTCAACAATCAATCTCAGAGCACAGCATACCATGGTTTTCCTGCCAGCTGCAATACCCCATCTCATAGTGGACAGAACAATTGGCAACGCAAAGAAACACGCAAAATATTTCTGAGGAAATCAACATGGAAAGTAGGTCATTGAGAAATGGAAGCCATTGCATTTACTTGCCACAGAAACTATCATATCAAATTCAACTCGAAACCATTCCAGTTCTAACACTTTTCCATCCCAGAATAAATTACCCTTCCCTCGGTTTATCTCAATTCCATGTTTTAACTTCCTTAAAATCTTTAGGTTCTTTCCTATCATGGGATTAAGACATTATTGGCTGCAGTTTAGTATGGAAACATCATTCTCGAATTCAGCAAGATTCAAGAACTAAATTGTACTACATAATATCACCAATAAACCATGGCAAAGCTCTGAATACCATCAAAGAAATTGCCATAGCTTTACCAAGATTCTAACAATCGTCCCCGGTTAAAAGGGCCCCAGCTCGATGGAAAATCAATAAAATAGAACGGTAGAAGAGGGAAAGGGAATACCTCAATGGCGAGAGAGTTGCTTAAAAGAAAGGCTAACGCAGAAACAGCAGCAAACATTGCGCACTCCACCAACCGTAAAGTCTTCCGATAAACCGCGCCGTCTTCCGCTAGGTATTCTTCAAAATCCTCAATTTCTTCTTCATCTTTGTTCTTACCGATCGAAAATGAAGTCGCCGCATTGATCTTCGAATTCCTCGCATGCTTGGTAAAGAAGCAGAGAGGTCCGACGACGAGAGGTGAAAGTTTAACAATTTGTTCACGGGAGGTGAGGGAAAGGAAATGGGGCTCCGGCGGCCGGATACTGAGCCGGTGGCGGTTACGGTGGTGGCGGTGGTGGCCGTGGGTGTGGAGGTTGAATTTCAGAACACTCATTATCTGTGTGGAGATAGAATAGAACTAAGTATCGGTTTATTCAGCCGTTGTTTTCTTCATTTATTTTCTTTGATCAAATAAATAAATTGTATTCAAGAAAACTACATTGAGCTTCGTCTCATAAATAACTATCTGATTTCTCGATTGTGAGATCCTCCACTATTGCATTATTTAAATTCTCTATTGTAATTCCTTGTTGTATCTAACCATCTCGATTGAACAGTTATCACATGAGCTACTTAAAACGAAATATTTTTTCATTGATTATGATTCTCGATTGAAATTTCGTGTTGTATCTCTTGAGCTACTTAAAACGAAATACTTTTTCATTGATTCTGATCCTCTATAGCATTTCATGTTGTATCTCCTGTTGCAATGATTCTGATCTTCTATTGCAATTTCATGTTGCAACGCCGATTGATCATACATGTCATAAATATGAGACACACTTGGGTCAGCCAGAAGTACCGTGCGGACGGCTAAAACACTGACACTTTTATTCGTGTAGATTAGCATTTTTCTGTATAAAGATTTACACTTTTAAAAATTAATATTTTATTCGTAAAATAATTATATTAAAAATTGACACTTTTATAGATTAACATTTTTCTGTATAAAGATTGACACTTTGACCCGGCCACACTATATAGCCGACCTCACCCAAGTTTTTGTCCATAAATATTTCAAAATCAATAATTTTTGTTTATAAAAACCTCTAATTATCGTTTATTTAGAAAATATTTATGAAACGTTGATTTAGAAGATACGATATGAAATTTCAACAGAAAATTTGAATCGGTTTTCTACCGTGATTCACAATTTAAAGCACAGTTGGAGGAAATTACAGAATAAGTTCAAGATTCGAAAACACTGAGCAAAGAACACAACCCACGAAAAGATTAATCCATTTCTTTTGAGAATATTACAGTATTGCAAAATCTCTTTTGATTCATGGCATAATTTTGATTTGCAGTAAAAGGCTTCAATTTTCATGGATACAATGCAGAAACCGAGTTTTCTTCTACTGTAAAACGCCAGAATCTTCAAAGCTATGTGAAAATAGCAACTTTGGTAGTGATTTCTTGAGCAAGATCCAAGCTTTAGTAAGGGTAGCCAGAAGTACAACTTCTCTCCTTCCAAGAAATCATCTTTCTCCGATCCCTACCTCGAAAAGATCGAGTGATAAGCTCACCCGTTACTGGCTTGCATAAACCAACATCGATAACCGAAGTAGACCTCCTCTCAGAAGATAGATTCCCATCATTAAAGAAGAAGTCGAAAAGCATAGCAAGACAAAGAACTTGGTGACCTAGGACGGAATTTTCTTCGTCTAAAGGTATCGTCCTCATAAGGTGAATATTTACCTGTAACATATGAAGAATAAGAGGACGATACGTAGAAGAGGACGACAGATGCTATAAGGATTAGAAAAGCAAGATGCTCACCTCTGCTTCCATTGCAGAAAGTTCATTGAAAAACTCGGAACATATTTTTTCCGAGTTATTCTTCCCTTGTAATGAATTATACAAACTCAGATCAAACTGAGGAGGCCTCAGAGGATATTCCTTACTAATCTTTACCTGAGAAAAATTAAAATGTCGAGTGAGTCGCTAGCAATTTAGTAATGTTCAAATGCAAAAACTATGAAATCTAACCTTGGCTTTGAGTGTCATGATCCTATCATCATTATCCAACTTCCGAACTAGCACAAGAGTATATTCTTTAACCCCATAATCAGCCCATGCATTATCGATCACTGCTAGTCCTCCTTCCAACTGTGATGCATGATCAGATTTCTCCTCTAATTGGATTGAATCATCCTCGTTTTCAGATTCGAGCACGAGATCAATATCTTCTTCTTGCCTTTTAAAGCTTGGCGACTTCCCCTTGTTCATGAGGGGAGATTTGGTACTTGATGAAATCATACTCAGCCTTCCGGAATGCTCGAATTCGGATCCTTCTGAAGGTGTTAGTTTAGCATCATTAACAGCAGTAGCAACTGGGACCAGAGATGGGAGTTCTCCATCCTCTTTTATAGTCTCCATATCTTCTCTGGAGACCCCAGTTTTATTGTGTGCATCAACGTTTTTAGAATCCTGACCTTGTTCAGCGTCAACAACAGAGGAAGATCCAGAAGTCTTGCCTGCAGAAGCCATGGATGACCAGCCACGCAATTTGCAGCTCGGTGTGTGTGAGGCCCATGGGACACTCTCACAGGTCAGAGTTGGCCATTTAAGATTCCCTAGTGAGTCAAGTAATTCCCTGTAAATCAAGCCAACATGGTTTAAATTGAAAGCATAGTTCAGGTTGTAAATGAATCAGAGCCCAGAGATTGAAGGAGAAGAGTTACTGGGGTAATCGAAGCATAAATCAAAGATTCCAATTAAGCACACTATTCAGGAGCACATCAAAGAAAATAAACTGAAAGTTTCTAGGAACAGAACTTTGAATACTAGAAGTAAAAGAGAGAGAAGATTCCCAAGGACCGCTAGAATTAAATATTATAAATTCAAAGTACTCGGTACAGAGCAGAAGAAGAGGCCTAGTTCAACAAGATCTTCAGTACGTCTACAACATCCATTTGTTTCCAGAGCAGTGACTCACACGAGAGCCAGCTGAGCCTTTTTCCGGGCACGAATCCTTTGTACAACAGTCTGCACCCTATTCTGCTGACGATATACTGATAGACCGGATGAGGCAGAAAGATGTTTAGTTGTTTCACTATTTGATTCTTCAGAGACTGAAAGTAATGGTGACACCTCTGGTAAAAAATCAATGCCAGCCAAATGCTGGGCCCATTTGTATGGCCTTGAAGCTCTCGTTTCATCAAATGAAAGGGAATTACCAACACAGAGCTTAGCCGACTGCAAATTTTAAACCTTTTATTATGATTGAAATATAAGGTGCATCAAGTTTATTAATGGCTCTTATAATCTGAAAACAAACCTGCTGAGGGAGCTCCAAGCCAGTGTCATCTGGAAATAAGTTGCACAAAATATTATTTTCAGGAGGTTCTTCAGAACCCTCAACCCCTACGCATACAACATCCAACTTTATCAAGAACTCAAACTTCAAGGCGATGAGTTTTGTTGAGTTCAAGTCTGAAGGCTCATCATCATTTATGTGAAGGATAACTTTAAGTGGATGACTCTGATATATTCCAGACTGTTCAAGATTCTCCTTGCTAGAAACTTTCTTTGGCCGCTTTCTCCTCCTTTGGCCATCATCTTCCTCATCCGGGGCATCATCCTCCAACTTGGAGTTCTCTAAATTTGCTGATACAGCTGAACAAAATAGATCAGAAAAATGTCAGAAAAGGCACATGTATATACGTTAATACATATAACAATAATTACTGTTTAGTAGCAAATTTCAAGATGTACTGTTGCATTGTGAAAACTTAGTAAGGAAAAGCACTTCGAATTATCTCCACGATTGATTACCGGAGTCCTTATTAGCCAGCTGACGAGCATACGCCTGTGCATCCTTTATACTTCCTGTTATCTCCAGTTCAATATCCTCTTCAAAGGCTTCCTTCTGAGCAAGTAACTGAGAGAATACTACATATAGAGGAGGGGGAAGCAACTCTGCTAATTGGAGCTGTTTTAGTTTCTTGGTATGCAGAACCCCTAACTGATTCTGCACAGGCAAGGATGCCTTTTTGAGGGCCTTGAGATGAGAAGGGAGACTTGACAAAAACTTTTTCCTGTTAGCAATTGTCTCTTGGAGTGCTTTCTTTTGAAGTTCCAATTTCTCACGGAGTCTGCATAGCTCTTTACGCTGAAACAATAAATACATCAGACGCCAGTAGAGAAAGTGATGGAAAGATGGAGAGAGCAAACAGATTAAAAATTTTAAAGCATTGCAAATTCAGCTGCAGGCAAGTTACTCTCTGGCTCGGGTCAAAACTAGCATTCTTAGAGTGAAAAATCAACAAAGCAAGCAAATTCATCATCATGAACATTGAAAGATGGACTCATAAAACATCATGCAGGTCATGAAAACGAAAGCAACTGCTGAAAGCATAACAAATTCGTTCACAAGACTTGCCTGGCTGAGCTCGTAATTGAGCCTTTTAAGCATCAAATTGTGTGCACTATCAGATGATAATACAGGGCTTTTGATCTCTTCCGGTGCATCTCTAAAGAATTCTTCCTCAGGTACAAGTTCAATGTCAGGATACTTGGTCTTGAAGTCTTTACAAGCTTTTATTGCTTTGACATAGTGATTTTTCTCATACATCAAGTTGTGAAGCTGCAAGGTTGTCAAGTCTACTGGTGCCTTAGCACGTTCCGATTCCGCTTTAACCCGATCTTCTTCAAGCAAGATGGACCTATTAGCCTGTTGAAGAGCAACCGGAGCTGATGAAGCTGATCGATATGTTACTATTTTGAGCACTATACTTTCAACACACATTGTTCATCCAACTTCACCCAACTTCAATCTACGGTAAATTGTTAATCCAAACGAACCAATGCTCAATTTCTCAATTTCAATATGCTAATCACGCCATTGTTCAATCATAACCCATCCAATCCAAACGAACATGAAATGAAAATCACAGCGCCAAAATCAAAGTAAACCCTAGACGCAACAATTGCAAGCCTTCGTCGGTGAAAACTAAATACGAGAATAAAAACAGTACTGAAGCAGAAATTCAGATGAGCAGAAGCAGAGTAAAATCCAGACCTGACGTAGACTGACAAAATTAAGAAGAGTGTGGGTAACAAGTTCTCGGAGCTGAGATTTGGGCTGAGCTTCTTTCTTAACGGCCAACATCTTGGCGACGATTTCCTCCGTGGAAGACTTGCTCTGCCGCAGCATATCATAAAGCGCCGCCATGTCGACGTTGCGCTCCGGCAGTATTTCGCCGGGCTCCGCCATTGTCACTTCCATTTTTCTCGCACTCCGCTCTCGGTGAAAATAAAAATTATCAAAAATAATTATAAAAAAACGGGTATTTGGTGAAAATATCGTTATCTTTTTCTTATTTTAATTTTATGATTTATATTTCCTCAAAAACTATAGTGTTATGTTATTGTTGCATACTTGCATTCCGGCCATATGGTAGTAGTGATTAATTAATTCGGTTTTATTTGTTTAAGGAATATGAAAAAGTTTTTTTATTTCACTTTACTCGTTAATTTTATATAAATTCCGTAATATTCCCTCCATCCATTTTCATTAGTCATGTTTGTTATTTTCGTCCGTCTTATTTATTAGTTATATTTCCTAAAATGATAAAAAATATTTGGCTACAATTAACTCATTCTCCTTAAAATTGATTATAGTCACATATCATCTAATTCCTTAGTATTTGAGCTCAACTCAAATGTAACTAAACTAATAACAAGGGACAGAGAGAGTTCACTCTTAATCTCAATACAAATTCCAAAATAAATGTTCAAAATGTAAATATCAAGGAATTAGATGATACTCCGGTATATCTTTAATTATTGTCGAAAAATTGAAAAAAAAAATTGTGATATGACACTTAATCGGGAGCAAATATTTTCACTTTAAAAGACGAAAAGAGTATCCTTTTTGCTATAGTTTCAAATAGGGTTGTCAAACATTTGGGTCGGACCAAAATTCATCGGGCCTCAAAAATCAAAACCCAAATTCGGCCCATAAGACCTTTGATCAATTTGAGCTGGGACATGACAGACTGAAATTCCAGTGGGCCTCGAATTTCATAACCCAATCATGTCCAAATTATGGGCCGGCTGAGACTACTCATCAAGCATGACTTTTTTTCGGGCTAATGTTTTGACAGCTCGATACTATCGAACAACAAAACACAACTCAATTAATAAAAACCTATTGAAAAATGGCTACTATGTGCTGACATGAGCATTCTCTGCTTTTTACCCATACTCAAGATTATATATCCAACACCACCAATGTTCTTGAATTACATCTATGACAAATCAAACACTATATTTTCCATATTCGATATACAAATAACAATGCATTATAAGATTTGATTAGCATCAATCCCCTTTCATATACTCCATAATTCGATGAATAAATAACTATCAACATGTTGGAACAATGGGTGAAGAAAGTGGGGGGGCAAAGCTTACAAGAACAGTCACGTTTGGTACGACAAAACTGGTGGAAACAGTTAATCAAACCGCTGTAAACATGTAAACCCAATCACTAAACACATTTTTAAGTTTTGTAATAATTGCAAATACAGTACTTGTAGTTTCGGACACACCAAATAGTAATGTCCTACTGTCAGATGCATGTAATAAACAAGATTAAAGGAACATAATCATTATTACAGCCAGACTTAATTGTCTTTTATGTGGGGGACTAAATTCGCTAATTAAATTAAATTAAATTATTTATATGGGATCGAGCGTGCCTGCCGCGTGTGTGAGCTCCAATCATGTCCTAATTTGTAATTCTGCATGCGCCAATTCGTCACCTTTTAAAAATAAAAATAAAAAAATATATTTAATTTACTGTTTTTATAATTACTACTCATCAATTATTTTGTAAAGTCGCTTTTTATATGTACTCCTCCCTCGATTTTTATTTAAAATTTAAAATTATATGTTTCGAGAAAGTGTGAGTGTCGGTTTGGTGTTTGTGTGTGGTTTCGGATTTTATTATTCATTTTTACTTAAAAAAAATAAATTTAATTTCCAGATATTATGATTCAATCTAAATTTATAATTGATTGACTAGGGTTCAATAATTTGATTAGAATTTATTATTTATTATTAGTATTTAATTTTAATTTTATTAATTAAAGATAAAGAAAAATACTAAAAAAATACGTAACTGTATATTCTAATAAATTATTTGGAAATGGCGAAACTCTGTCAAGTTTGATAAAAAAAGAATGGAATTTTAAGAGAATCAAAGAAGATATCAAATGTCGCTTCTGGAGTTGGTGTGCAGCTAGGGGTAGGCGGCACAATCTTGAGCTTTGTCGATTGGAGTGCAAATTTCTTTTCTACACTTCAATCTAATTTGTAACTGCCTCACACTGGTTCACCTTGTACCTGTGAGTTTACTTCTCGTCTTCAATAAAAATTACTTTTTTCTGATAAAAAAATACATTTTTAATTAATATAATACTCCGTATTAAACTAAATCAGATTATATTGAAATTGAAAAAAAAAAATGTCAAAAAAAAAATCGATTTTAATATACAATTTGTATATTCATCCCTCAAACAAATTGGGTATTAAAGGTAGGGATGTCAATTTAGCCCGAAACCCGTGGGTTTGCCCGAGTAACCCGAGCCAAAAGCGGGTTAGAGTTGAATATTTCTAACCCGAATTTTTTTTTAACCTGAATGGCCCGAACCGAATAGCTCGAAACCCGATAGGGCTAGCCCGGAAGCTTGACAGGTTAGCCCGATGACCCGAAAGTTTTTATTAATTAAGTGTTGAATTTTATTACTTTGTTTCAAATATTAAAATTTATGTCTTGATTCAAATACTTGTGAAAAATATTACAATTTTCTATGCTAAGTTGTATTTATCATAATATTTTCTATATTTTGTATTTCACCATATAATAAAAAATGATTAATATAATCATTAAAAGAAAATTATCTTCATATTTCATTGAGCTACTTATTATATTATGCAAGTTAGATTAACATAATACGAAATAAAGTAGCTTAGATGGTATAACATGAATTATATATTTTTATAAAATTATGATTATAAAAAAATCGTCAACTTCTTGGCCCGACGGGCTAGCCCGAGCCCCGGAGTTTAGGGTTAGGGTTGAAAATTTCTAACCCGAAAAAAACTCAACCTGATTCAACCCGAACCGAATAACCCGAAACCCGATAAGGCTGACCCGAACCCGCTCGGGTTGGCCCGATTGACATCCCTAATTAAAGGAAAATATCAATCAATTTTATTTGATTAAGGAATGTGGCACTACAATAGAAAGACGTTTCACAATATCTTTAAAAAAAAGTAAAGGAATTCAATATTATTTTTAAAAAAAAGAAAAGGAATTCATTATTATTAACGGCTATATCATGCTTTTTGGTGACAAACGATTGTCAAAATAAAGCAGAATTACTATAAGGAGAATTCATCTATTGCACAACGGTATGACCTCCTCTATTGCATCGTTATTAGATGATTGCTACATTTTCACAATATTTTCAAAATCAGCAATAATTAAAAAAAAAATCATAATGAAAAATGAATAATTTTGAAAATATTATGTACACATGACAATCATCTAACAATATAATAAATGATTAAACAATAGAGGATTTGAATTCAATTACTACATGCACATATTCATACGGTTTCTAAAAAAATAACGCCCACAATATCATAAATCAGACACATTTGAGTAAAAACAATTCATGCACTTTACCCACAATATATCTCATCTCCACACTTGAAAAACAAAGAAAATCAAATGAATTAAATTAGCACCAAATTTATGCAGCAGACAAAATAGTACTCAAATAACAATGCAGAGAAGAAAGAAAAAAATTGCAAAAAACATTAAAAAGAGTTGACAAGAGAGACTGATTGATGCGTCCCCCACTACTACTCCACACAGCAAATCAGACTTGTTAACAGCGCCAATTTATAGGACAACCAAATTCATTTTTTCACTCAATTTTTCCATCACTTCACACACACACACAATCATCACCTGCACCAAGAAACCAAGAAACAGAGAGAGAAAGTAGCTAGAGAGAGAAAGGGACAGTGCTTTGCATTCCCCATCACTACTCTTGTAGCTCTGCAATCAACACTGTTTTCTCGGAAAGAAAAACGTAAACCTCACGCCAAGATTTCTTGCCTCTAAAAAAAGTCTTCCTTCTGCATTCTTGATCATTGTTTTCATCGTAGCCTACTAAATTCATTTAATTCGTTCAATTTCTTCACTCCCACTTCATAAAAACTCGATCTTTTTTATTCGGGAGGTGCAAAGATTCAATCTTTTTCAAAATTCGTTGATTTTCTTCACTCCCACTTTATAAAAACTCGATCTTTTAATTCGGGAGGTGTGAAAATTCGATCTTTTTTATAATCGGTGGCGGCAGCCATGAGAGAGAGGGGTAAAGGAGTGGAGGCTTACGGCGGCGATTTTGCAGAGTTCAATTACTCCGCCGCATCGGAGATGCCATGCAGGAAACACCCGAAATCGTCGGCGGTCGGGATCTGCGCTCACTGTTTGAAGGATAGGCTGGTGAAGCTGGTCTGCTCCGAGTGCGGCGAGCAGCGGCTGTCGTCGTGTTCTTGCTCCGACGTCTCCTCCTCGTACCGGAACTCTTGCAGTACGGTGGAGGTGGGGAGTGTTGGGAGGGTTTCGTTTCTGATCGAGAACGAGAAGGAGAAAAGCGATCGCGATCTGATTCCGAAGGGGAGGAGAGGGGAGGAGAGATCGGAGCAGGTTATATTCCTGCGGCGGAGCACGAGCAGCTGCGTCGAGGTGAAGAAGACGAACGGATTCTGGAAAATCAAGCGCTTATTTAGGAAGAGAAGCAAAGGATGTGAGAGAAACGGCGAATTCTCCGACGACAAGAGCGAGATTTGGGTGTCGGACATCATGGGCGTGTCGCGTTCGAGGTCGCTCTGCAGCTTCAGCGGCGGCGGCGCCGCCGCCGGCGAAGGGATGAGCGACTGCGCGCTCTCGAGCGCCAAGATCTCCGACGTCACGAGCTCGATCTTCGTCGATTCCGATAAGCAGTTCGGATTCCTCAACGATTCGGAGCCGCGGCGGAGCGGGTTCAGCGAAATTCCGGCGAGGAGAATCAACGGCGGCGGGGTTGATCAATTGACTCAATTCGATCGGACTTACAGTGTTCCGAACCGGAGCGTTTTTCCGGCGAAGGAGAGCGACTTCACCGCCATGGATGAGTCGGCCTTCATCGACTTGAAGCTCGATTTGTCGGCGGAGTCGAAGGAGGCTTGCGGCGGCGACGGCGGCGGCGGATTCGAGAATGTGGGTCGTTTTGCAAATACGAAAAGTAGTGGGGGGTCTTGCAGAATAACGGTGAATGATAGAGGATTGAAGAGAGGGGGGAGGGGCCACAAAGTTTGGAAATGGATATTTAAGTATAATAATCATGCAAATAAGAAGGAAGAAGAAGAAGAATAGAAGATGATGTTGTTAGATCTTGAAATTTGTGATTATTGTTTCTTTATTATCTATGTTTGTATACAAGTTATGTTTTCTTTTATTATTTAAGTGACTCAATTAATTGAATATGAATAGAATTAATTGCATCACTTATATTTTTTATTCTATTATTTTTAGTACAATTTGTCAACAAGCTAAGTCCAAGTTGACATTCTAATAAATAAAAGAATTATTTAGCACATGGAATTTATAAGGATATAACAATTTCTTTCTTCATTTAATTATGGGTTAATACCTAAAACTAGTCATTTTCATATTGTAGACCAAAATTTTAGCCATAAAAATAAAAAATATAAATACTAGTCACTTTTTATGTTAATTAACCCATTTACCCTTAATGAATTGAAAAAGAAACCTACCAAAAACACACTAACCAGCCGCCTGCTTCCTTTCCTCTTCTGCAAATTTTCTCTCTCCAACAACCATCGTCTTCTCTCTACCTAGCTCTTCAATACACGAGCTAATGTTCAAGAATACACAAGTATATCGAACTCAAACTCGTGTATTCATCAAATGTTGCACCACTACCGCCATCTCTCTTTTCTCCCCCAAATCCGCTGCCTCTCATTCCGAATCTGCCGTCGTTGTGTCTCAGATCCACCACCGCCACTAATCTCCTTTCTAGATTCTGAGTTTAGTGTATTAAATCGGGAGCAGCAGTGCGTGTCAATGATGGCTAGAATAGGAAGAACGAGGGTGGCTGCCGCTGGAGATGGTATTGCCAGTGGCAACGCTAAAAGTTGTTGTCGATTCCGCGAATAAACGACTCTTCGAATACACGAGTTCATTGGATTCATGTATTCATTGGAGTCGTGTATAATAGAACAGCGGCAATCAGAGGTTACTAATGGCGGATCGATAGTTTCTTCACAGTGGAGATATGCATAAATGGTGCAGAGAGAAAGAGAGCAGAGAAAGAGAGCGGAACAAAGGAATGAGAGAGAGTTGCAAAAAAATCTAATGAATACATGAGTTCATTTGACTCGTGTATTCATCGAGCAATAGGTTCCGGCAATGGTTTGTGATAGTCGCCGGCATGGGCGGAGCCAGAAATCATCAATGGGGTGGGCTGAAAAGTAAATTTTTTGGTATATAAATTTTAATACGTATATATATATATATATATATAATTAAATATTTTGCTATTCACTTAAGTTATGTCCTACGAAATTTTAATACATAAAATTCACCAATAAATTCAATAACTGACTTTATATCCATATCTTTAGCAAAATCCCTCTAAATTTGTTCGATAAAAAACCATATGTATGTATATTTACATTAGTAAGATATTGTTAGCAAAATTTTATATTAAAAAAAGAGGGAGATATTTGTCGGTAGTGAATTGATAGTAGTTACTATGTACTAAACATGTAAACAAAGAATAATATTTTTATTAGTCTACTAAAATTAGATCTTTAGTCATTGGGCCTCTCATATTTAACTATTGGATTTGACTATTTTTATTTTTGTGGACTATTTTTGGGTTGGGCTAATATCTATAATACAATTATATAGCATACTATATAGGTAATAGGTTTGGGCTTGCACTGGGCTGAAGCCCAGTGCAGCCCTTGAATAGATCCGCCAGTGGTCGCCGGTGATTTCGTCGTGAAATCACGATTAAAGTTTCTATTAAGGTTTCTTTTTCTATTTTTCGACAAATACATGAATCGAATACATAAACACACGAATATATAAATTAAAGACATGGATAGAATATAGGAATACACGAGCCCTACTTCATGTATTAGGGATTTGTATAATTGATGTTGCAGCTCCGGCTGTTGCTAGCGTTGTTTGGCATATCTTTTTAGTTTTTTGTATTAATTTTTTGTTAAATTATCAAAGGAGAGGTAATTAAGTAAGAATGACTACTTTTTGTGTTTTTTTATCTTAGTGATTATTTTTTTGGTTTATAATAGCAAAATGACTATTTTAAGGGTTGCCCCTTTAATTATCAAGTCAATAAATCAGGCGGTTTCTTTTTCTCCTATTAATTACTATAATTTTGTTAGTTCTTTCTCATTTCCTTTTTCGCCTTTCCTTTCAAGATATTATCTCATAAATTGCATTAGAGTATCCGATTAATAAGTAAGCTTCATGTTTGATTAATTATATATTGTTTAGTCAAATGAAATAGTAAAACAATTATAATTAAATTATAAACCACAATAATGAAATATGCATGTTTTAGAACTAAAACATAAGAAGTTATGAAAATTATCCTTAATTTTAATTAAGCTATTTTGAAAATCCACGAAACATGCAGGAAAAAAGAAGGTGGGAGTAAGCATTACCAAAGATGACCATAAACTTTTCAAAATTGCCATGGAGTTTAACGACATCTACAAAATTGCCATCGAGTTATAAATTGAAATTGATTATGACCGGTGTTTTATACTCCCTTCTTCCCAACAAAAATGAGAAGTTTTATTATTTTAAACCTCATATTTATTCAAGAAACGTCTCACTTTCGTTGAAATGAATTGAGTATACAATATATATAGAATTGAGGTTAGATATATTCTGCCTCATATTTAAATTTAAGTTAATTGAATTCAAAAAAAAATGTGGTTAGAAAGTCTTATAAAAGAAACCGAAGGAGAGTATAATACAATATAACATAAACTTTATATATTCTTTTTATAATTATACTTGATTAATACAAGCACGTACGACTTTACGTGGAATATTTGGATAAAATTAACACAATAATTACTTGCATCGTAGGTTACAGCTCCGGCTCTTTTCTTTTATTAGTAGTAGTAAAAACTACGTGTATGAAAGCTAGCATTAAATTCTAATCATAATTTATTGTAGCTAGGCTACCATGCATGGCATTAATTATTTTCGTGGAAGAAAATTAGATTATTAATTTACTATTACTATTATTTCTCTCTGGTGATATAGGCAATGAAGGAATCCAAGTCAACCCTCGAAGCGCCGCCGGGCTCCGCCGACCTGCGCACGGCAGCGCCAACCTCCTCCGCCCTCTTCCTCATCTCCTCCCCTTCCTCCGACGCCATCAATCTCTTCACAACACTCTCAATCCTCGCCGCTTTCACCACTTCATCTCTATCCTTCCACTCCCTCACGACGATCCCAGTTTTCAGTACATCTGCAACCAAAGCCGCGTTTATCGGCTGATCGGAGTGCATGGGCCACGCCGCCATGGCCACGCCCGCGGCGATGCTCTCGATGCAGGAGTTCCAGCCGCAGTGGCTCATGAACCCTCCGATGGAAGGATGGGCCAAGATCTGCGGCTGCGGCGCCCATTCTCTCACCACCATCCCCTCTCCTCCGCCACCCTCTCCAAACCCTTCCGGCAGCTCCACCTTTCTCTCTCCTCCTTCAAAAATGTCGCTTCGATCTGCGTCTCTCAAAACCCAAAGAAACTTCACCCCGCTTCGTCTTAGCCCGTGAGCAAGCTCGTTAACTTCGGAATCCGATAACGAAACCGTCGTTCCGAAAGAAACGTAGATCACCGATTTCGTTTCTTGCTTATCTAGCCACTCTAAACTTCGATCACAGCGGCCATGGCGGCCGCCGTGATAAGAAGGGAGGAGAGGGCCTATAGCCCAAGTGGGCCTCTTCTTCTCGAGCTCATTTCTTTCTATGAACTCCATGTAAGGACCTTCGATCGATCTTGAGGTGTTGAAGAGATTCCCCGACCTAAAATCGGACGGCTCTGATTGCATGGCGATGAATCTCAAGGATTCTTCCGACGCCCATTGATGGAAAGGAGGCAACTCTTTTGGATGAGGGAGAGGGAAAGGTAACCCTAGAAATCCGCAGAGGAAGGAGATGGAGGAGAAGGCGGAGATGCAGAGGAGTTGGTACGATTCCGCGTTCTTGATTCCGGCCACGTCTTGAACCACGTAGGACATGAGGTGGTCGTGGACGACGGCGACTCTTTCGAATTTTACGGCGGTTTGGCGGAGGAAGGTGGCGAAGGGGCTGCGGAGGTGGAGGGAGGCCTCCTCGAGGGGGTGGCAGTGGGTGGGGTACTTGATGGGGGAGTTAGGGTTTGGAGGAGAAGAGAGGAAGTGAGGGAGGGGGAGGTGGTGGAAGTGGAGCTTGGCCACGTGTTGAGGATTTAGGGAGTTGATACGGGCTTGGGCTTGGCGGTTGTGGACGGCGGAGCCGACGTAGTAGACGGGGAGGCCGTAGCCGGAGATGAGGCAGGAGAGCTGCAGCATCTGGTTCAGGTGGCCTTGACCCGGATACGGCACCGCCACCACGGCCACCGGAGATTTCTTCGCGGTGGCTCCGACGTCGTGGTGATCGCTCATCATGGTGTGTGTGTGTGTGTGTGTTTTCAATAATTAATTTTGATGCAAGGATATGTAAGATATATATAGAGGGGGAGAGGAGAGGTGCGTATAGTATACGGTTTAATTCATTAATGTGCCCTAGATTTAAATTTTTATGTGGTTAAGGGATTAAAACATCATCATTGTTCATATCGAAATCTCTTTAAGTAACAATATCTTTAAGTTTTGTTGCGAGTAACTAAAATACAATGGCCATTGATCAAGAAAAAAATTTGTCAAACGGTTAATCGGTGCGGTATACTATTTTTTTTTTTTGCCGTATAGTATATTGTATTGAAACTTTTATATAAATTTTCATATTCCCCACGTCTCACTTCAATTGTCTTATTTTCTTTTTTAATTTATCTTACTTCAATCGTCTCATTTCCTTTTTAGTTTGTCACATCTCACGAATCATGATGCATAAAAGTATTAACCCACCAATATTTATTATACAAATGTTACTCTTTAATTCACATGCAAACAGTAGATGAAACGATTGATATGAGACGGATGAAGTACTTTTATCATATCAAACATTTTGATATACTTTCAATTTATGGTATTAACCACAATTTTGGTATGGAACGAATGCTAGTCAAATATTGTACCGATTAGCTTTTAGTATACCGAACGAAATTCGGTATACTGCTAGTTTCTGTATTTTTGGTATTTTTTCAGACTCGACGAGTATTTTAGAAAAAAAAATATTGACATTGAAAAGTTCGTCCAAGGATATTTTAAGAAATTAAGCTCTATATTAAATGAAACTTTAATCGGGATTTAAATTCTGCCGTAAATGAAAGGAAAAACTTAATATTGAAAGCTCAGAGTACGAGTATAATTAAAAATAGCTAGGACTTTGTACTCTGGCGTAAGTCGAAGGGGAAAAAAAAAAACTTGATGTGTAGACAGCTATAAAATTTAATAAATTGTAATTTAATCATAAATATAATTAAATTTTATCATTATTTTAGTATTTATTATTTTTAAACATTTGAAAAAATTAAGTATTTCGTTCATTAGCGACCTTGTTAAATTATTTTTCATTTATTTTTGCAGTACATCTATCATTTATTTATATTTAATGCGATTTCTCAAAATTCATAATGTTTATGATTTTACACGCTGATATAGTACTATAATTTATGTAATTATTAAATTTTACTATTTTAATAAAATATAATTTTATAGTCAAAGTAGTACTCCTATTTAAATTATTTTTAATAATAGTTTTTTTTTAATTATTTCAAAATAAAATAAAATAATCTTTCCAAATAAAGTAATAATATAATAATAAAAATAATCGGAGCTCTTTCACGTACTGTTATGTGCTTCATGTACTGTTGTTATGCTTGTCTATAATTAGCTTTACTAATGCAAACTATTTGGATGTGAGTTTTTCGGGAAATCGTCAAATTATTTACAATGTACTATCATTTTCTCTTTTGATCAACTTTTGTCTAAACATGGTTCAATGGTGATCACTGATCAATCACACAAAAATATAAACACCAAGTAATATAAATACTTTATATAGTAATTGTTCCATAAAAGATTGGGAGGATAATAATCACACAAATAAAATCCAGCAATAATTAACAAAGATATCAACTACTACTACAATCAATCCCCTCAAAAAGAAGGAGTTAATTAATCACTTGCGCCTTCTCTTGTTACTCTTCTCAGAGTCCTGCATCAAGAGTAAAAATATGAACACATGTAGTAATGTACGTAATAGTATATGAGAAAACAAATTGATCGATCGATAAAAAATATTACAAGTTGATAGCTTCATACTTGATGCATTCTTATTTCGAAAACAATTGAAATTTAAAATGACATATGTTTTGGAAAAAGTAATGGACTATAATGTGAATAATTTACCTCAGCAGCACCTTCATTATTCACCTTAATGTCTGTACGAGGTTGTTCCAATCGTTCATCACTTTTGCTCGGACTTTTTCTGCAGGTTTATATACTATACTTAAATTCTTTATTTCAAAAACAACAAGAAATTTAAAAATGACATGTTTTGGGACTTAAAATGTGAATGATTTAATTACCCATCATTAGCATTAGCATTAGCATTAGCATTAGCAGCTCCTCCTTGTTCAATTTCATCATCTTCCATTTCATTCTCAATGTCAGCAATCATTCCGAACCATACCAAATCAATCTGACTGAAACAATCTTCACCTCTATAGTTCACCATCCTCTCGTTGTCTCTACACATTCATTTCATATAATTTTTTTATGATATGAATTAATGTAAATAGGAGATTAATCAATCAAGAAACCAAAGAAACAAATTAAATTAATTACAGCCATCCTTCAAAGAAATCGGCATCGTCAACCATGTGCTTCAGCATTGTACGAACTGCTTCTTCTGTGATTTGAGCCTGCAAGGGTAGGTTAAAGAGAGTATTTGATTAATTAATTAATTCAAATACTTTCTTTATTAGCCAAAGGAAGAGAAGAGAATTGAAGTAAAGTAGTATAGTGTACCCTCCATCGGTTACGACTCTTAACATCGATTAGAGGTTCGTCATGTTCCTTGGGAATCTTGACAACCAAGGGGGGTGTAAGGTGATGATATTCATATTTTGAAAGATCTATCATCACACCTTTCTTTTTCTCTCCATCATCACTTTCATCATCCTCATCTTCCTCTTCCACACTCACAACTTCCTCTCCATCACTTTCATCATCCTCGTCATCCTCATCTTCCTCTTCCACACCCTTCACACCTTCCTCTTCCACACCCTTCTCTTCCTCACCCTTCACACCTTCCTCTTCCACACCCTTCACACCCTCCTCACCCACACCTTTCTCTTCCTCAGCCTCACTCACACCCACACCCACAGCCTTGACATCATCTTTCTCTTCCTCTCCCTCACCACCACTTTCCACAGCCTTCACACCCTTGTCTTCCTCTCCCTCACTTTGACTTTCCTCACTCTCAGAAATCTCGCCATAACCATCATAAGAAGATCCAAGATGGTCTTCATATTCATTAATTACTGCACACCAAGAGAGCGATTAGGTCGTAGAAAGAGAATAAGGGGAAGAAAACGTAGATGATCTGAATCTGAACTCGATCGATTAAAGGAAAAAAGTGAGTGATTAATAGTACAGTAATAAATTAATTGTATGATGACAAACAACATAAACATAAACACATACTAATAGAAAGTAATAGGTGAATGAATAGTGTACCATCTCCGGCGATCCACACTTTCCCGGTCTTTTCGTTTGCATATATGATTCCGTATGCTACAAGATGGATATGTGTACCGGCGTCGATATGAAAATAACAAGCATTATCCTTCCTGCATACATCTGGTTTCATTCGTTTGCCTTTGAACTTTCGCCCATAGTGGGAGAGATAATAAATACCATCGTCTTCACTCAAATAACGATAATCGCCGGTTTCCAGAAAACTTACCCTATCAACTTTGTACTTTCGATAATTCCTTCGATTTCGCCTTCGATTTCGCCATTCTTTCTTTCTTTCTTTTGCTATATCCTAGAAGCCGCTGGTTTGTGGGATTAGAAAGTTGAGATTAGGGTTTTCGACGCCAACATACTGTATCTTATAAGTAGGACAGTTTCCTTATCTGAAGTTTTCCCGTCTAAGATTACTTGCCAAGAGAAGAACGTGGGAGTTAGTGGGAGGGAACGGTTGCGGCCAGTTAGGGTTTTCCCCTCCTTTCTTCAATTCACGACTCTATCTTTGACTCAGTCTTGACGCAACCACCAAAATCTCCAAGTAAATCTCGTCCTTGAATATAGGAGAAAGTTGTTGCTTGACACAGGGGTGTCAACGGGTGGGTATTACCTGGACCGGACCCGCTCAAAATGTTATGGTTCCAGGTCCAGACCCACCCGCTACACTAAGGACCCGGACCCGGACCCGGACTCAGAAATTATAATTTGAACGGGTCTGTCTGGGTTGGGTAATTACCCATGGGTCTGTACCCGGACCCGGCTAGTTTTTTTTTTTTTTTTTTTAACCCATGTGTGAACGTAGGTATATAGTATAGTTAACGTATTTATTATTATTATTAATTACTTCTTCTTTTTTGGTTTGTGATTGTCAGTATCCATTTTAGTGTGTTACAACTATTTAAGATGAACATTTCACCACTTTGTACACGTATATTTTCATTAAATATATACAATAATTAATTTTTTTCCAACTAATTTATTTAAACTTAAGACCGTGAAATATATACAACCTTATAATCTGCATGCAATGCTAATTGATTTCCTCTCTAACTTTTACTACTTACGTAAATTATTAACTATAGTGAAGAACTAAATTATAAATTAAATAATATTTAATCAATCAAATACGGTACCTACAATATTGATATTTGGAAATGACTAGTATTATATTAAATAATTTTAGTGGGTGGGTTCATAATTTAATTGATGATAATTACATACTAAAATATTACCATAAATTATGGTGTTTAATCATAGGGTTAATTACCAAAAAAATCCCAAACTATTCATCTTTTATCAAAAATACTCTAAACTATTGAAAATAACCAATTAAATACTAAACTATCAATTTCTTATCAAATCTACCCTCTGTCACTTGGACACTTTATCGAACATATAGCGTGCACAGAGAAAAGCTCTCTTGCTCTTTCCCTCTCCTGTTCTTCTTCGTCCCCTCTATTCAACCCCACCCCTTCCCTCTCCGCCATGATCATCAACCACTACAAGATGCGGTGGAACATTCTCAGCTTCAACCTCAGCGGCATGTGCTGCAGCACCGCCGCCATCGCCCTTGACCTCACCTGCGACATGCTCCAAGCCAACCCCAACAACTACGCCGTCGTCGTCAGCACCGAGATGGTGCGCATTAAACTGGTACTCGGGGAGGACGCCGAGAAGCACAAGGGCCTTAAAATCAGCAAAGGCCTCGTCGAGATCGGCGGCGACGCCATCAAGACCAACATCACCACCCTCGGCCCCCTCGTCCTCCCCCTCTCAGAGCAGCTCTTCTTCTCCATGCTGGCGTGGAAGGTCCTCCTCGGCAGCAGCGGCGGCGCCAACTCCCAGCCGATGAAGCCGTACATACCGGACTACAAGCTGGCCTTCGAGCACTTATGCTTCCACACCGCCAGAAAAACAGAAAAACAGTTCCCGACGAGCTGCAGCAGAACCTGAAGCTGAGGGAAAGAGAGTTCCATGTGCATGCTATATGTTCGATAAAATGTCCAAGTGACAGAGGGTAGATTTGATAAGGAATTAATAGTTTAGGATTTAATTAGTTATTTTCAATAGTTCGGAGTATTTTTGATAAAAGAGAAATAGTTTAGGGTTTTTTTGGTAATTAACCCTTAATCATAATATAATATAATAAATAAAGACAATCTAAAATATAATTTCACCACATTGTGTATAGATAATAAAGTAACATTAAAACATGCTAAAAAAATGCAACAAAAAAAATGAAAAAAAAGAAAGAAAGAAAAAGAACTGGGCCGGGTCCTACCTGGACCCAAAAAATGCGGGTCGGGTCAGGGTCAGACCCGGTGCATATTCTGTTCTAACTGGGTCCGGGTCGGTAAATCAATTAGTGACCGGGTCTTGAGCGGGTTCGAGCCGGGTCCGGGTATTACCCACCCACTGACACCCCTACTTGTTGGGCTGTGTATAGATCAGCCCAAACTTCTCTTTAATTCAAAAAACTCATTGCTGCTCCAAATCGCAAGGCCCAACACATCAAAGGCAACTTGGTCTTCGACCTTCGCCAAAGCCCATCGAACATAAAGCCCAAAATGTCTCCCCCTTAATCCACATTTTCTCTTGAATTAAACCTGCACAAAAACACACTAGAAATACAAGTGAAGAAAGAGAAAATCTAGAAGATGGAATCTAAGAGTAGATTCCAACATGTGCACCTATGGTTAATGTTGAGATTGTTGAAGTGCATCAAACTCTTGTAATCCATCTTGTTGAAGAAATCTTGATTTTCCCATGTACCTTGTTCGATTCATCGAAAATTCTCGACACGACACGATACCAGAGGGGAAGCATAGACATTTTGTGTTTGGTTGTAAAATTTTGTGTAATAGCCATGGAAATAGACATATTTCCAAAGTTTGAGTTCCCATCTTGAAACAAGGAAAAAACAGCCTTCTTTTTTCTTTACTTTTGTTACTTTCAATTCTTAAGTTTATTATAATTCATGTTGATTCATAATTGAAATAAATGATCAGACATTCACATTAAGTCTAGAAGGAAAAACAAGATACATATTCTTTCATGTGGGATTGTGAGATTATCAGTGTTGAGAGTTCGGTTCCCATAGAACAAGATGTCTAAATCAATTGACCTAGGACCGTACCTAATGCCACCAGTTGTACGGTCCAAATACCTCTCAATCTCTTTGAGGGTCGACAACAACTTATGAGGGTCGAGTTTCGTGATTCCTCTAACAGCAGAGTTGAGGAATCGGGGCCGATCGGTCATGTATGCAGGCTTCATCTCATATAAACATCCATGTCTAGTGATCTTGATGTCTGATTTCTTCATCCGCAACAATGCCTCCTCAAAATTGTGAAGCCTATCTCCCACATTGCTCCCTAAAGCAATCACAACTTCATGCTCTTCAGGTCTTTTTTTTTTTTGGTATAGCACGTCTTCGGGTACCCTTCAAACAAGACAGAAAAAAAATAAATTAGAAAGATTACAAGTACAAAAAATAAAAAATAAAAACAAAATGGCCTCACAATGAAAAACTGAAAACTTATCCTCCAATGACTCCACATGTTTAATTAAACCATTCTCCAAAAAAGCAGTTTTATTCAAATCAGGAGTTTTCTTCAAAACCGTAGGATTTTTCTTATGGATATTAACCGTCCTAGAAGAAGCAACAACAACAGGTACAATATCCTTGTATTCCTCCAAATTTTGTATTGCCTTGCACACACACACAAAAAAAAAAAAAATAGAAGAATGCTCTTTTGAAAAAAAGAAAAAAAGAAAAAAAAGAATATACCTCATCAAAGTTTACACCACCGTAGGAGTTGCCGGTAAAAGGATTATGTTCCCCTCTGTAGACTTCTTCGGCAAACGAGAAATTAGAACCAATAACTTTAGAAAGTGCAACACCATCTTCACCAGTGGGATGCAAACATGTCATTTTATTATCCAACACATCAAATGCCCACTAGTGTTTGAAGGCCCAAACAACCTTCTTAAATGCAGTCTTGCACTTTCTCACTTCATTTTATTGTAGCGATTATCCTTTTTCAATTTGTCAAAAACCTGCATAACCTGCAATATTTATAACAAAATTAAATAAATCTACAAAAAAATTATCACTCTTCTTTTTGAATAACAAAAATTTTACTCCTCCACAATCTTTGTTTTCGATCATAAGCTTGTGAGCTGTAACCGGCCCAATCTTCTTAACTGATTGTAGGTAATCACACCCACATAAAATACAATACTCTAAAAATTGTTGTGGAGTAAAGTCAGAAAAGTCCATCTTTCTAAACTGATGAATAGCGGGTCTGTGTTTCTTAAATTGCAACTTCTGATGCAAGTCCCATTTGTATTCAAAAACTACACAACTTCCATTCTCATAAAAATCCAATTTGTAAATAATAAATGAGAAGAAACAAAAAAAAAAAAAAATTAGAACAATTTGTAAATGATCTTAATATGAGAAGAAACAAAAAATAAAAATTATTAGAACGAGGGTTCAATTAAGAACTTTGATGATCTTTTCATATATTGTACTTGTCAAGAAATGGAAAAATGGAGAATTGTATACATTTCATGTGCAGCAATTAAACAGCAACACGAAGAAACTCATTAGAATTGCAGCAAAAGTTCTCAAATTACAATGGTAAGAAACCTACTATTTATTGAAAGATAGGTTCCCTTTGAAATGAGGCATGGAAGGGAGCCACTACGAAGAAGTTCTGGAAGTTACGAAGGAGGGTTCGGGCTTATATTGGTCATGAATTGAGAACATGAATTGAACTCTATGAGATCTAATCTCCCGTTGTTCCTCAGTAGCTCAGTGGTGCGGTTAACCAATTGGTCGTAGGTTCGAATCCTACTTGGGAAGATTTGATTCATTCTGAATTAACAAATTCAGAATAAAGGGGCTCACTTTTACCTTTAAGAGTAAAGAATGTGTTCCATGTCTTTGTTTCTATCTAAGCGCTCTACAAAAGTAACACGACTTGACCGGGGCTTATTCTATATTAAAGATAAAGGTTCGAATCCTAAGTAAAGCAATAAAAATAGAATTTTAACATATTATCCTTCCTGTTCTATGACTTTGTTCTCTGATGTTGCATCTCTTGCTTCTTTAACATCATGCATATCACCAAGCTTACATGATAAAGTACTCTCTTGAAATGACCAAGACAAGTATAAAAAAGACTTACCTTCGTGCACCTAAATGCAATCATATCACTATCTTCACTGATAACTGCATCCACTTTCTTTAAGTTCAAGAAGGTGAGTTGCGCATCAGGTACATATGGTGCTATCACCATGATCGCCTAACTATTTAAGCACCCACAAGTGTATGGGGCTATCGTAGATAGTGGTGAGCAAGGTCGTATCCACGGAGACTAGTTCAAAATACCTATGAGTACCACTACTATGTTGCTTTAATCTATTTAAACTCCGAATTATCAAGAAATTAACTAAAACTAAAGTACTTCAAAGAAATAAAACAAAACAAAATAAATGGGCAAGCAATGGAGAGAATGGATAGGAAGATACTCTAGGGTAGACTCAATGGGTTTGCAATTGGAACTCACTCTACTTAATCAACCTATGGTTTGAATTCAATTATCTAGGACGATCTCTTATTCGCTTTAGCCCCCTCCCGGACGATTAAAACCGTTGATTACAAGCTAGCTTTGTTGTCCCAAACTAAAGTCTAGCCTATAACTCCTAAAAGTCCCTAGGATCAATAGCCCTCACAAAAACTCTCAACCTCCCGATTTATTGAGTCGTTGTGCCTCATGTTCCTATTCAAATGCTAATTCTCATCTCCCGAATCTTGAATTAACATAATAGACATGTATAAATGGTGATCAAGCATTTAAACATACATACAAACCAAGAACATAAGGAGATAAAGTAACCAAACCATAGAATTAAAATAAGTAGAGCTAATCCATTACAAATCCATATTGTCAAATCCCTAGAATATGAGATCTTAGCTACTCATGCCCATGGAAGCAAAAATCCCAACATAAAAGATAAACATGATCAAAAAAACAAGATAACAAGAATTCATAGACAAATCCTTGATCTTGAGCTCCAATCTTGAAATTCTTGATGTCTTCTTCTCCAATCCTCCCAAAACAAGCTTTCTCCTCTTGGCCTAGGTGGGTGAAGGTGGAAGATGGAGGTGTAGAGATTTAGTGTGTGTAGTGTGTGTAGATGGAGGCCAAGTGAGAGATCTACCCTAGAAAAATGTGCATCTTGAGGTATTTATATGTTCTTGGGAGATGAGGTCAAATTTGCAATTTAGGAAAGATAGAAATGGGGGTAAAAATGTAATAATATGGAAAATGGGAGGAGAAAAATACGAAATCCGGGAGAAGGGAAAGGAAGGAGCGCCCGCGCGCTGGGTCGAGCGGCTCAGCATAATTTTTCTTCTTGATCGCGCGACCCAACCCCCTCTCTGAAGCGGGCGCGCGCCGGGTCGCGCGCATGGCTACTTTCCGGCTTCTTCTTCGCTTCTTCGACCTGTTCTTCCTCGTTCGAGCTCCAATTCACATCTTGTGTCTTCCTACGTGCTTTTCTTGCTTCGAGCATCGACATGCATTCCTTCCTATTGCCAAATTCATGCTCATTTTCCTACAAGAATGCAAGAAAAACTCAAGAAGTAATAAATTCGACAATTAAAGAAAATCGCATGCAACGAGGTATAAACTAACAACAAATTCACCCAAAACCATTAACTTTCATCCTAATTCGACAAATAAAAACCATGTTTGTCACACCACTTCAAAATTTTCTCTCTTCAGAACATGTTGAAAGTCAGCAACAACAAAATCAATAACATCATGCATATCACCAAGCTTACATGATAAAGTACTCTCTTGGAATGAGCAAGAAAAGTATAAAAAAGACTTACCTTCGTGCACCCAAATGCAATCATATCACCATCTTCACTGATAACTGCATCCACTTTCTTTAAGTTCAAGAAGGTGAGTTGCGCATCAGCTACATATGGTGCTATCACCACTTCAAAATTTTCTCTCTTCAGAACCTGTTGAAAGTCAGCAACAACAAAATCTATCATAATATAATTTTCTTTTAAAATCAAAATAAATAAGAAAGTATTAGTTACCTCAATAATTACTTTGAACGTTTGTGGCACTTTTAATTTGGTATCACAATCCACATAAGAAAAGCTTTGTCCCGCACACTAAAAATAAACAAATAAACATTATGAGATGAAAAAATTAATAAGTTGTGACAAATAACAAAAAAATAAAATTGCAAACAAATGGTCTCACGATCAAAAATTGAACTCTGCTTCAATTGTTTATGTTGATCAGCTAAAACTTTCTTCTTGTTTACAGCCCCACCAATCTTCTTCTTCAAATTTGGTTTTACTGGAGTTTTCTTATGGTTTTAATCTTCCTACAAGCAGCAGGTACAATACCCTATATATTGTATTCCTCCATTTTTGATATTGTCTTACCCACAAAAAAAAAAATAAAAAAATAGAAGAATGCTCTTTTGGAAATATATATATATATATATATATATATATATATATATATACCTCAACTAATTTTTCACCCCGGTAGGAGTTTCCGTTAAAAGGATTGTTCCCCTTGTAGACTTCTCCGGCTCTAAAATCAATATCAATAACTTCGCAAGTGTATCACTATCCTCAATGGAGTGCAAATGTGTCCTACTATCTTCAATGAGGTACAAATATGTCATTTTATTGACAAATACATCAAATACCTAGTGGTACTTGAAGTCACAAATAGCCTCCCGAAATGTATTATTGCACTTTGCCACTTCACCTTTATCATAGCGATTATTCGATCCAATATCTCAAAACCCGGTAATATGCAATATTTATAACATAATTAAATAAATCTAGAAAAAAGTTTATCACACCTTTATAAATAATGGATATTTTACTCCTCCACGATCTTTGTTCTCCAAAATAAGATTGTGAGTTGTAACCGGCCCAACCCCCTTCAATGATTTAGGTAATCACACTTACTTAAAATGCAATACTCCTAAAACTGTTTGGAGTAAAGTTAGAAAAATTCATATTTCTAAGCTCATGAATAGTGTCTCTGTGGTCCTCAAATTGCAATTTCGGATGTGATTCTCATTTGTAATTTAAAAGTTCACAGGTTCCATCCTCATAAAAATTCAATTTGTAAATGATCTATATGAGAAGAAATAAAAAAATAATTATTATTAGAACGATTTGTAAATGATCTATACTAGAAGAAACAAAAAAATTATTATTAGAACGAGGGTTCAATTAAGAACTTTGATGATCGTTTCAATTAAGAACTTTACAAAAAAACTTGAGCAGTTGTTGCCTCATAACACTCCTTCAATTCCAAGCAATTGTGAGGTACCTGTATTGCACAATTAATAATTCTTAAAATTCGTATCCAATAATTCTTCTTACATAAATTGTGGTTACCTGATGTAAATCATTCTTCAGGTCTCATCTGGGTGTGTCTCGGTGATGGCTTTATGTCTTCAAATAAGACAAAGAAAAAAATTAGAAAGATACAAATAACAAAAAATTAAAAAAATGCAAACAAATGGCCTCACGATAAAAAATTGAAGTCTGCTTCAATTGTTTATGTTGATCAGTTAAAGCTTTCTTCTTGTTTACAGCCTCAATCTTCCTCTTCAAATCCGGCTTTACTGATATTTTTTTTATGGGTTTTAATCTTCCTACAAGCAACAAGTACAATCTTTAATATTGCCTTGCGCACAAAAAAATAAAAAATAAAAAAAAATAGAAGAATGCTCTTTTGGAAATATATATACCTCAACTAATTTTTCACCCCGGTAGGAGTTGCCGTTAAAAGGATTATGTTCCCCTTGTAGACTCCTCCGACTCTAAAATCAATACCAACAACTTTTGTTAGTGTATCACTATCTTCAATGGGGTGCAAATGTGTTACTTCCTCTGTTTCAAGATTGTTGACACGTTTCTTTTCCTTTCTTTTTGGCGCACATTTCCACACTTCTCGATGATTGATTTTAAAATAATTTTTTGAAGTATTTTTTTATTTACGGGATTCTACGACACACGTAGTATCTCGTAAAAGAAAAGATACTTCAAAAATTTATTTTAAAATCCATAATCGAGAAGTGTGAAAATGTATGCCAAAAAAAAAAGGAAAAGAAACGTGTCAACAATCTTGAAACAGAGGAAGTATTTTATTGGCAAGCACATCAAATACCCAGTGGTACTTGAAGGCCCAAATAGCCTCCTGAATTGTATTCTTGTACTTTGTCACTTCACTTTATCGTAGCGATTATTTCTTTCCAATATCTCAAAATTCCGCGTAACCTGCAATATTTATAACATAATTAAATAAATCTAGAAAAAAAATTACCACGCCTTTATAAATAATAGAAAATTTACCCCTCCACAATCTTTGTTCTCCAAAATAAGATTGTGACCTGTGACCGGCCCAACCCCCTTAACTGATTTTAGGTAATCACACCCACTTAAAATGCAATACTCCTAAAACTGTTGTGAAGTAAAGTTATAAATATGAATTAGAAAAATATGCATTACCATATTACGTAAATGCATTTAAAAAGTATCAAAATGAAGAATCATGATTTAAAGATATACGATGCATTATTATTGTTAACAAAATGCATTATCATTTTTAAATATATACCAATCATTTGCTTAATTATTTTATGAAATACATTAACACCTAATTTTTTCTTAATAATATATAGGACAACCTTTTATGTGCGAAATGCATTATGATTATCAGCAAAATGCATTATGATTATCAGCAAAAATGCATTGTTGTAGTAAGTAAATGCATCATACACTAGGGTTTAGTTGTAATGCATCATAACACACTTTGTAATGCACTAGAAAAAATAGTTTGCTTTTTTTTTTATGTAAAAAATTTGTTCTTTTGTTCTTTACTTTTTGCAATGCATTATATAATTAACATGCATGCATTATAAATATTGAAATTTGCATTATATGTCTCACATAGTCTCATATGCATTAAACAAAAATATTGCTTATAGTCTACAACTTAGAAAGAAAAAGGTGAAGGAAAAAAAAAAAAAAAAAAACGCCCCACCATATATATATTACAATAATTTCATGCATTTCTGACTATAAAAATTTGCATTACATATCTCTCATTTATGCATTAATGGGTGCATTAAGTAATAATTCCCTATGTTCTGCGTTGTGCTGCCGTTTTTTCTAGAGTTCTTTCCCCATGAAAATTCCCAATTTTTTCCAAAACACTTTTATCCTCAATGCAGAAGAATTCCGACCCTAGTATAATATCTAAATTTCAATGGAATCAAATAGTATGTGGTTTTCGGTTACCATTAGGATGAAATCCCGCAACATACGCGGATTCCCAAAATTTCATTATTTGTTTTTACCTTTTCACCCTTTGTTACAATTAATTTACGTTTAATCTCAGTCTTTTGCTTAAATATCTTATTTTTAATGCTTATTTTCGATCGTTAGATTGTTGTTGATCTAAGGCTGACATTATTTCTTATTTCTTACACTAAGAGATCTTTTTACCAGATAAAGTTCAATAGTTTTGCACCATGATTTGTTTAATCCATTTTGCTAAAATTGATTTGCAACCACTCAAGCTTTTTTAAGAGTAGAAGAAAAACGCATCCACTTTCTTGGAAACATGATAATTTGTAAATTTCTTATATTATATATCATTCTCGTAGTTTAGTTTGGATAGTCAATAAAACAATTATTAATTAGTATATAAATTTCTATAATGAAGGGGTCTTAAAGGTGTATGGAATGAGCAAGACAAGTACAGAAAGAAAGAGCCCCATGTGGACAGTATTTTAAGTATGATAATCTAGACTGCAATGAATTATTCAATATGGCCTAGTTATGAAATATTGTGTTACATTGCAGGTTCATAAACAACCGGACTCACACCAATTTAGTTACTATGTGATGAAGTATATAAAGAAAATAGTTGAAGATGAGTTTCTTAACTCAATCCAAATCACTGAAATCATTGGAATGAATACATATATTCTTGGTTTTGTAATGGTTGTAGCTCCTATGAACATAATTAGAGGTATTTATCTAAATGGCTTATGGAGGTATTTATGGGCAAATTAGTGGAAACTAAAAAAAAAAAATACTATGGAGACATAAAACGATGTCATAATAACCCTTATTTACGAATTCGAATTAATCCCTGAAATGATACTTTGTGCCTTTATATTTAAAAAGGGCTATTGTGACATTTGTATATGCAACACAAAAATAAACGTGTAGATAAGTAAAATGTCACTACATTGTATGTATTGAGACATCTTTGTATGTCTTTAAAAACAAATTAGGTCATGACATATTTCTATGTCTTTAAAAGCAAATTAGCCCTCTTTGAGAAGTATCAATTTTAAAATAGACTAGTATTACACCCCTTGCTATGTACGGTATGTCACAAATATAGATAAATTAATATTAAAAAAAATTGAATAAATAAAATATAAAGATGATTTTAATAATTTATTGTATTTAAACAAAATTTAAAAATGAATAATCAATAAAAAAACATCAACAACAAACATCAAAATATCCATAAGCGAATGATGACAATAAGGTCTTAACTATTTTAATTTGTATACAAAATTTATAAAATAAATGCCAATAAGGTCTTATCTTAGTGGTAGTGTTGAGTGATTTTTTTTTTTTTTTTAAATCTTTGTGTATGGCAGAATTTCACTTATATATGAAATTGAATGTAATATATATATTTGATGATCTAATACATTTTCCAAGAATAAAAATATATAAAATATCAATAAAATTTATATCTAAATAATATTTAATCACAAACTATTGATCTATCAATATAATATTAAAAAAGTTACATTTTGGCACCAACTTCTTGAAGAAGTCACTACTTGACTTTTATATACTTTATCCGTCCCGTTCGAGACGTTACAATTTTTTTTTTTGGGATGTCTCATACTAGATGTTATATTTCCTTATCTAGTAAATAAATAACAAACAAACACGACAATCACATGGAGATCCCATTCAAACTTTACATTTAAACCACAAAACACACATATCTTATTTCTCATGCCCAAAAGCAAACGTAACCTCTCGAATGAGACGGAGGGAGTATAGTATAGATTGGATGAAAAAAAGAAGAATAAGAAAAAAACATAAATTGGATGAAATTGCATAGTACCTTAGAATCATGAAATATACATTTTATCCAGATCATGATCTCTGTTTTCTTTCTAGTCTACGTACTTCGTAGGCTCTCACACACCTCACTTTGATCGTCGAAGAGGTTTTCGAGGGATGCAATTGATCAAGCATATTGTACACTGGTGCCATATCACACAGTTGCTCAAGAACTTTGTAAATGTATGTATAGAAAGGAGTTTGAACTCTTCACAAAATTTATGAGTTTTGTAAGTCTTATAGATAGTTGTGAAGTTAATGACAAATGAGTCTATATATTTATAGATAGATGCAAAAGATTATGGCTCCACTTCATACTTTATCCATACTTTGTATTATACCCTTGTGTAATAAGCATCGATCCAGCAGACTTTTGGATGTACAATTTGGTGGGAAAATGGCAGAATAGTAATTCTATGCAACAATTCACTCTTTAGATATTACTGGTGTTGTGCTCGTGCGCTGCATGATACATATGAATTATAAAGAGTGATAAAAAAAAATTTGAAACTATATATTTTCTCTCACATTATTATTGAACAACATAATACAATATGGTATTATTGATATCTTCAATAAAAAAAAATTAATTTTTATAATATTGAAAACCTAAATAATTTAAAGAGAATATAAGTAAATATAATCTTTCATATTAATGCAATAGAAATATAAGCATATGCTATTCTGCATTTATATGAAACTACTATTGATATTATAATATTTTGAATTATTAATTAAATTCGAAATAGTTATCTAAATAAGCAATAAATCATGCTCACAATTAATTTATCGATCAATAACTTTAAATTCAACTTAATATTATTTCACAAAAATTCAATAATTAGTTTTATTTGTGACAATGTATCCAAATTTTCTATTGTCACAACAAAATTTTACACAAATTATTAATAAAAAATAGAATTGAAAAAAATAACATATGGATATAGCAAAATAAAGAATTTAATAGAATGATTTAATGCAAAAATAAAATATTAGAAAAAATGAAGCACTATTTATAATTTAAATCCATTTATTACAAAATCCAACGGACAATTCACATATCTTTGAAATAAATCATCTTCATAAAATTATTAAACAATTGGTGGTCACTTTTGAAGGAAAAATGATATTCTTATAATTTTTGCTAACAATTCTACTTTTATATATTGTATAGATACGTAATAGATAATCATTAAAAAGTAACCGAATGCATGGAGGGAGCAATTAAAATAAAAAAAAAAAAAAAAAGGAAAAGAGGCGTTACGAAATTTGACCAAATTACAAAATCCCCAGTCTTGCTTAAAACCCTAACGCCTATAAAAGAGCCCAAATTACAAAATCCCCAGTCTGAAAACTCCCTCCCTTTTGCCGCGTTTGTCTCCTCCGCCTCCCGAAAACACACACAAACACGCACTACTGAGTGAAAACTGGTACACAAGTATAGCTTCAATTCATCTTCATATGAGAATGGATCAAGATCAGCAATGGCTAATCAATTGCTTGAACGCCTCGCTCGATCCCAGCCATCAAGTTCGAAATTTCGCGGAGACTTCCCTCCACCAAGCGTCGCTTCAGCCAGGTGATTACAACAATTCCTTGCCATAATTGAACTTTCGGAGTTACTGTTTCCAGACCTGGCTGAAATTTTGTCTCTATTTCGCGTGATTTGAATTTGATCATTAATTCATTTCTGGTTTTGAGGTATTGGATTCCATCTTGTGAATTTATTTTATAGGGCAATGTTGAAGTGTCGAATTGTAACGAGTGTATTTTTGTTGGTTCTTGGTGGATGTAGTTGAGTTTGTTTTTTCATTTGGTTTTGATGTTGACTTTTAGTGTGACATTTCCACGCTAAGAGCAGAGGTTGGAATTTAACTGATAGCTATTTTGCTGTAGAATTGCCAGAGCATTGTTGAATTATCTCCATGAGTTATAGAGATTAAGAAGCTGTTTCTTTGTGTTCCAGCTGTTAAAAATTGACCCGGCTCGGATTTGGGCGGGGTTGGCTGTTAAAATTAAGACCCAAATGAATTTTGGGTTGGTCTGACCCGACCCAACCCGGACCAAGCATATTTTGCTCTAAAATCAGTACCATGGGCCAGATCTGGCCTGGTTTATATATCTGACCGAATGGGTTCAGACTGTGACATCCCTACTTTGTATGCATAATTGAGTCATTGGCTGCATATCATCAGTGAAGTGGCATAGCCTGTTGCTATCTTATTGGAACAACTTTTGTGTGTTCTTATTTTTTTACATGTTATTGATTCTTCTAGATTACAAATACGAGTGATGAAATTGATTATCTGTGTTGTTCTATTGAAGGTTATGGCGTTGCTTTGGCTAAAGTTGCTGCAAACCGGGAACTTCCCTTTGGGCTGAGGCAGATATCCTTAATGTTACAATATATTTATTTTTGTTTCATAATGGTTACTCTCACAGTCTCACTTGGTCCTGTTCCTTTTATTACATGCATTGTTGAATTAACATATGTTTTACCTAGCAGCAGTATTGCTGAAGCAATATATTAAGAAACACTGGGATGAGGATGAAGAAGGCTTTGAGAATCCTGTTGTTGCAAGCAATGAGAAGGTTCTTACTGCGTCAAAAAATTTATTTTTGAATGTATTTAAGCTATTGTAGATCTAAGGTATGTTACAGTATTTGACTGAAGGTTGGCACTTCGAGTTTACATTCAAAAGTGCCACCAAGGTTACAGTGTAAGCCTTTGTTGTTGTTAATGTTGATGCTTCCCTAAAATATTTTGAGCCATCATCAAGTTGGTGAAGTCAATAAGGTTTCTATGATAGGATTAAGATCCATAGTAATTATGCATGATTGACACCCCAATTCTGTAATTTTATTAGGCATCTATAAGAGGGCTACTTCTTGCATCACTAGATGATCCAAATAAGAAGATCTGTACTGCAGTAAGTGTGGCTGTATCGACAATTGCACAGTATGATTGGCCTGATGACTGGCCTGAACTAGTGTCCTTCCTCTTAAGTTCGATCAACGATCAGCTTAAACTTAATTCTGGTAAGTCCTTTCTATCCTTATAACTTATAAGTCTTTAGCACTTCTTGAGAGCGAATGACCTTCATTACTTACTGCAGTGCATGGGGCTTTAAGATGCTTGGCTCTTCTTACCTCGGACATGGATGATCAGATGGTTCCGAAAATTATCCCAATTTTGTTCCCATGCTTGTATAACATTGTATCGTCTCCTCAGGTTGATTTCCTCTCTTTATTTCGTAAGCTAAATTCATTTTACAACTTTCATGTTGCAGATATAAAAAGCATACGATTGTTTGATGTTAAGAAAACCTTGGCGTTCGGTACGGCATTAGAAATTGACCTTTACTTGCCTAAAATGGGTAGATGATATATATGTTGTTGACTCTAGATAATTCATTTTGCTTATTTCAGTTTGTAATGAAGTTTAGCTGAAAACCTTTGATTTGGTTTGATGACAGCTGACCTTTTTGATCATCTCCAAGTATAGTTGGGCCCCTCATTGACATACTTATTGGCTTTTGAGGATTCTAGTTTAGATATATAGAGTAATGAATACATTTCACTTTTTAGCTATTTACCGTAGTTCTGTGTCTTTCTTTACTGTACTCTGGTTGCCTGACTGACTAACCATAAAATCTTTCATGCATGAGTTAGTTATGGATTATTTTCTAATGTTGCTATGGATCTATGTTCGCAGATTTATGACAAATGTCTGCGGTCTAAAGCCGTTACGATAGCTTATAATTGTATCTCCATCGTGGGGGTTATGAGTGGAGTCTATAAGGTATTCAGCTAGTGTCAGGATGCTTAGATACAACATGATTACTAGTTAACCATTCTCATGAGACTTTTGGTGATTAGACAGAAACTACTGCTTTGATGTTACCACTGCTCCAGCCCTGGATGGAGCAATTCTCATCAATCTTGAATCACCCAGTTCCAACTGAAGATCCTGATGATTGGAGCACACGAATGGAGGTTACTCTTCTTCTGTTTTGTGTTTGATACCATCTGTATGCCTAACTGTTGACTTCTAAGTTTGGGGTACATCTTGATACCTTCTTTCAGGTTTTAAAGTGCTTGAATCAGCTTATTCAAAACTTTCCATCCATAGTGGAAACTCAATTTGTAGGTATATTTATGACATTCCCTATGGCACTGGTTATGCCGAGACATTTCTTGTGCTTGCTTTATTTATGTATAATTTCTGATTTTATGATGATTGATGATGTTTCAGTAATTGTTGGGCCGTTATGGCACACATTTGTGTCATCCTTGCAAGTGTATGAACGACCATCTATTGAAGGTGTTGACGATTCATATGATGGAAGATATGATTCAGATGGAACTGAAAAAAGTCTCGAGTCTTTTGTTATCCAGGTTAGTACATTCATTCATGTTTTAGTGAAGTTTCAGCATGAAGTCTATGCATTCTTTTGATGAGTAGTTGCCTTTTTACGAAAACTTGAATATGTTATTGACCTCATCGCACTTAGGGGTCGTGAAATATATATGTATTTTTTAATTACACTTTTCCTTGGTCTTTGATCCTGCAGCTATTTGAATTTTTACTGACTGTTGTTGGAAGCCCAAAATTTGTAAAGGTATGGTTCAACCCTTTCTTTTTTAATTTTTTTCCCATTTCTTGTCTTGCTGTCCATTCATCATCCAATCCTGATGATATTAATTTTCTTTTAAAATTTTGTTTCTGCTGTAGATTGTCATGAACAATGTGAAAGAGTTAGTATACTATACTATTGGTTTCCTTCAAATGACTGAACAACAGGTACTCTTTATCTAGTCGATTGATGTAAATTATCATTGGTCAATTTATCAATACATTTATTTTCGCCTTTCCCTTCTCCATCTTATAATCCTTCCATGCATGACTTGGATGTAGGTTCATACCTGGTCGATGGATGCTAACCAGTATGTTGCTGATGAGGACGACAATACTTATAGCTGTCGTGTATCTGGTAAGTAGTTTCTGGCACTCTCAGGCAGTCAGCTCACTGCTTCTTCTGGTTTAATATGTTTAATTTTCTTACATGGTTTCACTATTTCATAGGCCT
Organism: Mentha longifolia; assembly: GCA_001642375.2. Classification (NCBI taxonomy): domain Eukaryota; kingdom Viridiplantae; phylum Streptophyta; class Magnoliopsida; order Lamiales; family Lamiaceae; genus Mentha; species Mentha longifolia. Next base: position 27,793,060 of record CM038121.1, read on the forward strand.
AGTTCTAGAGTAGCAGAGGCTAAGATCTTTGGTGGTTTAAGTGTACTTATTGTGTATCTGTGAACTGCGGCTTACCTGTGTATTGAAATCTGCCGTGGCTTAAGGATATTTTCCTGAAAAATATTTGCGTACAGGGACACTATTACTAGAAGAGATAATAACTTCTTGCGGGATGGAAGGAGTAGATGCTGTAGTTGACTCCATAAAAAGACGAATAAGCGAGTCCCAACATCAGAAAGATAATGGCATTCCTGGCTGGTGGAGAGTAAGTTGAACAGTCCAATCAAACCTATGTACTCTATGACTAGAACAAGCATCATAGATGCTACAGTTCATGATATAAGCCTAATATAGGCTTCAAGCACTCCAAGTCTCCAACCACTTGACACCCCTCCCTCTCCGGCTCTCCCTTCACCAAAAAAAAGGAAAAAAGATGAGAGAAGCCTCCCTACCTCTCTACTACTCTAGGTTGCTGAATGATCACTCCATATCTTGCTACCCTAGTCAGACTGATGGTGTTGAACTTTCTATAGGGAGGCCGGATATTTTTTACCTGCTCAGTGCATACTCGTAATCCTTCATTGGTTTTAGAGTATTGGGCTCAAGGCTGAAGAATGTTGAACTTATAGCTTCCATTAGAGTCTTCCCACTGCTTCTAATAAGTCATCTTTGTACTTATTTCAGCAGTTGCACCAAAGAAGTTCCTTCTCATATGAATGTTAGATAAAATGAAAAGCTTCTTCTTTTTTATGATGCACACTATCTCCTAACTGAAAACTTATTTTGGCTTGTTTTTTCATTTGTGTTAAACTCCCTTATCACGCTGTGACAGTTAAGGGAGGCTATCCTGTTTGCTTTGGCTTCCGTGTCCGAGCAGTTGCTTGAAGTGGAGGTCTGTCCCATTCTTCGAAAGAAGATGAACATTGTTTCATTGTACTTATAGTATATAGTCATTCTATAATGACATTCAATGTCTATGTTAGGCTTCTGCAACCACAGTAGGAAGCATGCTACTGCTAGAGCAAATTTTAACTGATGACGTGGCAACAGGTGAGGCAATTTCTATCAGAAACTTATGCCATATTACTTCCTGCCACTGAAATCTTCTTGCTTACTTATGCAGGCGTGCATGACTACCCCTTTCTTCATGCCCGGTTATTCTCATCTGTTGCAAAATTATCATCTGTGGTATTACTAAGCAACTTTCTCTTCTGGCCCTCATCCTCCTGACTGAGCACTTTCAGGTTCTCATTAGAGATCGTAATCGGTTTCATCATTTTCTGCAGATGAACAACCAAGTAACAGAGCATTTCTTATATGCTGCTATTAAGAAAGTTGGCATGGATGTGTAAGAACTTAATCTAGGATATTTCGTTACATAAAATTTCAATAATATTACTCCTATTTTTTGGTACAGCCCCCCAGCTGTGAAAGTTGGTGCATGTCGAGCTCTATCTCAACTTCTTCCTGATGCTACCAGAGGAATTTTCCAGAGTCACGCATTAGATTTATTCTCATCACTTGTTGATCTTAAAAATGTGAGGTTACACCTAACATTATCAGCCAGACGATTCTTTTAATGTAAATAGTTTGATATTTTATCCCTGTTTTGCAGGCATCTGATGAGACTATGCACCTAGTACTTGAAACTTTACAAGCATCAGTTAAAGCTGGTCAGTTCAAATGGAAAAATATAAAAATATTTTTTTTCAAAAAAATCAAAATAAAAATATAAATTGAGAAACATATAAAGTATCAATAAAATTTAATAATTAGTCAAAAATTATATATCAAATATTAGACCCTAATCTATCAATATAATATTAAAAAAAATAAGTGAAGCCACTACTTGCTTTTATACATAATATAAATTTACAAATCGTTCTAATAATTATTATTTTTTGTTTCTTCTCATTGATTATTTACAAATTGAATTTCTACGAGAAAGGAAGCTGTGAACTTTTCGATTATAAATGGGAATTACACCACAAATTGCAATTTGAGAAACACAGAACCGCTCTTGCTCAGTTTAGAAAAAATGATTTTTCTGACTTTACTCTAGAACAGTTTTTGGAGTATTGTATTTTATATGGATGTAATTACGTAAATTCAGTGGAGAAGATTGGGCCTGTTACAATGTACAAGCTTATGCTAAAAAACAAAGATCGTGGATGGGTAAATTTTCTATTTATTTATAAAAGTGTGATAAACTTTTTTTTGTAGATTTATTTAATTTTGTTATAAATATTGCAGTTTAAGAAGATTTATGAGATATTGAAAAAGAATAATCGGTTCAAAGATCAAGCGAAAAATAATAAGACTACATTTAAAAAGGCTATTTGGGGGTTTAAGTACTCGTGGATATTTGATACATCGGGCAAAATGAGACATTTGCATCCTACTAATGTAAATAGTAATAAACTTGAAAAAGTTATTGGTTCTAATTTCCCCTTTCTCGGAGAAGAAGTTTACAGGGGAAACTTAATCCTTTCTCATAGAAGAATGTTTTTGTTGCCTATAACCCCTTTTACAGGCAACAAAATATATTTCCCCTTTCTCGGAGAAGAATGTTTTAACAGGCAACAAAAACATTCTTCTTCGAGAAAGGATTAAGTTTCCCCTATAAACTTCTTCTCCGAGAAAGGGGAAATTAGAACCAATAACTTTTTCAAGTTCATTACTATTTACATGAGTAGGATGCAAATGTCTCATTTTACCCGATGTATCAAATACCCACGAGTACTTAAACCCCCAAATAGCCTTTTTAAATGTAGTCCTATTCTTTGTCGCTTAATCTTTGAACCGATTATTCTTTTTCAATATCTCATAAATCTTCTTAACTTGCAATATTTATAACAAAATTAAATAAATTTACAAAAAAAAGTTTATCATATATTTATAAATAAATAGAAAATTTACCCCTCCACGATCTTTGTTTTTTAACATAAGCTTGTACGCTGTAACTGGCCCAATCTTCTCCACTGGATTTAGGTAATCACATCCACATAAAATATAATACTCCAAAAACTGTTCTGTAGTAAAGTCAGAAAAATCGATTTTTCTAAACTGAGGAAGAACGATTCTGTGTTTCTCAAATTGCAATTTGTGGTTTAATTCCCATTTATAATCGAAAAGTTCACAACTTCCTTTCTCGTAGAAATTCAATTTGTAAATAATCTATGAGAAGAAACAAAAAATAATAATTATTAGAACGATTTGTAAATTTATACTATGTATAAAAAGCAAGTAGTGGCTTAACTTATTTTTTTAATATTATATTGATAGATTAGGGTCTAATATTTGATGTATAATTTTTGACTAATTATTAAATTTTATTTATACTTTATATGTTTCTCAATTTATATTTATATTTTGACTTTTTGAAAAAAAAATATTTTTATTTTCTTTAGCAAAAATTGAACTCAATATCTTTTAATTTCTCACTACGGAGAGACTTTGGGTGTTCAACCTTGCCACTAGGGTAAGACCTTATTGGCATTTATTTTACATATTTTGTATACAAGTAGAAATGTTATGTATTTGGATCATAGCCTCAATAAGTTAAGCAGGTAAAAATAGAATTTTAATATTATCCTTCTTGCTCTATGACTTTCTTCTCTGTAACTGCATCTCTTGCTTCTTTGATATCATGCGCATGACCAAGCTTACATGATAAAGTACTCTCTTGGAATGAGCAAGACAAGTATAAAAAGACTAACCTTCGTGCATCCAAATGCAATCATATCACTATCTCACTACAAGAAATTTAGTTTTAGCCACACATGCATGTGTAGCTAAAAACACAGTATCACCAAATCAAAGTGATTCTACAAATTGGCTAAAGAAAGGTTCAATAGTTCTTAGTTAGCAGCAGTGCTTCTCATACAGGCAAAGTGCTTCTCGTACAAGTAGAATCTGAACATTGATTCACTTCATTCGTTACTTTATGGTGCTTCGTTTATAAACTAGATAACTGGATTCATCCTTGTTATTTTATCAACACACTTTATCAATAATCCCTATGATTAGGTGTTATTTAGCCTTACTATTCTTGATCTTGTTATAGCTGTTGTTGGGATATGTTGGATTATAGTTCAAATTTGTTTGTTATAAGTTTAAAGACATGTGTTGAAGCTTGTTAGAAGATGAATGGTTATGCTTCCACAGCAAAGAACACTGCAATTTCAGTACAGTATCTTGGATATCTTCCTTTATAGATCATATCTAAAACTGATATCCCAATTCTGTTTTTACTTCATCGAAAAGAAGCTTAAACTTATATGCTTGTCTTTTTTCATTCTTTAGTTAAATGGAGCACCGCGAATATACAAGAAGCTTGATGGTTGTGACTATAGCTATTATCTGCAAACTCCAGATGATCAGTGGGTCGAACAACGGATTTTACTCCATTGTCATGCATTGGACAGTCTTCAGGTATATGTCTTTAGCTTTATTGCAATAAACCTCCAAGTTTTGCAGACAACAACTTTGTATACTTACAAAGAAAGTGAGAAACCATTATCTTTGGAGAATGGAGTGCCATATTGTGAAAATCTGGATCTAGTTCCAATCGTAACACCTCCTCAAGGTCTTGAATTGTCTTTATAGGCTATTATTTAAGGATTGTTGTTTGGTACAAATGGGATAACTTCCATGGCTAATCGAGCAGCATCAGAACTACGGAACGTTCAAGAAACCGAGACCTCCTCCTGCAGATGATGAACTAGTGTATATTCACAGGGTGCAAGTGACTCCAACGAAAGTCTACTTCTATGGTCCAGAAGTAAATGTTTCAAATCGTGCGTTGCGCCAATTCCACCAGTCACAATGAAAATTTTCGTTGAGTTTCATTCGTGGAGGAGGACTGGAGTAAGATGTATTCAGCTGATTTGGGTGCTGGTGGGGATGAGAGTAGAAGAACAAAGCCGTATGAGAGGATACTTTCAACTCTGATGAATGTAAATCAGAATCGAGAGCAAGAATTAATTCGAGTTTCTTGCATTTTCCTCGAGTCAATTAAGGGAGAACTCCCTCTGGATGTTTGCTCCAACCATTTACTTAAATTAAACGCTGATGATATTAGGCCAGATGGGCGATTTCAGTTCCATACGAAACGTGGCAAAGTATGCAGCCAGCAGGCTCGGGCAGTTGTTTAGTTCGTCCACAGAAACATTAAGTGTTGCTCGGGAAGATGTTGAAATCATTCCGGATGTTGAGATTTTAAGAAATGGAACAACGGACGTATATCTTCTCTGACGGGATTGGGAAGATTTCATTCGACTTTGCTAGTAAAGTTGCTAGAAAATGCAGACTCAAAGGCTGTATCATATCCCAACTGCATTTCAGATTAGATATGGTGGATTCAAAGGAGTCATTGCAATCGATCCCACTTCATTAGTGAAAATGTCGTTGAGACGAAGCATGTGGAAGTATGAATCACAAGATACAAAACTAAACGTTTTGGGATGGAGCAAATATCAGCCCTGCTTCTTGAATCGCCAAATCATTACACTCTTGTCCACTCTTGGGGTCCCGGATCGTGCCTTCGAGCAGAAGCAAAGTAAGCTCTAGAACACTTTCATCTCGAAGGAAATGATGAAGAACCGTTTCTAGCAATGATGCTGCAAACTTTCGTCTCATCACAGCTACTTAATTGATCTACGGAAGAAATCCAGAATATTCATTACTATACTAAAGAGCACAATGGCTCTGTACTAGGAATGGAGGATGCCCCCATCACTCCTTATACCTCCGACATGGCTGCATCCGGAGATGGTATTGTAGCAGGTAATCAACAAAACTTATACTTGAGTCATCTATGGTGTATTGTTTTTGTAGAACTGTCGACTATGGTCGAGTCTCTACTGATAGTGAAATGGGATAATCTTTGTGCACCTATGGTTAATGTTGAGATTGTTGAAGTGCATCAAACTCTTGTAATCCATCTTGTTGAAGAAATCTTGATTTTCCCATGTACCTTGTTCGATTCATCGAAGAATTCTCGACAAGACACGATACCAGAGGGGAAGCATAGACATTTTGTGTTTGATTGTAAAATTTTGTGTAATAGCCATGGAATAGACATATTTCCAAAGTTTGAGTTACCATCTTGAAACAGAGGAAAAAACAGCCTTCTTTTTTCTTTACTTTTGTTACTTTCGATTCTTAATTTTATTATAATTCATGTTGATTCATAATTGAAATAAAGGATCAAGCATTCACATTAAGTCTAAAAGGAAAAATTAGATACATATAGTGTTGAGAGTTCGATTCCCATAGAACAAGATTATCAGTATCAATATCATCAATCAATCAATATATAATACGTTCTGTTGCGCATTCGAAGCACCATGTTAAGCTTACGTGGCATCACCTGTGACCTCCATTCCTATTTATCTAAAATTTATATATTTAATTTAATATTAATTATTATTATTATAATCTATATATAAGGAATATCGAATCAATTATATGCTAAACATTAGATATACACGATTTTTATATATTAAAATATCAATAGTATGCTAAGTTATACATAATCACATTGATACAAAAACTTAACTCTTTCTATTGATCTTCAGAAGCTCTCTAAAGTCTAAACAACTCGTTTCAGAATTAATTGTCGTGCTTTTGAAAAAATACTCATGATGGGCATTATTTACAGTTACTTTCTTTTTTTATTTATTAAATCATAATTATTTTCTATTCAAATCATCATTTGTTTCCTTACTGACTATTGTATATACACACTGAGGTGACCCGTTGGATAATAAGTTTTTAAATTTTTTTTAGTATGTATCTATAATAGTTAAACTTTTGTAAAAAAAAATAAAAAAATACTATTTTTAATTTTAGACATTTGACAATATATTAGACACAAAATCAATTTTGAGGTGGTCCGTTGGTCAATAAATTTTTAAAATTCTTTTAGTATGTATCGATAGCTATAATTGTCAAAATTTTGTAAAAAAAATAGATTTTTAATTTCAGACACTTGACAATATACATAAACACAAAATCAATTTTGAGGTGTCCCGCTGGCCAAAAGTTTTTGAAATTATTTAAGAATGTATCGATAGCTATACTTATCATATTTTGGCACTAACCTTACTTTGATGTTCGTTGGCCAAGATATTTTTGAAATATTTTTAGCATATATCGACTCTATTGATAGTCAGATTTTTATAACAAAAAATATATATAAAGACATTAAAAATGAATATTGTTTCAAAACTTTCGGTTAATCAAGCAAATCCTTCAGTCTACTTTCAAGTTTTTAGTTAAAATATTTTGGCCCTAGCATAACCTCTAATTTTGAGGTTTTCCGTTTAGCTAAGAAATTTTTAAAATTCTTTTAGTATGTATCAATAACTACGTTTGTCAACTTTTTGAAAACTAAAAAAATATATATTAGACACAAATTTAATTTTGAGGTGGCACGATGATCAATAAGTTTTTAAATTCCATCAGTATGTATCGATAATTAAGATTGTGAAAATTTGGTAACAAAAATATAATTTTAATTTAAGACAATTGAGAATATATAAGACACAAAATGAGAATCGTTTCAAAATTTTCAGTTAATTTAGCAAACTCTAGGGTATATTTTAGTCTTTTGGCTAAAATTATGAGTAGTATATTTTTATAAGGTTTTTTCTATTATCGATGGGTTTAGTATATCACTCATATTCTACAATACTAAATTATTAATACTCGCATTATATTATTTATTACTACAAAATTGGTATTTAATTTTTGAAATCTTCAAAGCTAACCACATGCATATAGTTGCATATAAAAAGAGAATTTGGATAATAGACTTTAACAACATTATTTTAGTCTTTTGGCTAAAATTATGAGTAGTAATATTTTTATAATTTTTTTTTAATCATCGATGGGTTTAATATATCAGTCATATTCCACAATACTAAATTATTAATACTCGCATTAAATTATTTAGTACTACAAAATTGGTATTTAATTTTCGAATTTACCTCTAATAATAGAGTCGTATATACAAACATGTGCAAATTTATTTGTCAATATTGGCTGATCTCTTGATGCTAATGATTGATACTGCCAAGATATTTTAAAAATATTTATGATAAATTTTTATAACAAAAAAGTATATATAAAGACACTGAAAACGAATATCGATTCAAAACTTTCGATTAATCAAGCGAATCCTTCAGTCTACTTTCAAGTTTTTAGTTAAAATATTTTGGCCCTAGCATAACCTCTAATTTTGAGGTTTTCTGTTGGCCAAGAAATTTTTAAAATTCTTTTGGTATGTATCAATAACTACGTTTGTCAAATTTTTGAAAACTAAAAAAATTATATATTAGACGCAAATTTAATTTTAAGGTGGCACAATGGTCAATAAGTTTTTAAATTCCATCAATATGTATCGGTAATTATGATTGTGAAAATTTTGTAACAAAAATATATTTTTAATTTAAGACAATTGAGAATATATTAAGACAATTGAGAACCGTTTCAAAACTTTCGGTTAATTTAGCAAACTCTTTAGCTATTTTCAATTCGGGTTAGTTAGGATAAATTATTTTTGAGTAAAATATTATACTACTCCCACTGTCTCACTCGACTTGACATATACTTCTATTTTTGAAATATATTGCTATAAAGTAATACCCATCGTTTTTTGACTGGATACAAACTAGTTAATTATAAAAGAAACCATATAATACAATTTTCCACAACTTTATATTCCATTCTGTCACACTTATAAAGAAATAGTAGAAAAGACAGTCAACTATTTATTTATAAATACTACTACCTCCATCCCATATAGTTAGTCTCTTTTGCTTTATTAACTTTTCCGGCACGCGTTTCTACCGAAAACTAGTACGAGTTTTAAAATATAATTTTGAAGTATTTTTTTTCCCGTAAACAAAAAAATGCTTCAAAATTATATTTTAAAACCCGTATTAGGTTTCGGTGGAAACGAGTGCTGAAAAAGTCAATAAAGCAAAAGATACTAACTATATGGGATAGAGGTAGTATTAATTTATAAGTACGACTGAGGAAATATTTGATTAATTATTATGAAGATAAAATTAACACAATACTGTAATTACTTGCATCTTAGGTTACAGTTCCGGCTTTTTTCTTTATTAGTAAAAACTACGTGCGTGAAAGCTAGCATTAAATTCTAATCATAATTACTTATTGTAGGCAACCATGCATGGCATTAATTATTTTCGTGGAAGAAAATTAGATTATTAATTTATTATTACTATTATTTCTCTCTGGTGATGTAGGCAATGAAGGAATCCAAGTCAACCCTCGAAGCGCCGCCGAGCTCCGCCGACCGGCGCACGGCAGCGCCCACCTCCTCCGCCCTCTTCCTCATCTCCTCCCCTTCCTCCGACGCCATCAATCTCCTCACAACACTCTCAATCCTCGCCGCTTCCACCGCTTCATCTCTCTCCTTTCACTCCCTCACGACGATCCCAGTTCCGAGCACATCTGCAACCAAAGCCGCGTTTATCGGCTGATCGGAGTGCATGGGCCACGCCGCCATGGCCACGCCCGCGGCGATGCTCTCGATGCAGGAGTTCCAGCCGCAGTGGCTCATGAACCCTCCGATGGAAGGATGGGCCAAGATCTGCGGCTGCGGCGCCCATTCTCTCACCACCATCCCCTCTCCTCCGCCACCCTCTCCAAACCCTTCCGGCAGCTCCACCTTTCTCTCTCCTCCTTCAAAAATGTCGCTTCGATCTGCGTCTCTCAAAACCCAAAGAAACTTCACCCCGCTTCGTCTTAGCCCGTGAGCAAGCTCGTTAACTTCGGAATCCGATAACGAAACCGTCGTTCCGAAAGAAACGTAGATCACCGATTTCGTTTCTTGCTTATCTAGCCACTCTAAGCTTCGATCACGGCGGCCATGGCGGCCGCTGTGATAAGAAGGGAGGAGAGGGCCTATAGCCCAAGTGGGCCTCTTCTTCTCGAGCTCATTTCTTTCTATGAACTCCATGTAAGGACCTTCGATCGATCTTGAGGTGTTGAAGAGATTCCCCGACCTAAAATCGGACGGCTCCGATTGCATGGCGATGAATCTCAAGGATTCTTCCGACGCCCATTGATGGAAAGGAGGCAACTCTTTTGGATGAGGGAGAGGGAAAGGTAACCCTAGAAATCCGCAGAGGAAGGAGATGGAGGAGAAGGCGGAGATGCAGAGGAGTTGGTAGGATTCCGCGTTCTTGATTCCGGCCACGTCTTGAACCACGTAGGACATGAGGTGGTCGTGGACGACGGCGACTCTTTCGAATTTTACGGCGGTTTGGCGGAGGAAGGCGGCGAAGGGGCTGCGGAGGTGGAGGGAGGCCTCCTCGAGGGGGTGGCAGTGGGTGGGGTACTTGATGGGGGAGTTAGGGTTTGGAGGAGGAGAGAGGAAGGGGGGGAGGGGGAGGTGGTGGAAGTGGAGCTTGGCCACGTGTTGAGGATTTAGGGAGTTGATACGGGCTTGGGCTTGGCGGTTGTGGACGGCGGAGCCGACGTAGTAGACGGGGAGGCCGTAGCCGGAGATGAGGCAGGAGAGCTGCAGCATCTGGTTCAGGTGGCCTTGACCCGGATACGGCACCGCCACCACGGCCACCGGAGATTTCTTCGCGGTGGCTCCGACGTCGTGGTGATCGCTCATCATTGTGTGTGTGTGTGTGTGTTTTTTCAAGAATTAATTTTGATGCAAGGATATGTGAGATATATATAGAGGGGGAGAGGAGAGGTGCGTATAGTATACGGTTTAATTCATTAATGTGCCCTAGATTTAAGTTTTGATGTGGTTAAGGGGTTAAAACATCATCATTGTTCATATCGAAATCTCTTTAAGTAACAATATCTTTGAGTTTTGTTGCGAGTAACTAAAATACAATGGCCATTGATCAAGAAAAAAAATGTGTCAAACGGTTAATCGGTGCGGTATACTATTTTTTTTTTTGCCGTATTGTATATTGTATTGAAACTTTTATATAAATTTTCATATTCCCTACGTCTGACTTCAATTGTCTTACTTTTTTTTAAAATTTGTTTCATTTCAATCGTCTCATTTCTTTTTCAGTTTGTCACATCTCACGAATTATGATGCATAAAAGCATTAACCCACCAATATTTATTATACAAATGTCACTCTTTAATTCACGTACAAAAAGTAGATGAGACGATTGATATGAGACGGATGGAGTACTTTTATCATATCAAACATTTTGATATACTTTCAATCTATGGTATTAACCACAATTTTGGTATGGAATGAATGCTAGTCAAATATTGTACCGATTAGCTTTTAGTATACGGAACGAAATTCGGTATACTGCTAGTTTCTGTATTTTTGGTATTTTTTCAGACCCGACGAGTATTTTAGAAAAAAAAATATTGACATTGAAAAGTTCGTCTAAGGATATTTTAAGAAATTAAGCTCTATATTAAATGAAACTTTAATCGGGATTTAAATTCTGCCGTAAATGAAAGGAAAAACTTAATATTGAAAGCTCAAAGTACGAGTATAATTAAATATAGCTAGGACTTTGTACTCTGGCGTAAGTCGAAGGGAAAAAAAAAACTTGATGTGTAGACAGCTAAAATTTAATAAATTATAATTTAATCATAAATATAATTAAATTTTATCATTATTTTAATATTTATTATTTTTAAACATTTGAACAAATTAAGTATTTCATTCATTAGTGACCTTGTTAAATTATTTTTCATTTATTTTTGCAGTACATCTATCATTTATTTATATTTAATGCGATTTCTCAAAATTCATAATGTTTATGATTTTACACGCCTGATATAGTACTATAATTTATGTAATTATTAAATTTTACTATTTTAATTAAATATAATTTTATAGTGAAAGTAGTACTCCTATTTAAATTATTGTTTAATAATAGTTTTTTTTAATTATTTCAAAATAAAATAAAATAATCTTTCCAAATAAAGTAATAATAATAAAAAATAATCGGAGCTCTTTCACGTACTGTTATGTGCTTCATGTACTGTTGTTATGCTTGTCTATAATTAGCTTTACTAATGCAAACTATTTGGATGTGAGTTTTTCGGGAAATCGTCAAATTATTTACAATGTACTATCATTTTCTCTTTTGATCAACTTTTGTCTAAACATGGTTCAATGGTGATCACTGATCAATCACACAAAAATATAAACACCAAGTAATATAAATACTTTATATAGTAATTGTTCCATAAAAGATTGGGAGGATAATAATCACACAAATAAAATCCAGCAATAATTAACAAAGATATCAACTACTACTACAATCAATCCCCTCAAAAAGAAGGAGTTAATTAATCACTTGCGCCTTCTCTTGTTACTCTTCTCAGAGTCCTGCATCAAGAGTAAAAATATGAACACGTGTAGTAATGTAATAGTATATGAGAAAACAAATTGATCGATCGATCGATAAAAATTATTACAAGTTGATAGATTCATACTTGATGCATTCTTATTTCGAAAACAATTGAAATTTAAAATGACATGTTTTGGAAAAAGTAATGGAGTCCATTACTTTTTCCAAAACATGTCATTTTAAATTTCAATTGTTTACCTCAGCAGCTACTTCAATTTCCTCCTTGACGTCATCTGCATCTACAACAGCTCCTTCATTTTCCACCTTAATGTCAGTACGAGGTTCCAATCGTTCATCACTTTTGCTAGAGCTTCTGCAGATTTATATACTATACTTCAATTCTTTATTTCAAAGACAACAAGAAATTTAAAATGACATGTTTTGGGACTTAAAATGTGAATGATTTACCCATCATTAGCATTAGCATTAGCAGCTCCTCCTCGTTCAATTTCATCATCTTCAATTTCATTCTCAATGTCAGCAATCATTCCGAACCATACCAAATCAATCTCATGTTGGAAATTTGGTTTTAGACCAAATAAATAATAATTAATATTTAATTTATTACGTAAATTAAATATTAGATTATTGTTCTACTCGTGGAGTAGATGAACGTAGTATATTTATATGCTCAAAACCGATTTCCGGTGAGTGAGATATAAATGTTCAAAGTTTGGTGGAGAGTTACTTCATTAGTTAATGAAGTGTAAGTTATACCACATTGATTAAATATTAATGTGGTGTGCTGTTTAAAAGTGTTTAAACATGTGGGCTTAATAACAAGTGGGCCAAGTAAGTGGATAAGTGTGTGGTTGGGCTCTCGCGTGAGCACACACTCGATCCGGCCCCGCCGTCCGTGCCGGTCGGCTCCGGCTCCGGCTCGGGCCTCGGGTTCGGGTTTTGTGGCCGTGGACTTGGATCTTGGCAATTGGTCCTTTGGGTGGTCCTTTGGGCCTTTGGCTTGGGCTTGGGGCCTTGTGTACTATATTTTTTGGACCACAAAATATATAGTGTATTGGGCCATGTTTTGGAAGCCCAAACGTCTAGCCCATCATTGTCTGCGTGAAGCCCAAGAGAAGAGACTCTTCTAGAATGGCTGTTACAACAGTCATTACTTCCCACTCCTGCCAACAGTCAGAAACCGCAAGAAACAGCCATTTGGCTAATTAATGCCATCATGGCATTGATAACCCACCTGGTGAGACATGCCTATATATAGTCTGCATGCAGGCATTCTAGAGACACACAACTAGAAACATTCTCTCTGCATCTTCAAGCTTTCTTCTTCATTTTTTGAGCTCTTTCCTCGCCTATTTTCCAGTTCGCCGGAGCTTCTTAGTTTGCGGTGCTGCTGCTAAGAAGACGAGAAGTCATTTTATCTTTGGGGACGAAGCGCCAAATCCGTGAGCACTAGCCGGGGCGTAATTCGTCTTGCGGAAAGAGGGTTTCCTCGACTCGACTTCAAATTTCACTTTGTTCACTTGTAATCTTCGATTTATCTATTGTAATTGTACGCCCGACAAGTTCTACATTTCCAACAATCGCAAGACGAATTAGACTTGCCGTTCCAAGGAGTTTTGAAATTCAATCACCTATTCGAAGATGACAAGTGCTGCAGCTTCCACCGACTCGTCCATTGAAGCTTCGACATTACCATCTACTATGTCGTCAACTGTTCCATCAACCATGTCAACGCCGTTGCCAACTTTCACTACTGCATCGGCAATGAACTCCAACACTGGCGGTTCAACAGGAGGCTCGACTATGCCTTCAAGTTCGTGGGTTTGGAGTAACCCGTTTTTGTCAAGCGGTGGTTCCGCTTCAAGCGGCACCGTGGGTTCCACTTTTAGTGGAACTGTTGGAGCGCCATTCATGGGCTCGACTGTGGGGGCGGCCTATGGGCCTAACCCAAGTGGCTCCCTTATGGGAGCAAACTCGGCACCAAGGGTGATGCCACCCGCCGAGAAGCCGCCGATGTTTAGCGGAGTTGACTTCAAAAGGTGGCAACAAAAGATGTTGTTCTACTTGACAACATTGGGAGTGGCAAACTTCCTCACGGAAGATGAGCCGGCTGCGCCAAATGCCAATGAGGTGAACTTCTATGTTCGTGCCTTGTATGACAATTGGCGCAATGGAGACTATTTGTGCAAGAATTTCATTCTCAACGCCTTGGATGATAGCTTGTACAATGTGTACACTGGTGTTAACACCTCCAAAGGAATTTGGAAGGCGTTAGACAAGAAGTACCGTAGCGATGATGCGGGTACGAAGAAGTTCGTATTAGCCCGGTACTTGGACTACAAGATGGTCGATTCTCGACCGATGATGGAGCAAGTACAAGAGTTTCAACTCATTGTGCATGACGTCCATGCTGAGGGGATGGTCCTTCCGGACGCGTTCGTGGTGGCGACCGTGATCGAGAAGCTACCCCCTAATTGGAAGGACTTCAAGAGCTATCTTAAGCACAAGCGAAAGGAGATGACTCTTGAAGACTTGATTGTGAAGCTATGCATCGAGTCTGATGTGTGCGATCAAGACAAACCGAAGGCACCGTCTGATGCCAAAGTGAACTTGATGGAGAAGGGCGGTCCCTCCAACAAGCGTGATCACCCAAATGCCAAAGACAAGGGCAAGGCGAAGGGACCATCGAAGAAGTTTGATGGTGATTGCTACAATTGTTGCAAGCATGGGCATACTGTGAAGGACTGCAAGAAGCCCAAGAACAAGAAGAAGAAGAAACATGCTGCCAACGTCGCCGAGAAAGACGGCGAGTGGGTGAAAGAAGACTTTACGCTGTGGTCACCGAGGAGGTCAACCAAGTCGAAAAGCCGAGAGGCTGGTTCATCGACACTGGCGCTACTGCGCATGTGTGTGCCTATAGGAACAAGTTTGTTACCTATCAAGTTGTTGAGGGGAGGAAGCTCAACATGGGGAACCAAGCTTCGTCCGTGGTTGTCGGAGTTGGAGATGTGGTGCTAAAGCTTACATCCGGAAATTCTCTAACTTTGAAGAACGTGCTGCATGTTCCCGACATCCGAAAGAACTTGGTCTCGGGCTCTATTCTAGTTAACAAGGGGTTTAGACTAGTTTTTGAGTCTGACAAGTTTCTTTTGTCAAGAGTGGTACTTTCCTTGGAAAGGGTTACCTCTCTGAAGGTCTCTTTAGGTTGAATGTATTGGCTATACGCCATGTACCAAAATCTATTGAGAGTAATGAAAATGATACTACTTCCTCTTACATTGTTGAGTGCTCTAATTTATGGCATTGTAGATTAGGACATGTTAATCTAAATGCTATAAAACGATTAGTAAATTTAGATTTACTAAAGTTAAATGAAGTTAACACTCAAGACAAATGTGAAGTTTGTGTTGAGGCAAAATTGACAAAACCACTGTTTCATTCGGTTGAGCGGAGCACGAAACCCCTTGATTTATTTCACACCGATGTGTGTGATTTAAAGTATGTGCAAACTCGTGGTGGTAAGAAGTACTTTATCACGTTCATCGATGATTGCACGAGATATTGTTATCTTTATCTTTTAAGAGGTAAAGATGAGGCTATTGAAGCGTTCAAACACTTCAAGAATGAAGCCGAAAATCAACTAAGTGGTCGAATTAAGAGTGTTCGAAGTGACAGAGGTGGCGAATATGTCGCTCCGTTTGAGGAATTATGCAACGAAAGTGGTACAATTCATCAAACGACGGCTCCATACTCACCTCAATCAAATGGCGTTGCTGAACGTAAAAATCGAACTCTTAAGGAGATGATGAATGCTTTGTTGATTAGTTCAGGGTTGCCCCAAAACATGTGGGGGGAAGCTGTCTTGACAGCCAACTATATATTAAACAAAATTCCACTCAAAGGTAAAGATGTTACTCCTTATGAGTTATGGAAATGATGGAAACCATCGTACAAATACCTTAAAGTGTGGGGGTGTTTGGCGAAGGTTGAAGTGCCTCTACCTAAACAAGTTACAATTGGCCCTAAAACGGTTGATTGTATCTTTATTGGGTATGCACATAACAGCTGCGCCTATCGCTTTGTTATTCACAAGTCGGAAGTACCCGACATGACTGTGGGAACAACGATCGAGTCGAGGAATGCAATATTCTTTGAACACATATATCCTTGTAAAGACAAGGGTAATGTAGAAATCAGTTCTAGCAATAGAATTGAAGGTGAAACCACGAGTTCTAAATCCGAGGATGAAGAACTTAAGTCGCGCAAACGACAAAGGTCTAATCCGGAAGACAGTGAACCGAGACGTGGTGGTAGAGTTCGGAAACCAAAGCAATTTGGTCCGGATTATGTAGTGTTCATGTTGGATCAAGAACCAACGACGATCAAAGAAGCTTTTTCTAGATCGGACAGTCCGCTTTGCAGAGAAGCGGTACAAAGTGAAATTGAGTCCATTAGGCAAAACCACACTTGGGTGTTGGTTGATTTGCCCGAAGGGTGTAAACCCTTAGGATGCAAATGGATCCTTAAAAGGAAATACAAAGCTGATGGATCAATTGACAAGTACAAAGCCCGTTTGGTTGTCAAAGGGTTTAAGCAGAAAGAAGGGTACGATTATTTCGATACCTATGCTCCTGTAACAAGGATTACATCCATTCGGGTGCTTCTCGCAATTGCTGCTTTGCACAATCTCGAGATACATCAAATGGATGTGAAAACTGCTTTTCTCTATGGAGAATTAGAGGAGGAAATCTATATGGAACAACCAGAAGGATTTGTAGAACCTGGTAAAGAGAAGAAGGTTTGCAAACTGGTTAAATCCCTCTTTGGATTGAAGCAAGCGCCACTTCAATGGCACTTAAAATTTGATAATGTGATGTTATCAAATGGGTTTAAGATAAACGAGTGTGATAAATGTGTATACATTAAGAACACGAATAATGGGTATGTTATTGTGTGTCTTTATGTAGATGACATGTTAATCATGGGTAGCAATATCCGTGTTATTAATGAAACCAAAAACATGTTAAAGAGGAACTTTGACATGAAAGACTTGGGTTTAGCGGATATTATTCTTGGAATGAAAATTCTAAGGAAATCCGATGGGATTATCTTGTCACAATCTCACTATGTTGAGAAAGTGCTCAAGAAGTTTAACGCTTTTGAAAGCGTGTCCGCTAAAACTCCGATTGAACTTAATGTTCATTTGAGCAAAAACCGAGGAGAGTCGGTTGCTCAAGAAGACTATGCTCGCGTCATAGGGTGTTTAATGTATCTTACAAATTGCACTCGACCCGACATAGCATGTGCCGTAAACAAATTGAGTCGTTACACGAGCAATCCAAGCAAAGAGCATTGGAGAGCTCTAGTACGAGTTTTGAGATACTTGAAGTATACTCAAAGTCATGGGCTACATTTTTCGAGATACCCCCCGGTACTTGAAGGGTACTGTGATGCGAATTGGATTTCGGACACGAAAGATTCACTTTCTACAAGTGGGTATGTGTTTACAATTGGGGGTGGAGCTGTTACGTGGAGATCCACAAAATAAACGTGTATAGCCCGATCCACCACGGAGTCTGAGTTCATAGCTTTAGATATAGCTGGTGAACAATCCGAATGGCTAAGAAACTTTCTTGAGGACATTCCATGTTGGGAGAAACCATTGCCTCCGGTGATGATTCACTGCGATAGCCAAGCGGCTATTGGTAGGGCAAAAAGTGGTTTGTATAATGGTAAGTCTCGACATATTCGTCGACGACATAATACCGTGAGACATTTGATCAGAACTGGGATTATCTCAGTCGACTATGTGAAGTCGTTGGATAATCTGGCGGATCCACTAACCAAAGGGTTAAACCGTGATCAAATGAATAAGTTGCTAGAGGGAATGAGAGTAAAATCCACAAATTAAGAACTATCATAGTGGTAACCCAACCATGATGATTGGAAACCCCAAGAACTTGGTTCAATGGGAAAACTAAGCTGTAAAAGTTCGTGTGAAAACACTCACATTTATTTATTCCCTTGAAAGCATTTGAGTGTTGAAAGCTTGCCTAGTGGTGAGGATAAGTCTATGACTTTTAATGATTCCTAAATACCTCGAGGAGGTTGAGTATGGCAAGATACTCGGTAAAGAATCACCTATGTAAGTGTGAAGTGAGGCCGCTTCGTTAAGATACACTTATGAAACCAAAGGGGTCCAAGGCCGAAATGGACACGAAACGTGAGAACGGATGAGGTTGAGGTGTATAAGCGTTAACATCGTTGTCTAGGTGCACGCCATGGAGGGATAGTTCAAAGCATTGTTCTACTATGCCGCCTGTGTACTCGATGGTGTTGACTATGGAAGGTTCAAAGCCACAAACTACCTATCCTAATACTTTTATACATCGTGAGGACTGAGCTCTTGCATTTGTATACATTTGCATATGGCTATCTCACTCATTTGGGGGAATGTTGGAAATTTGGTTTTAGACCAAATAAATAATAATTAATATTTAATTTATTACGTAAATTAAATATTAGATTATTGTTCTACTCGTGGAGTAGATGAACGTGGTATATTTATATGCTCAAAACCGATTTCCGGTGAGTGAGATATAAATGTTCAAAGTTTGGTGGAGAGTTACTTCATTAGTTAATGAAGTGTAAGTTATACCACATTGATTAAATATTAATGTGGTGTGCTGTTTAAAAGTGTTTAAACATGTGGGCTTAATAACAAGTGGGCCAAGTAAGTGGATAAGTGTGTGGTTGGGCTCTCGCGTGAGCACACACTCGATCCGGCCCCGCCGTCCGTGCCGGACGGCACGGACGGCTCGGGCTCGGGCTCGGGCCTCGGCCTCGGGTTCGGGTTTTGTGGCCGTGGACTTGGATCTTGGCAATTGGTCCTTTGGGTGGTCCTTTGGGCCTTTGGCTTGGGCTTGGGGCCTTGTGTACTATATTTTTTGGACCACAAAATATATAGTGTATTGGGCCATGTTTTGGAAGCCCAAACGTCTAGCCCATCCTTGTCTGCGTGAAGCCCAAGAGAAGAGACTCTTCTAGAATGGCTGTTACAACAGTCATTACTTCCCACTCCTGCCAACAGTCAGAAACCGCAAGAAACAGCCATTTGGCTAATTAATGCCATCATGGCATTGATAACCCACCTGGTGAGACATGCCTATATATAGTCTGCATGCAGGCATTCTAGAGACACACAACTAGAAACATTCTCTCTGCATCTTCAAGCTTTCTTCTTCATTTTTTGAGCTCTTTCCTCGCCTATTTTCCAGTTCGCCGGAGCTTCTTAGTTTGCGGTGTTGCTGCTAAGAAGACGAGAAGTCGTTTTATCTTTGGGGACGAAGCGCCAAATCCGTGAGCACTAGCCGGGGCGTAATTCGTCTTGCGGAAAGAGGGTTTCCTCGACTCGACTTCAAATTTCACTTTGTTCACTTGTAATCTTCGATTTATCTATTGTAATTGTACGTCCGGCAAGTTCTACATTTCCAACATCTCAGTGAAACAATCTTCACCTCTATAGTTCACCATCCTCTCGTTGTCTCTACACATTCATTTCACATAAATTTTTATGATATGAATTAATGTAAATTGGAGATCAATCAAGAAACCAAAGAAACAAATTAAATTAATTACATCCATCCTTCAAAGAAATCAGCATCGTCAGCCATGTGCTTCCGCATTGTACACACTGCTTCTTCTGTGATTTGACCCTGCAAGGGTAGGTTAAAGAGAGTATTTGATTAATTAATTAATCCAAATACTTTCTTTATTAGCCAAAGGAAGAGAAGAGAATTGAAGTAAAGTAGTATATATAGTGTACCCTCCATCGGTTACGACTCTTAACATCGATTAGAGGTTCGTCGTGTTCCTTGGGAATCTTGACAACCAAGGGGGGTGTAAGGTGATGATATTCATATTTCGAAAGATCTATCATCACACCTTTCTTTTTCTCTCCATCATCACTTTCATCATCCTCATCTTCCTCTTCCACACTCACACCTTCCTCTCCATCATCACTTTCATCATCCTCGTCATCCTCATCTTCCTCTTCCACACCCTTCACACCCTCCTCACCCACACCCTTCTCTTCCTCACCCTTCACACCTTCCTCTTCCACACCCTTCACACCCTCCTCACCCACACCTTTCTCTTCCTCAGCCTCACTCACACCCACACCCACAGCCTTGACATCATCTTTCTCTTTCTCTTCCTCTCCCTCACCACCACTTTCCACAGCCTTCACACCCTTGTCTTCCTCTCCCTCACTTTGACTTTCCTCATCCTCAGAAATCTCGCCATAACCATCAAAAGAAGATCCAAGATGGTCTTCATATTCATTAATTACTGCACACCATGTGGACGATTAGGTCATAGAAAGAGAATAAGGGGAAGAAAACGTAGATGATCTGAATCTGAACTCGATCGATCAAAGGAAAAAAAGTGAGTGATTAATAGTACAGTAATAAATTAATTGTATGATGACAAACAACATAAACATAAACATATACTAATAGAAAGTAATAGGTGAATGAATAGTGTACCATCTCCGGCGATCCACACTTTCCCGGTCTTTTCGTTTGCATATATGATTCCGTATGCTACAAGATGGATATGTGTACCGGCGTCGATATGAAAATAACAAGCATTATCCTTCCTGCATACATCTGGTTTTATTCGTTTGCCTTTGAACTTTCGCCCATAGATGGAGAGATAATAAATACCATCGTCTTCACTCAAATAACGATAATCGCCGGTTTCCAGAAAACCTACCCTATCAACTTGTACAATTTCGATAATTCCTTCGGTTTCTTCGACATTATATTCTTTTGCTAAACCCTAAAAAAGTTGAGATTCCAACATATTTATATATTCGTCGTACTAGAAAAAGATTGGTATTTAAGTAATTTGATATCAATATATATATTATACATCTTTCATTCTTATTTATCTAAAATCTTCAATAAATATGTATAAAATCATATTTTATTTTCCTAATCTACACACTAATCCTAATATTTTATTTTCCAAATCTAATACTCCCTATTTTATTTTCCTAATCTACATGTGTAATCATAATATTTTATTAGGCTAATTACACACTAATATATAGACATATGGAAGTATGGGTCTTTTTATGTAGGGATGTGAATTTGGGTTTGGGTTTCTGGGTAGGAATAGAAATATCCGAACCCGAATACTCGAAAAAATAGGGAAAAAAAAATTCCTTCTAATTTTTCAGGTACCCAAATACTCGAACGAGATACCCAAACGGGTATTTGAATACCCGAAAATATTTTTAGATTCAGATTCGGGTAGTAAATTTTTAGATTTTCGGGTTCGAGTGCCCGAAAAATTGGGAATATGTACCTGACCCGTACCGAATTCTCATCCCTACTTTTATGTGTTGATTAAAGACGCGAAACTCTCCAAATGTTGAAACAGACCCACCTAACCCCAATCCATTCAATCATCAAGTTCCACACCTTTCCCACTTCTCCGCACTCCAAGAACAAATGTTGGACAGATTCAATACTTGAAGAGCAGCAGCAGCATTTCTTTGCATCATCATTATTTTTCTGTTAAAATATTTTGGCCAAACCCTACTTCGATCTTTAGGTGTTCCATTGACCTAGAATTTTTTGAAATGTTATTAGCGTGTATAGGCAATTAATCGAATTAATATTGTAAATACCAATTAGTATTTTTCTTGATAACCAAGAAAATTTTGAAATATTTTTAATGTATATCGAATTCTATGGTTGTCAGATTATTTGTAACAAAAATATATTTATAAGTAAAGAAACTTGACGATATATTAATACAAAATGAGCATAGTTTCAAAACTTTCGGACAACTATTTATTTATAAATACGATTGAGGAAATATTTGATTAATTATTATGAAGATAAAATTAACACAGTACTGTAATTACTTGCATCTTAGGTTACAGCTCCGGCTCTTTTCTTTTATTAGTAAAAACTACGAGCGTGAAAGTTAGCATTAAATTCTAATCATAATTAATTATTGTAGGCAACCATGCATGGCATTAATTATTTTCGTGGAAGAAAATTAGATTATTAATTTATAACTAGAATTGCACCCGCACGATGTGCGGAGAATAATTATCTAAAGGAATTGCCATTACAATTTTACAGAAACACTTAAATGTGTCCACCGTTGATGTGGCAGTGCCACGTGGATAAGTTTTTCTATTAAATGTTGAGTTTTTTTAATAGGGTTTAATTTTTTTTGGTAGGATATATTTTTTATGGTATATATTTATATTAGTTTCTTTATTTATAATAATGTCACATCACTCTGTGGACATATTAAATATGTCATGGTAGGCATTGAAGCATTTCTCTACAATCTTATAGATCAAGATTATTGACTTGAAAATTAAAAGCTTAATACTCTACATAAATCTAAAAGCAAATAAACAAAATAATTTTATAGAAAACTCTTTGTTTACAAAAATAATTTTGTTTCTATAATGAAGTTTCTTAATGTTGGAATAATTTAAAATGATTATAATTTATTCATTTATATATTATTTTAAATATATAATATGTCAATTTTAACATTCTTTGATTTATATATGTTATTTACATTAGAAATCCAAGAAAATTGTAAAAAAGAAAAATAAGGAAAAAAATATAAGAAAGAGAGAGTAAAGAAGAGAGAGGTTGATGATGCATAGTCCCACGTTTTTTTACAAAGCGCCGAAATAAATTAATTTTAGTGGCATAGTTAGTTATTTATTGAACCTTCAAATTGAAATTATTTACAAAATTGTCACTCTAGATTCCCTCTTTTTATATATATAGTATTTTTCTCTCTGGTGATATAGGCAATGAAGGAATCCAAGTCAACCCTCGAAGCTCTGCCGGGCTCCGCCGACCTGCGCACGGCAGCGCCAACCTCCTCCGCCCTCTTCCTCATCTCCTCCCCTTCCTCCGACGCCATCAATCTCCTCACAACACTCTCAATCCTCGGCGCTTTCACCACTTCATCTCTCTCCTTCCACTCCTTCACGAGGATCCCAGTTCCGAGCACATCTGCAACCAACGCCGTGTTTATCGGCTGATCGGAATGCATGGGCCACGCCGCCATGGCCACGCCCATGGCGATGCTCTCGATGCATGAATTCCAGCCGCAGTGGCTCATGAACCCTCCGACGGAGGGGTGGGCCAGGATCTGCGGCTCTGGCGCCCATTCTCTCACCACCATCCCCTCTCTTCCGCCACCCTCTCCAAACCCTTCCGGCAGCTCCACCTTTCTCTCTCCTCTCTCGAAAATGTCGCCTTTGTCTGCGTCTCTCAAAACCCAAAGAAACTTCACTCCGCTTCGTCTTAGCCCGTGAGCAAGCTCGTTAACTTCGGAATCCGATAACGAAACCGTCGTTCCGAAAGAAACGTAGATCACCGATTTCGTTTCTTGCTTATCTAGCCACTCTAAGCTTCGATCACAGCGGCCATGGCGGCCGCCGTGATAAGAAGGGAGGAGAGGGCCTATAGCCCAAGTGGGCCTCTTCTTCTCGAGCTCATTTCTTTCTATGAACTCCATGTAAGGACCTTCGATCGATCTTGAGGTGTTGAAGAGATTCCCCGACCTAAAATCGGACGGCTCCGATTGCATGGCGATGAATCTCAAGGATTCTTCCGACGCCCATTGATGGAAAGGAGGCAACTCTTTTGGATGAGGGAGAGGGAAAGGTAACCCTAGAAATCCGCAGAGGAAGGAGATGGAGGAGAAGGCGGAGATGCAGAGGAGTTGGTAGGATTCCGCGTTCTTGATTCCGGCCACGTCTTGAACCACGTAGGACATGAGGTGGTCGTGGACGACGGCGACTCTTTCGAATTTTGTGGCGGTTTGGCGGAGGAAGGCGGCGAAGGGGTGGCGGAGGTGGAGGGAGGCCTCCTCGAGGGGGTGGCAGTGGGTGGGGTACTTGATGGGGGAGTTAGGGTTTGGAGGAAGAGATAGGAAGGGAGGGAGGGGGAGGTGGTGGAAGTGGAGCTTGGCCACTTGTTGAGGGTTTAGGGAGTTGATGCGGGCTTGGGCTTGGCGGTTGTGGACGGCGGAGCAGACGTAGTAGGCGGGGAGGCCGTAGCCGGAGATGAGGCAGGAAAGCTGCAGCATCTGGTTCAGGTGGCCTTGGCCCGGATACGACACCGCAACTGTTGGGGAGAGGACAGATAAACGAACAAAAACCAAAACTGGATTCTCTGAAAGGCGTGAAAACACTTTCAGATCGAATCAATTCGACGGTTCTATCGAATTATTCAATCGGATACAATTCAGAAAATTTTTCGAACTTTCGTATGTGATTAGTTTGAGAATGCCGAACCAAAAAGATGAAGAATGATCAGCCTTCAGAGAAACTGATTTGCATCAGTTAAATGCCGTTTTTTGCAATCTTTTGAAAATTGCAAAATAGTCCCTCGAAATTCCGGAAATTAAATTTCCGATGAATTTTCTACACAGCGATTTAATCGAAAATAAAAAATTTCCAAGCTGACCTCGACCCCAGCCAGGGGCTCTGCCCCTTGGACCCCGCCAGGGGCTGCCGCCCCTTGGACCCCGCTATCGGGGGTGCTGCCCCCGAACCCCCGTCCTTTAGGGGCTTCGCCCCTAAAATCATAATAAATTCATATAAGCGTGCACTCCGCACCACCAAACTTATATGATGTATTATTATGACGATACTGATCAAACAAGTCAATCCAATTACACTAAAATATCCAACAGCCACCACGGCCACCGGAGATTGTTTAGCGGTGGCTGCGGCACCGTCGTGGTGGTGATCGCTCGTCATGGTGTGTGTGTTTTTTTTCAAGAATTGTTTTATTAATTAATTTTGATGCAAGGATACATCCATATAGCTAGATATTGATATATATATATATATATATATATATATATATAGATCGAGAGAGGTGTGTGTACTAATTGAGCTCTCCTCTATTGCATTTTGAATATTTGAATGCTCGCCAAGTGTTTAAGAAAAGTTCATAAATAAAAATGTTGATTTAAAAAAATAAATTATATGTGGTGAACATACAATGGTTACAATAGAAGATGCGATATACCAAAAATATAATATATGATCCAAAATTAACGTGTGTGTATATGGTTTAATTACTGTAATTTGATTATGTAATACCCGTAATTTTCTTAATATATATATTTATAGTAAATATATTAAATTAACTTCTAGATGGGGTATTTCATGAATTTTTGTGAGGAATTATAATGGGATTTAATGAATTATGGATATATATTTATAGGTTCATAGGTTTTAAGAGATTAAGTGAGTATATATTTATATATATATATATACATACTTATGCAATGTGATGATTTAGTTGACAACAAACAAAATTGGAGATTTAATTCTTAGGAATTGGACACGTGGGAAGAAGGAAAATTAGAACTAGCTAATTGTCTTATTTTCTAGAATTTATCTCTAGTTCTTTTTCCTTTTCTCATTCAAACCAACCGCCAACCCCTATCTCTCGTCCCCCTACCTTTCTCTGTTATACAAAATTTCAAATATCAGACAAGCACCGATAGTTCTTCTTAGTTTACAAAGAACTTTTAAACCCAGGTAAATATCTCTAATTTAAACTACTATGGGTTTTAAATTCTGGAAGAAAAAGCGAGGAAGAGAAGTCCCAACTTAAGAACCCTCTTTATTTCGAAAGTTGTGAAGGTGAAAGGGGGGAAAAAAATTTTGTTGATTTTTGTTGCATCTTGATTATCTCACACTATAGGGAGGATATTAGGGATTAAATTTGAAAGATTCAAACTCAATTTCAATACCCTGTTCCGACCAACTACTGTAGAACTTAGAATAATGTTTCTTTTTGAATTCTTTTGTTCTTGTCAAACTCGGTTATGTGTTCAGAAATATGGTTAAAACTTGGTCTAGTTATTTCAAGCTACTATAAACTAAAATGAAGACAATGGCATAAACTAAGTTAGCTTGAGTTTGGAATTTATATCCTGATTTTCTTTGTGCTAAAATTTAGTTGGAATAAAAATATTCTTGTTATTAATTAAGCTTGCTTACGGTCTGGTTAGAGGATTTAGCACCTGTACTCCATATTTTATTCAGTGAAATAGAGATGATACTATGATTTCCTAGCTGAAAATGTTGTTGTAGAAGAAAGGAAGTGTGCTGAAACTCATAAGATAATTAATCTATCCTATTGAGTTTGAATTGAAGATTGTAGAATATAAAATTAGGTTTATACATATATCAGGTAATTATTTTTAGAAATTCTGGGAATGAGTTATATGAATAAGAAATATAATGCAGAGATATAAACCTTGTTCATGTAACATATGTCTTGCTAAGAAAAGCTTCTTGTACTTGCTATCGGTATTATCTGAAACTTAAAATACCGAAATGAAATGATAGATTTGCCCATGTGTACAGATATGAAAATCTATATATGCAATAGGCTTGTTATGATGACTTGGGAGCTGAAACTAATAAAGGACAGATATGAGATGAGGCTATAAGGATCTTATAACCAACTAAAGATTATATGGGTATATGTATATTAAGATAGACTAAGAACATATGAAAGAGGATAACAACTAGGAGAAATTGAAGTTAAAGTTAGGAAATCATCTACCTTTCTTTCTCTAATTTATTTCTCGACTTCAACTGATAAAGGTACGAGCGGAGTTGTGAAGTGAAGAGAAGAAGGAGAGCAAGCCTGTAGAAGGGCAAGAAAAGTTCAGGTGGGCTTTCGAACTAAAACGAAATGAATGTGCCTCTATTTATATGAGGATTTTGCTTTCAAATTATTAACTTGCCAATGTTTAATGTTTGTGTGTGATACCACCTACTGAAGAAGGACGATATCGGTCCTGTGTGATGCAGGATTTGTGTACACGTTGTGATTGTGTGCTTTCTATTTATTTAGTTAGCCGATCACAGTGATTGAGAGGGAGGCCTACCTCTCAACACATAAGGTTATATGATAGTAGTTGTGGTACATGCATAATGAGAATGATGATATGATATGACTGCAGTCTATGAGATTAAAGTATTTTAGCATGCACATGATATAATTTATAAAGAAAATTCTTGTGCTAAGCTTAAAATGGCAAGTTCAATATATAGCTCTAAGTAGCGGCTTTTAAATGCTTTGGGCACGTGTTCACTGAGTATTTTGTACTCAGCCCTGCATGTTATTTCTAAAATGTGCAGTTTGAGCGTGGATGGCTGGATGCAGATTGGAGTGTGCGAGCAGAGCTTTTGTTGTTAATATTCTGTAAATAAGTGTTTAAGCTTGGATTATATGTCTTCACACATGTAATCTGTTCACGTCTTCTGCTGCAACATTCTAATCTCTTTTTGTCTATGAATTGTGAATTGTAGTAACACTCTTGACATGTTTCCGTTGGAGTTGTATCTCACTTGAACCTTTGGATAATCTTTCGTAGTTGTTGAAAATGGGCAGATGCTTTCATATAGTCATAACTCCTTTGAACAATTGTTGGCCTGATCAATTTGAGAGTTATTTTTTTTTTGTTCATATGCGTCATATCGGTTCATTTGTTTAAGCAGCTAAGTAAAATCTCGAACGTTCAGGTCATAGTTTAACTCTCATACCTTGATCAATATTGAGCATTTGAATCAGGATATAGGTTGTTATTGGAATATATATTGACTGCCCATTTATTCATACATTCATTCATGCTCTATTCCGAAGTAAATTAGCTTTTCGTTCATTTTTTTTATTTTATTTATTTAGTCGCATGATACTCGGTTTAATTATCCTTTTAATTAAATCGGGCTGCGACAGATTCAGATTTTCTATTGACTAATAGTGTGACATTTTCTATTGCAACTTTAAATAATTGTCACTTATTTACAATATTTCCAAAATCATTCATTTTTAAAAATCGTCTTTTCTAATATTTTAAAATTAAATTAATTAAGCCCCCTATATATTAAAAGAAAGTTTAATTAAATCGTCATTAATTTCGTGGATAAAGATAAGGAGATTCGAATTCTGCCGTAAATGAAAGGAAAAAACTTAATATAGAAAGCTCAAAGTACGAGTATAATTAAATATAGGAGATTGAACTCTGGCGTAAGTCGAAGGGAAAAAAACTTGATAAGCTAAAAGTGAAAATAGGAGCATAACTGATTCTCAAAAAATAAATAAAAAAATACGAGCATAATTCTTGATGCTATGATAAAAAATTAAATTAAACGGCTACCGCATATGAAAATTAAAATTAAACATATGAACTAATTAAGTATTGTCATTAATTAGCGACCTTGTTAAATTATCTTAATTTATTTTTGCAGTACAACTATAATTTATTTATATTTAATGCGATTTCTCAAAATTCAAAATGATTTTACACGCTTGATATATAATTTAGGAATAATTAAATTTTACAATTTCAATTAAATATAATTTGTAGTGTAAAAGTAGTATCTAAACTATTTAATACTAATAGTTTAAAAAAAATATTTTAAAATCTATATACTAACTAATAGTAGCTACGGAAGTCAATTTATGGTAAGTCAGTTCATTAATTGCTAACATTAATTATTATAGAAGCCTATATATAGAAAGTTCAGTTCATTAAATTTATGCATTTATATACATTTATGTCAATTATTAATTATATAAATAATATAAAATATTAATCTATATAATCTTTTAGTTTATTAATTACGTCCGATTATATACATTTATGTGTCAATAAAAATATGATAAATAATATTATTTAGTGTACATATAATTTTATACACATTTATATACTCGCGGTTTTATAGGCGTGTTTTTTATACTTCATATTATTTATTTTGATTTAGACTATACATTATTTTCTTTTCACTCTTTCTTTTTAATATAAATATTATACTTAGGTTATACACTATTAATTAATAAATTAGAAATCTTCCTTTTTAATATAAATAAGGATAAGGACAACATAAAACTGTAAGTGCAAATATTTAGCAAATTAGATATAAATTTTTGCCTTAATCATGCTCTTTACTTATATTTTCGGTATTAATTTAGCAATTACTTTAATAACTATTAAATTCAGAATTAATTCAGTCAATTAAGAGGAACGTTACAAAATTAATCACATTAATTTTATATTATCTTTCAAAATTTATATTGTAATTTACCTATAAATTCATGGTTTGGACATTACGAACTTCATATGTTTTTCGATAATTTTGTAACTTCACAATGGAACATGAAAAATGTATGAGCACGAAAAAACTCTCACTAATTTCAATAGATGGTTGGAAAGTAAGGTTGACCGCAACAATGGCTTCGCTATGTAATTTCAACAATAAAATTTTTAGTGTAATAATCATGGACCACCAACAATGTAAGATATATTTAATTTACTATAACTATTAATTTTCCTATAATTATGCCTTTTCTTATATATATATATATATATATATATATATATATATATATATTATGAATAACACATTTGATAATAATATTATCACTCAAATTAAAAATAATTTCCTACTAAGTAAATTTTAACTTATTTATACTGTTTAATATGGAGTATTTATAAGGGCAATATAAATACAATTGGATAAGGCATTGGTGGACATAAATTGTAAATTTCTATGGGAAGTACAAAATTAACTAAATACTTTCTTAGACTAAAAATTAATTAAACATGCTTTTTTGTTGTTTCTTGAAATTCTAAAAATCGAAATAATTTATATAATTATAATAGCTATGAATATCTTTTTTTAGCAATTTCTATTATTCATTTTCTTCTTCTAACAATAATATATATAAATGGTATGTCATCATTGTATATTAAAAAAATTGTGCCTAATGCAATAACTTATTCATATCAATAGTCAATCACTTCGCAGTTGAATGTTATAATTTAATATTTACTAAAATTAAAAGGTAGATAAATCTAAACTAAATATTCAACTCTTTTTTGTATATAAATAATTTATTAAAATAATTGTTTGGTTAAACCCATTCGACATTCGAACATGCATCAGATAAACGTGTACATAATATCAATAATTTATCAATTTTTATATATCAAAGACTATCAATCCTAATAATTACAGGCGTCGTTTATAAAATTTTGGATCTTTTCATGGACTCAACGCACAAGGAAAAATTGTCTGAAATATTTTTTTCTTTAGAGGTGCCATATTGAGAGATTAGACATGCATGCAAATGCAAGACAATTGATTTTATTTTGTAATGGTATTTGGACATGATTTCTTAAAACCGAAGATAATTACAACTTTGATTAACACAATATTTTAGCACATGCTATATAATATACTAACATTGTATGAATGTTATTGTAATATTCAGACATCTCACCTTTCATGCAAATTTAATTTGGGATACATTCAGGTATCATGAAAAATGAATGTAATGAGAAAATTTGTTCAATTTAAAGGTAGAACACTAGGCATTGAACAAGATTTCTAAATTGAGTGGAAGCATATGGCAGCCTGTGAAGCGGAGCCGGTGAGGGATAGGCGGCAGTGATCACGGTGGTAGTGATGATTTTCGACAACTTCGAGCCGGCAAACATAATGTATACGGAAGAAAAAAAATGTCCATTTCACTGACTATAGATCCGTGATCAATTTCAAAATTAGGATGAAAATTAAAATAAAGAAGCTCATAATTTTACCACGGTTTACCAAGCAAAAAAAATGGAAAAGTCATAGTACAATAAGTGATGCATGCATGGACATGAAATTGAATATAGAGAAATTTAGGAAATATGCAGAGGTCAGCAGTAATTGTCGGTGGTGATCGGGCTTGTGGTTGCCTCAACTATGTTGGCCAATTCCATGTCCTACCATGGTCATCCAACTTCTTCTGGCATACCTTTTGGACTTTTAAGCTTTTTGTATACTTGAAAATTGACATGAGAAAATGAGAATTTGAAACCAAATAATAAAATTAAATGAGTTTATTACGGTCCTATAGTTTTCAAAAAAATGGCACGCCATACAATAAAGTAACTGAAAAATCATAAGTCATTGATACGACTTCCGATTTTGAGAGATCCAAGAGTTTATAAGTTTCAAATAAAAAGATTTTCGATCTAACTATAAGCAAGACTCAATTGGAGGTGCAGTAAATATTTAATTTGATCTTTTTTTTTTAATTACTTCAAAAATATTTAATTTTCGTACACTCAAATAATGAAAACAAAATCATACATATTAAATTACAAAAATACAACTCATTTTACCCCGTGCGTTGCACGGGTGTATTACTAGTAAAATAAAATAATCTTTCCAAAAAAAATTAATTTAAAAAAATTAAAAAGAAAAGGGAAAGAGGCGTCGGGAAATTTGACCAGAGCAGTAGTCTTGCTTAAAACCCTAAGGGCCCGTTTGGTAGCCAGTATAACCCAGGAAAAGCCTAGATAAGAAAATTTATCTCGGCTTTTCCAGTGTTTGGTATCCGAGAAAAATAATGCCATCGGCCCGTGAAAATGCTTGGGCCCGGACTAAATTCACTGTTACACTGGCATATACTATACCGCTTCTACCCCCGGATAAGTTGTGATAAGTTTTTTATTTTCAATTTTAATTATCAATTTTTTATTTTTAATTTTAATTATCAATTTTTTATTTTTTATTTTAATTTTCAATTTATTATTTTTTTATTTTAATTATCAATTTTTTATTTTCAATTTTAATTATCAATTTTTTATTTTTTATTTTAATTATTAATTTTTTATTTTTTTATTTTAATTATCAGTTTTTTATTTTCAATTTTAATTATCAATTTTTTATTTTTTATTTTAATTATCAATTTTTTATTTTCAATTTTAATTATCATTTTTTTATATTTCTTATTCCAACTTATCTATGTTTGTACCAAACACACAATATATTTAATATCCCAACTTATCATATTTTTTTTTATCTCAACTTATCACATACTCCCTCAATTTCGCTTAACTTGGCTCAAAACTTTTTGGCTTGTGCTGGCACGGTTTTCCACGCTTCTTGATGATGGGTTTTAAAATGGATTTTTGAAGAATT
Organism: Mentha longifolia; assembly: GCA_001642375.2. Taxonomy (NCBI): domain Eukaryota; kingdom Viridiplantae; phylum Streptophyta; class Magnoliopsida; order Lamiales; family Lamiaceae; genus Mentha; species Mentha longifolia. The sequence continues at coordinate 27,825,478 of CM038121.1, forward strand.
ATTTTTTTTACGGGATACTACGATAGTCGTAGTATCCCGTAAAAAAAATAATTCTTCAAAAATCCATTTTAAAACCCATCATCAAGAAGCGTGGAAAAGCGTGCCAGAAAAACCACTATTCAAATGAGCCAAGTTAAGCGAAATGGAGGGAGTATTTTCTTATCCGTCATTTTCTCGGTATTGCTACCAAACGAGCCCTAACTCCTATAAAAGAGCCCAAATTACAAAATCTACCGTGAAAACTCCCTCCCTTTTGCCGCGTTCGTCTCCAGCCTCCCGAAAACACGCACTACTGTGTGAAAGCTGTACACAAGTATAGCTACAATTCATCTTCATATGCGAATGGATCAAGATCAGCAATGGCTAATCAATTGCTTGAACGCCTCGCTCGATCCCAGCCATCAAGTTCGAAATTTCGCGGAGACTTCCCTCCAGCAAGCCTCGCTTCAGCCAGGTGATTACAACAATTCCTTGCCATAATTGAACTTTCGGAGTTACTGTTTCCAGACTTGGCTGGAATTTTGTCTCTATTTCGCGTGATTTGAATTTGATCATTAATTCATTTCTGGTTTTGAGGTATTGGATTCCATCTTGTGAATTTATTTTATAGGGCAATGTTGAAGTGTCGAATTGTAACGAGTTTATTTTTGTTGGTTCTTGGTGGATGTAGTTGAGTTTTTTTCATTTGGTTTTGATGTTGACTTTTAGTGTAACATTTCCACGCCAAGAGCAGAGATTGGAATTTAACTTATTGGTAATTTTGCTGTAGAATTTCTAGCGCAATGTTGAACTATCTTCGTGAGTTATAGTGATTAAGAAGCCGTTTGTGTTCCAGTTGTTAAAAATTGACCCGGCTCGGATTTGGGTGGGTTGGCTGTTAAAATTAAGACCCAAATGAATTTTGGGTGGTCTGACCCGACCCAACCCGGACCAAGCATATTTTGCTCTAAAATCAGTACCATCGGCCAGACCTGGCCTGGTTTATATATCTGACCGGATGGGTTCAGACTGTGACATCCCTACTTTGTATGCATAATTGAGTCATTGGCTGCATATCATCAGTGAAGTGGCATAGCCTGTTGCTATCTTATTTGGAACAACTTTTGCATATTGTTATATTTTTGTATGTTATTGATTCTTAGGAGTGATGTAGTTGACTCTTTGTGTTTCTATTGAAGGTTATGGCGTTGCTTTGGCTAAAGTTGCTGCAAACCGGGAACTTCCCTTTGGGCTGAGGCAGATATCCTTAATGTTACAATATATTTCTGATGGAAGTTCCTTATTTTTGTTTCATAATGGATACTCTCAGTCTCACTTGGTACTGTTCCTTTTATTACATGCATTGTTAAATTAACATATGTTTTACCTAGCAGCAGCATTGCTGAAGCAATATACTACCTCCATCCCACCTTATTAGTCTTGTTTACCTTTTTGACTTTTTTGGGCACGCGTTTCCACCGAAACCTAGTACGAGTTTTAAAATATAATTTTGAAGTATTCTTGTTTTTACGGGATACTACTCATGAGGTAGTATTAAGAAACATTGGGATGAGGACGAAGAAGGCTTTGAGAATCCTGTTGTTGCAAGAAATGAGAAGGTTCTTACTGCGTCAAAAATTTTATTTTTGAATGTATTTAAGCTATTGTAGATTTAAGGTATGTTACAGTATTTGACTGAAGGTTGGCACTTCAAGTTTACATTCAAAAGTGCCACCAAGGTTATAGTTTAAGCCCTTGTTGTTGTTAATGTTGATGCTCCCCTAAAATATTTTGAGCCATCAAGTTGGTGAAGTCAATAAGTTTTCTATGATAGGATTACGATCCATAGTAATTATTGCATGATTGCCCAATTCTGTAATTTTATTAGGCATCTATAAGAGGGCTACTTCTTGCATCACTAGATGATCCAAATAAGAAAATCTGTACTGCAGTAAGTGTGGCTGTATCGATAATTGCACAGTATGATTGGCCTGATGACTGGCCTGAACTAGTGTCCTTCCTCTTAAGTTCGATCAACGATCAGCTTAAACTTAATTCTGGTAAGTCCTTTCTATCCTTATAACTTATAAGTCTTTAGCACTTCTTGAGAGCAAATGACCTTAATTAGTTCCTGCAATGCATGGGGCTTTAAGATGCTTGGCTCTTCTTACGTCGGACATGGATGATCAGATGGTTCCGAAAATTATCCCAATTTTGGTCCCATGCTTGTATACCATTGTATCGTCTCCTCAGGTTGATTTCCTCTCTTTATTTTGTAAGCTAGATTCATTTTACAACTTTCATGTTGCAGATATAAAAAGCATACGATTGTTTGATGTTAAGAAAACCTTGGTGTTTGGTACGGCATTAGAAATTGACCTTTACTTGCCTAAAATGGGTAGATGATATATATGTTGTTGACTCTAGATAATTCATTTTGCTTATTTCAGTTTGTACTGAAGTTTAGCTGATATATATGTTGCTGATTTGGTTTGATGACAGCTGACCTTTTTTGACCATCTCCAAGTATAGTTGGGCCCCTCATTGACATACTTATCGGCTTTTGAGGATTCTAGTTAAGATATCTAGAGTAATGAATACATTTCACTTTTTAGCTATTTACCGTAGTTCAGTGTCTTTCTTTACTGTACTCTGGTTGCCTGACTGACTAACCATAAAATCTTTCATGCATGAGTTAATTATGGATTATTTTCTAATGTTGCTATGGATCTATGTTTGCAGATTTATGACAAATGTCTGCGGTCTAAAGCCGTTACGATAGCTTATAATTGTATCTCCATCGTGGGGGTTATGAGTGGAGTCTATAAGGTATTCAGCTATAGGTTATTAGTGTCAGGATGCTTAGATACAGCATAATTACTAATTAACCATTCTCATGAGACTTTTGGTGATTAGACAGAAACTACTGCTTTGATGTTACCACTGCTCCAGCCCTGGATGGAGCAATTCTCATCAATCTTGAATCAGCCACTGTTCCAACTGAAGGTCCTGATGATTGGAGCACACGAATGGAGGTTACTCTTCTTCTGTTTCGTGTTTGATACCATCTGTATGCCTAATTGTTGACTTCTAAGTTTGGGGTACATCTGGATACCTTCTTTCAGGTTTTAAAGTGCTTGAACCAGCTTATTCAAAACTTCCCATCCATAGTGGAAACTCAATTTGTAGGTATATTAATGACATTCCCTATGGCACTGGTTATGCCGAGACATTTCTTGTGCTTGCTTTATTTATGTATAATTTCTGATTTTATGATGATTGATGATGACGTTTCAGTAATTGTTGGGCCGTTATGGCACACATTTGTGTCATCCTTGCAAGTGTATGAGCGATCATCTGTTGAAGGTGTTGACGATTCATATGATGGAAGATACGATTCTGATGGAACTGAAAAAAGTCTCAAGTCTTTCGTTATCCAGGTTAGTACATTCATTCATGTTCTAGTGAAGTTTCAGCATGAAGTCTCTGCATTCTTTTGATGAGTTGCCTTTTTACGAAAACTTGAATATGTTATTGACCTCATCGCACTTAGGGGTCGTGAAATATAATGTATTTTTTAATTACACTTTTCCTTGGTCTTTGATCCTGCAGCTATTTGAATTTTTACTGACTGTTGTTGGAAGCCCAAAATTTGTAAAGGTATGGTCCAACCCTTTCTTTTTAAATTTTTTCCCCATTTCTTGGCTTGCTGTCCATTCATCATCCAATTCTGGTGATATTAATTTTCTTTTAAAATTTTGTTTCTGCTGTAGATTGTCATGAACAATGTGAAAGAGTTAGTATACTATACTATTGGTTTCCTTCAAATGACTGAACAACAGGTACTCTTTATCTAGTCGATTGATGTAAATTATCATTGATCAAATTATCAAGTCATTTATTTTTGCCTTTCCCTTCTCCATCTTATAATCCTTCCATGCATGACTTGGATGTAGGTTCATACCTGGTCGATGGATGCTAACCAGTATGTTGCTGATGAGGACGACAATACTTATAGCTGTCGTGTATCTGGTAAGTAGTTTCTGGCACTCTCAGGCAGTCAGCTCACTGCTTCTTCTGGTTTAATATGCTTAATTTTCTTACATGGTTTCACTATTGCATAGGCCTAGTTCTAGAGTAGCAGAGGCTAAGATATTTGGTGGTTTAAGTGTATTGATTGTGTATCTGTGAACTGCGTCTTACCTGTGTATTGACATCTGCTGTGGCTTAAGTATATTTTCCTGAAAAATATTTGCGTACAGGGACACTATTACTAGAAGAGATAATAACTTCCTGCGGGATGGAAGGAGTAGATGCTGTAGTTGACTCCATAAAAAGACGAATAAGCGAGTCCCAACATCAAAAAGATAATGGCATTCCTGGCTGGTGGAGAGTAAGTTGAACAGTCACATCAATCAAACCTATGTACTCTATGACTAGAACAAGCATCATAGATGCTACAGTTCATGATATAAGCCTAATATAGGCTTCAAGCACTCCAAGTCTCCAACCACGTGACACCCCTCCCTCTCCAGTTCTCCCTTCACCAAAAAAAAGGAAAAAAGATGAGAGAAGCCTCCCCTACCACTCTACTACTCTAGGTTGCTGAATGATCACTCCATATCTTGCTACCCTAGTCAGACTGATGGTGTTGAACTTTCTATAGGGAGGCCGGATATTTTTTACCTGCTCAGTGCATACTTGTAATCCTTCATTGGTTTTAGAGTATTAGGCTCAAGGCTGAAGAATGTTGAACTTATAGCTTCCATTAGAGTCTTGCCACTGCTTCTAATAAGTCATCTTTGTACTTATTTCTGCAGTTGCACCAGAGAAGTTCCTTCTCATATGAATCTTAATTAAAATGAAAACCTTATTCTTTTATATGATGCACACTATCTCCTAACTGAAAACATATTTTGGCTTGTTTCGTTTGTGTTGAACTCCCTTATCACGTTGTGACAGTTAAGGGAGGCTATCCTGTATTTATAGTATATAGTCATTCTATAATGATACAATGTCTATGTTAGGCTTCTGCAACCACAGTAGGAAGCATGCTAGAGCAAATTTTAACTGATGACGTGGCGACAGGTGAGGCAATTTCTATCAGAAACTTATGCCATATTCCTTCTTGCCACTGAAATCTTCTTGCTTACTTATGTAGGCGTGCATGACTACCCCTTTCTTCATGCCCGGTTATTCTCATCTGTTGCAAAATTATCATTGGTGGTATTACTAAGCAACTTTCTCTTCTGGCCCTCATCCTCCTGACTGAGCACTTTCAGGTTCTCATTAGAGATCGTAATCGGTTTCATCATTTTCTGCAGATGAACAACCAAGTAACAGAGCATTTCTTATATGCTGCTATTAAGACAGTTGGCATGGATGTGTAAGAACTTAATCTAGGATATTTCGTTACCTATTTTTTGGTACAGCCCCCCAGCTGTGAAAGTTGGTGCATGTCGAGCTCTATCTCATCTTCTTCCTGATGCTACAAGTAGAATTTTCCAGAGTCACGCATTAGATTTATTCTCATCACTTGTAGATCTTCTTAAAAATGTGAGGTCACACCAACATTTTCAGCCAGATGGTTCTTTTAAATGTTCATAGTTTGATATTTATCCCTGTTTCGTAGGCATCTGATGAGACTATGACCTAGTACTTGAAACTTTACAAGCATCAGTTAAAGCTGGTCAGTTCAAGTGGAATAATATATACTCCCTCCTATTTTTTTAATTGCCATTCTAGCTTTTTTGATTATTCATAATTTAATTGTCATTTTGATATATTATACCAAGAGTGCCCTTATTTATTACTCTCATTTATTTTGTATTCTCTTACTTTTTTGAAGAAGAAGTTGAATAGAATTATTGGAGAAAGTAATTTGTGTGATTTTCCACAAAATAAATCTTCATTAAATAAGGTTAATTTAGGAAAAAAAATTATTTATTAATATGTGTGCAATAGGCTAGTATGACTATTAAAAAAATGGGAGGGAGTATCATATTTTTGTCCAGCTACTTTTCAGCTTGGATGCCTGAGACATTTCCTAACTTCATTCTCATTCATTATGAACTGAGGTCTGGTCTGGTCTTGTAGGTCATGAAATTTCAGCCTCAATAGAGCTAGTTATCTCTCCTATTATCCTTAACATGTGGGCGTCTCATGTATCTGACCCTTTCATCAGTATTGATGCTCTAGAGGTTTTGGAGGTAAATATTTTATTTACCTTTTTATCCTTCTCTGTTTGTGGTTTTGGGCTGATGGAACTCTAGTTGGATTATGATGTTATTATGCTTTTGATAAAAAAAACTAGCTCCAAGTACTTGCTGTTTTAATGATTAACAAATTTAAAATGATGTGAAATGAGAACGCCCAACATGACTAGTGGATTTTCTTTACATCATTTATTTCCCATCCTTTCAGGCGATAAAAAACTCTCCTGGATGTATTCATCCTCTGGTGTCTCGAGTTTTGCCATACATTGGGCCAACCCTCAGTAATGTATGTATCCTTTATTCGCGCTAATAGAAGGGACATTTATATCAGTTCCATTTGCCTACCTTTTCTCATTATATGGTTTACATATCTCAGCCACAGCAACAACCTGAAGGCTTGGTTGCTGGTTCTTTGGATCTTGTAACAATGTTAGTGAAGGTAGCTCTACTGTTGATGAAGTCTATTTATATTTCAATAGGCGAACACATGTGGTTGGAATAGTGGTTCTAATTTGTTATGTTTTTTGTTGCAGAATGCTCCTATCGATGTGGTAAAAGCTGCATATCAAGTTTCCTTCAAATCTGTAGTTAGAATAGTCCTACAGAGTAATGACCATGGCGAGATGCAGGTTGCCAGTCTTTTCTCTTACTTAAAAAATCCTTTAATCCATATCTGGCTTTATTGAAAGGTTAAAAAAGTAGAATAATAAGAGGAATGTTTTTACATGCATCAGAATGCAACCCAGTGCTTGGCAGCTCTTGTGGCTGGTGGGAACAAGATATGCTTGCTTGGTGTGGGGATCCTGGATTTACAATGAGAAGTTTACTTGATGTAGTCTCAAGGTGATTCACTCATCATATCTTGTAATGTCTGTTGAAATTATCCAGAGTTTTTGTTTGATCCATAATTGTATAAATAGGAGATGGCTAGAAAAATTAAGAAAGCTCAAAGAATGTGCCTGCATTTCCCTCAATATCTCTGTGTTTCGTTTCTCTTATGCATCATCTTAAGATTATATGGAGACCCTTTTAATGCATCATTCTATGTATCTCACTTTATTATATTATTTGGACCTGTAATTTTGTCATTATGGTATAAATTAATTTACCACCAGCATCATGTCTTTTATTCAGGCTTCTGGACCCTGATCTGGACAGCTCTGGATCACTTTTTGTTGGTAACTATATTTTACAACTCATTTTGCATCTGCCTACGCAAATGGCTCATCATATTAGAGATCTTGTGACGGCACTCGTCAGATGCATGCAATCTTCTCAAATTGCGGGATTGAAAAGTTCATTGCTTCTAATATTTGCTAGATTGGTAAGCTTCAAATTTATGTTTCATAGATCTGCCAAGCTTAACTGATCGGATAATTATGACCCAAATGAATTTTGGCTGTTAAAATTAAGACCCAAATGAATTTTGGGTGGTCTGACCCGACCCAACCGGGACCAAGCATATTTGCACTAAAATCAGTACCATGGGCCCGACCTGGCCTGGTTTATGTATCTGACCAGATGGGTTCAGACTGGGACATCACTACTTTGTGTGCATAATTGAGTCATTGTCTGCATATTATCAGTGAAGTGGCATAGCCTGTTGCTATCTTATTGGAACAACTTTTGTGTGCTGTTATTTTTTTTATATGTTATTGATTCTTCTAGATTATAAATATGAGTGATGAAATTGATTCTTTGTGTTTCTCTATTGAAGGTTATGACATTGCTTTGGCTAAAGTTGCTGCAAACTGGGAACTTCCCTTTGGGCTGAGGCAGATATCCTTAATGTTACAATATATTTCTGATGGAAGTTCCTTATTTTTGTTTCATAATAAGTACTCTCACGTGTTTTGTTTTGGTCATGTTCCTTTTATTACATGCATTGTTGGGATTAACATATGTTTACCTAGCAGCAGTATTGCTGAAGCAATATATTAAGAAACACTGGGATGAGAATGAGGAAGGCTTTGAGATGTTGCAAGCAATGAGAAGGTTCTTACTGGGTTCAAAATTTTATTTTTGAATGCATATAAAGCTACTGTAGATCTAAGATATGTTTCCTGACTTGGCTGGAATTTTTGTGTTTATTTCGCATTATTTGAGTTTGATTATTAATTCAATTATGGTTTTAACTTTTGAAGTATTGGATTCCATCCTGTGAATTTATTCTATTGGGAAATGTTGAAAGTGAATTATTGATGTATTATACTCATCAAACTTGGTGGATTCCTCGTGGAATCTCCTATGCCCGGTGCCAGAAAATCGCAAAGAACACTTGTCCGTAGTCTAAGGTGCCAGTTTCATCGAGACATCCCATCATATTCCTGGCTCGAATATTCTGGATTTCTTCCGTACATCCAGTAGCTGTGATGAGACGAAAGTTTGCAGCATCATTGAAAGAAACGGTTCTTCGTCGAGCTCATACCCACAATTCAGCATTTCCTTCAAGATGAAAGTGTTTTCACCTACAGACATGATATCCAGAGCTTCCATAGCCTACAGACATGATGATGAGGCGCAAAACAGCTGCTTCTTCAGCTGAGGAGGATTCAGATGGAGAAGCAGTAGTTGTCGAAAAGAAGACTCGAAAAACTAGTAAGCGAGCTTCTGCAAGAACCAAGAAAGCAGTGGAGACTGTACCGGAAAATTCTGCAGTCAATGACGGTGTTAAAGATGAAGAATTGCTCACAACTGCAGATTCGAATGAGGATTTGAAGAAACCCAAAACCAGAACTCGACGAAAAGGTTAAATCTTTTTCGAAATTGGATAGCTCAGTATGAATTCCCTCGTTTTTGTTTTGCTGAATTTTGTTTCTGTGCAGCTACATTAGCATCTAAGGCAACAGAAGAAGATGGTGGGACGAAAAAGCCGACGAGGCAGAGGAGGCGTAGCAAGAAGACTGAAGAAGTGGAGGTTCAGAGTAGTGAATCAGAGCTAAGTGATGACGAGGGGGAGACGTTTCTTTCAACTTTAGATGGAGATAGTGAAGAAGAAGAACTCGAAATAGATGAAGGAGAAGACATTAGCTTCACCTATGAATGGCCGCCTCTGGTTTGCTGTTTCGGTGCAGCTCAGCTTGCTTTCATGCCAGCCGGAAGGTGAGCTAACCGGTTAATCGACTATAAAGCTCACGAGAGCAAGAAAGATGTTCTGTGGGAGACCGAGAAGTTCGTTAGGGTCTCCGGAGGAACTGCAAGCAATGTTGCCATAGCTCTTGCAAGTTTGGGAGGAAAAGTTGCCTTCATGGGGAAACTCGGGGATGATGCCTTTGGGCAGTCGTTGCTCTACTTTCTTAACAGTAATAGAGTACAAATGAGATCAGTTCGCGTAGATGGTAATAAAGAAACAGCCGTTTCGCGTATGAAAATTGCTATAAGGGGTGGCTTGAGGATTACTAGTGCCAAACCTTGTGCTGAGGATTGTTTGTTGAGTTCCGAGATTAATGTTGATGTGTTGAAAGAGGTTGGCTATCTTTAGCTTTAGTTCATGAAGTATGTAGTGTTGTTTCATTATAGGAAGAAAAGATTTGCTTGAATCTGCGTATTGATGTTAATATCCCACTAAACAGCATGCTTCAATATTGATGCGTTAAAAGAGTTTAGTTATCCTTAGCTTTAGTTCATGAAGTATGTAGTCTTTTTCATTATAGGAAGAAAAGATTTGCTTGAATCTGCATATTGATGTTAATATGGCACTAAAAAGCATGCTTCAATAATGATGTGTTGAAAGAGTTTGGTTATCTTAGCTTTAGTTCATGAAGTATGTGTTATCTTTCGTTCGATCATTTTTTGGTCGATTTTGGTGTGGTATGTGGTTTGAGGCTATTTATATGAGCTAGGAAGAATAGATATCCTACTATAGACCATAGTTAATCTGCTTGTAGATAGCCTACTAAATAGCATAGTCAAATTCTGTTGTGCTTTCTTGTCGTTTATCATCAAACGTGCTCTAATTTGTGCTCGAGCATTGGTTTATTGCACTTTATACATCATTTGTCGCGTATGTTATATTTTATGCTTGAGCTATTAGATTGTGTATACACTGATGATGAGGTACGAATGGTTCAGGCAAAAATGTTTTACTTCAACACATCCAGCCTCCTAGATCGAAATATGAGATCAACAACACTACGGGCTTTCAAGATTGCTAAAAAGCTTGGAAGTGTTATATTTTTCGATCTCAACCTCCCGTTGCCACTCTGGCAATCTAGTGAGGAAACCAAGAAGTTCGTTAAGAGAGTATGGAATCTTGCTGATATTATTGAGGTCACTAAGCAAGAGCTCGAATTCCTCTGTGGAACAATGCCATCAGAAAAGTTCGATACCAAAGATAATTGTAAATCTAAGTTCAATCATTATCCTCCAGAAGTCGTGTCACAGCTCTGGCACGACGATCTCAAGATCTTGTTTGTAACAAACGGAACTTCGAAGATACATTACTATACTAAGGAGCACAATGTACTAGGAATGGAGGATGCCCGCATCACTCCTTATACCTCTGACATGGCTGCATCCGGAGATGGTATTGTGGCAGGTAATCGACAAAACTTATACTTGAGTTGTCTATGGTGTATTCTTTTTGTAGAACTGTCGACTATGGTCGAGTCTGTACTGATAATGAAACGGGATAATCTTTGTGCACCTATGGTTAATGTTGAGATTGTTGAAGTGCATCAAACTCTTGTAATCCATCTTGTTGAAGAAATATTGATTCTGATACACTGCCATTAATGGAAAACAATCCTGCATTCCTTGAAATGGAGTTTCTTGAGCTGATTTCTTTTTCTTGATTTTGGTTTAGGTTTGATGAGAATGCTGACTGTACAGCCACATCTGATCTCGGGACAAACGGTACTTGGAGCACTCGATCAAGTATGCCATTAGCTGTGGTGTGATAGATCAATGGCTTCAAGCTCGAGCTTTAGGCTATCCTGCGAAGGAAGGCATGGAAGACGAGGTCTCGGATCCCCACGGAATAAGATCATCACTGAAAAAGAATACAGAACTTTAGTCCCTTCAAGTTCATGAGTTGTTCTATAGCAATCATTTTTTCTAAGGACTAGATTTTCCCATGTACCTTGTTCGATTCATCGAAGAATTCTCGACATGACACGATACCAGAGGGGGAGCATAGACATTTTATGTTTGATTGTAAAATTTTGTGTAATAGCCATGGAATAGACATATTTCCAAAGTTTGAGTTCCCATCTTGAAACAGAGGAAAAAACAGCCTTCTTTTTTCTTTACTTTTGTTACTTTCAATTTTAATTTTATCATAATTCATGTTGATTCATAATTGAAATAAAGGATGAGGCATTCACACAAGTCTAGAAGGAAAAACAAAATACATAAGTCAAGTTTAGTTATGTTCAAAACCAAATTCTCTACTATATATACATAGCAAATTTCATCTCACATAAATGATAAGACTCTGTCTGACCAGCTATTCGATTGGTAAGACGTCAGCAGCTTTTCTTGCATGCTTCTCCTTCTTGATCTGAACTAGTTTATCATACACACACCAAAATCATTCTTCAAGTCCATCTTTTGGCGGGGTGTAGCACGGTTTCATCTACGTCTTCAAACAAGACAAAAAAAAAAAAGAAATTAGAAAGATTACAAATACAAAAAATAAAAATAAAAAATGATGGCCTTACAATCAAAAACTGAAAATTTCTCCTCCAATGACTCCACACTTTCACTTAAATCAGCAGCTTTATCCCCAGCTCTAGCTTTATCCAATTTCTTCGAATCGGCTTTCTTCAAATCGGCTTTCTTATGGATTTTAGCCTTCTTACGAGCAGCAGGTGCTTTCTTTGAATCGGCTTCGTTATGGATTTTAGCCTTCTTACGAGCAGTAGGTGCTTTCTTCGAATCGGCTTCGTTATGGATTTTAGCCTTACGAGCAGTAGGTTCAATATCCTTGTATTCCTTCAAAATTTCTATTGCCTTGCGCGCACAAAAAAAAGAAAAAAAAAAGTTAGAAGAATGCTTTATTGAAAAAAAAAAATAATATATATATATATATATATATATATATATATATATATATATATATATATATACCTCCTCCAATTTTTCACCAATGTAGTCGCTGCCTGTAAAAGGGTTACGTTTCCCCCTGTAAACATCTTCTCCGAGAAAGGGCAAATTAGAACCAATAACTTTTTCAAGTTCATTACTATTTATATCAGTAGATGTAAATGTCTCATTTTGCCCGATGTATCAAATACCCACGAGTACTTAAACCCCCAGATAGCCTTTTCAAATGTAATCCTATTCTTTGTCGCTTGATCTTTGAACTGATTATCATTTTCCAATATCTCATAATATATATATATATATATAGGGTTTGATTCTGGTGGAAACTAATTCTACTATAGAATCTAAAAACTTTTATATATCATTGATTTAAATGCAATGAATGGCTAGGATTAAAATGAATCTTAATGACTCTCCCAAAAATAGATGCATTTTAATTAAAATTTTAATACTAGTAAGGGTAATAGAGTCAGTCCTAACTTATCATCCCTTGATTTTTGTGATTCTCACAAACCCTTCTTAAAATAATATTTTGCCTTTTCTGAGTGTCTTTTTTTTCCCCTCATAATCCCCATACAAAGAGTTAATTTCCTACGATTACAAGTTGCATATATGGTTCACTCATTATGCATTCATTAGAAATGGTAATGCATAATTTGTTAGTCCATCATATATATTTAATAATTACGTATATTTCAATCATAATGGATTTTATATAAGCATATCTTAGAAATAATTAAATAAAATGCATTATTTATTTATATTGCTATGCATTTTTTATATATTATTATGCATTTTTTATTATATACTTTAGCTGCTATTTTTTCCTTATATCATCTTCTACATATTATGCAATATTTTATTAAGTATTACATATATAATATGGTAATGTATATATTTCTATTTCATCATGCATTACCGCCTAGGGTTTAGTTTCCTCGACTAGGATTTAGGGTGTAGGGTGTAGGTTGATTTCCGAATGCATTTATTTGATAATCATATTTTAGTGCGAATGCATTTTGTAATTATATATGCATTAGTTAGCATATAATGCATTTATTTTACTACAATAATGCATTACTTTTACTACAATAATGCATTTTGTAAAAATAATGTATTTTTCTATTTTTAACTTTGCATATATGGTATTTTGATTATGCATTTTTTTCAATTACAGTTGCATAATCTTGTTCTGGTTTTTCACTTTTTACGATTGGTGTGTTGCATATATGATATCTTGGTTACACATTTGTCTCGATCGGTGTTGCATATTATATATTTTGTTCATGCATTTTTTTTACAATCAATGTTGCGTATATTTTGTTTTGATTATGCATTTTTTTTTGCAATATTGTACTCCCTCCGTCCCACTTATTATTGTCCTTTTTTTTGGATATGGTATTTTAGTAGAACATGATTAATAGATAAAATAATTTCTAGCCAGAAATTTAATCTCTAACCCGTAATATTTTTTTTAATATTAATTTTAAACCCTAAAAACTAAACCCTAAACCCTATATGGGAAAACTTATAAACCCTAGGCTGTAAAGTAAACTCTTGTCGGAAATCTAAACAGTAGCCGAAAAACCAAACCCTTAGTAAAAAAATTTATCATATTTATTGTCATTTGTTATGCATATTTCAGTTTAAGTTGTTGCATATTTTAGTATAAGTTTTTTCTTTTCAAGTGTTTGGTTTTTTCGTCTGATGTTTGAATTCTCGACAATGGGTTTACTTTTCACAACTTAGGGTTTAGTTTTCCCAAATAGGGTATAGGGTTTAGGCTTTAGGGTTTGATATTAATAATATATAATTATTATTTATTTACTACGGCTTAGGGATTAAATTTTAAGTAGGAATTATTTTTTCCGATTAGGTTCAAAGGTTCAGATATACAATTAGAGTTTAGAGTTTAGATTTCCCTCGTAGTGTTTAGTTTTCTATTGTCAAGTTTTTTTTAATTTTATTGTCTTCGCTTTATTTTCTCCAACTAGGGTTTATGCATATTTTGAATAAATAATTATGCAATAAATTATTCAAAAATATGCAACAACTTAAATTGAAATATGCATAACAAATGACAAAAAATGCATTTTTTTTACTGAGACTAAACCCTAGTCAAGAAAACTAAACCCTAGTCGAGGTCAAACTAAACCCTAAATGGTAAAACTAACCATAGTTTAAAAACTACGGTCTAGTTGGAGAAAATATTTTGCAATATATAATATTATATAATGCATTATTCGGGGTTTAAATAATACTCCCTCCATTTCGTCGAGTAGGCCTCATTTCAATGAGGCCTATTCTGGCACGCTTTTCCACGCTTCTTGATGATGAGTTTTAAAATGAATTTTTGAACAAATTTTTCTTTTACATGATACTCTGACAGTCGTAGTATCACGTAAAAGAAAAATATCTTCAAAAATTCATTTTAAAACATATCATCAAGAAGTGTGGAAAAACGTGCCAGAATATGCCTCATTGAAATGAGGCCTATTCGACGAAATGGGGGGAATATTATATAATGCATTATACTTTATTTTTTCATGATTACGGTTTAGGACTCCCCGGACTCCCCGGTTAGAGTTTATTTTTCCCCATCTAAGACCTATTATAATTAGGTAACAATTCTCGATGCATATTGAAATTTTATTCTAATTTCATAAGTCAACATATGATTATGCATTAGATGGAGGTGTTTATGCAACATGATATCATTGGGAGAACAAAACTCTAGAGTTTTTTGCGACTATTATTTTTCCGATTAGAGTTTAATTTTTCAGTGACTGTCTATTTTCCCACTTAGGTGAGTGAAGACTAGGCTTTATTTCTCCCCAAGTAGTGTTTATTTATAATGCATTTTTATGCATTACATTATGCATCATTATAGCCAATTTGCAAAAACCATCAGTAAATGGGAAGAAAATAAAATTATGTGCTGTAAAAATATTTGTAGAAAAAAAAAACAATCTGCATTAAAAAAGAAAAAAGAAAAAAGAGAAAGGCGATTTTGATTTAAAACATAAAATAGGAAATAAATAAGGATATATATATATTAAAGATTTAATGCATTGATTACACATTAATTGTGAGTCATGCGGATCCCCTCAAATAAGGGATACGTCAGTTACAAATATGTGCAAAAAATACGAAATTAGCCTTTTATGTACTAATTCAGAATAAAATATTAATTAAAATGTCATCTAAAAATAATATCAACCATTAATCGTGACCATTAGATTGTCTAAATCAAAGGCCTACAAAAGTTTCTAAGTTTTACCATATAATTAGTTTTTACTTGATCTATCCCCTATATATATATATATATATATAATAGATCAAATGAAAACTAAATATTATGTGAAACCTAAAAACTTTTTTTGGCCATTGATTTGTCTCATCCAATGGTTATTAATAAATCTTATAATTTCATTTTTAGTGATAATTTCTGATTGTTTAAGGCTAATTCATTAATTGAGAAGGGTAATTATGATATTTACACACTTGTAACTGATTTCGTTCCTTAAATACGGAACTAAAATTATGGAAAGAATTCTAAGTTAATTAATGCATTTAAATTATGTGATTTCTCTTTCAATTGCGTGATGCATTTCGTGAGGCATTTCTCTTATAGGGTTCCAGTGTTATATTACAGTAAAACCTCTCAAAAAGAATACTCTATTAAGGAATAAACTCTCTTTAGGAATAAAAATTCATGGTCACAACTTGAGACCAGTTATAATTTGGAATAAACTTCATATTGTCATAATTCATATTTTTTCAAGTCCCAACATAAAGAAATACACCTCCATTTAGGAATAAATCATAATAATATATATAATTTTACAATAGATTTAAGTTGATTTAAAATACTTGTTCAAGGTTGATTGTGACAATGATTTAATCTTTTGTGTTGTAACCTTATCCTTCAACTTGCGTGTGCGCATTAGCTCGTCCACATGACCACCTTCTTGTTGAACCCAAAATATTTCCAACTTGTTGATTTGATGTAATTGATAAAAAAAAAATGTATTATACATAGTATTTATAGATGAAAAAATTAAAGCAATCAAAAGCAAGTATATGCATATATGGTGGGTGACTCTTGAGTATTGTCTTTTCATATTAATATTACGTGAGTAAATTAGTTCAATTAAGTTCAACACATTACATGTACATGTATCTACTAATTATACCATTATATAATATACATGCATTTAAAAAAAAAAAAAAAAAAAAAAAAAAAAAAACCTTATAACTCTATTTAGGAATAACCCCCATTTAGGAATATTTTTTGTGGTCCCAAGGATATGACTATAGAGAGGTTTTACTGTATTGTTATTAACCATCAGTGATCAATCACTCATTTAATGAAGTTCATTCAAAGTCGTCCACACATCACATATTCATAGAGTAAAAAATGTATAATAATTTACACTAAAATGCATTACAAAATTATATTTTTTAAAGTTACTGTACCAAATGCAATAATGCAAAGTATTTGGATGTGAATTTTTCGGGAAATCGTCTAATTATTTATAATGTAGTAGTATATCATTCTCTTTTGAACAGAAATCAAAGGCCTAAGAAGAGTGCCCCATCAGGCAGCAAGGTGCATTTTCTAGATTGTTTGTAGCAAACTTATGTTTTGGAAAATCACATTGTCATATTTAGTAATTGATTAGTTAATTAAATTTTGCATGCAATGATTCTCTTCAATCTTCTGTGTAACGCAACTATGATGTGATTCTAGTTTTGATTTCTTATTATCTTTAGCTTTTTAAAAGCTAATACATCATGTAATGTAGTGGATTAATCTTAGTTTCAGTTGCACTAGATACGATCTCACAAAAAATTTAAATGGGCAGATACTCACTAAAAATCTTCCGCCTCAGAACAATTTTGCTCTGTTTGTATAGAAATCTGAAAAGAAGGTAAAAGAAATCTAAATTTTGATCAACTTTTGTCTAAACATGGTTCAATGGTGATCAATCACACAAAAATATAAACACCGAGTAATATAAATATATACTAGTAATTGTTCCATAAAAGGTTGGGAGGATAATCACACAAATAAAACCCAGCAATAATTAACAAAGATACCAACTACTACTAGTACAATCAATATAATCCCCTCAAGAAGGAGGAGAACAAATTAACACAGTTAAGTTAATTCACCACAAATCATCACATGCGCCTTCTCTTGTTACTCTTCTCAGAGTCCTCCATCAGCTTTCTCTTGTTACTCTTATCAGAGTCCTGCATCGAGACGTGTAGTAAATGAGAAAACAAATTGATCGATCGATAAAAATTATTACAAGTTGATAGATTCATACTTGATGCATTCTTATTTCGAAAACAATTGAAATTTAAAATGACATGTTTTGGAAAAAGTAATGGACTATAATGTGAATAATTTACCTCAGCAGCTACTTCAATTTCCTCCTTGACGTCATCTGCATCTACAACAGCTCCTTCATTTTCCACTTTAATGTCAGTACGAGGTTCCAATCGTTCATCACTTTTGCTAGAGCTTCTGCAGATTTATATACTATACTTCAATTCTTTATTTCAAAGACAACAAGAAATTTAAAATGACATGTTTTGGGACTTAAAATGTGAATGATTTACCCATCATTAGCATTAGCATTAGCAGCTCCTCCTCGTTCAATTTCATCATCTTCAATTTCATTCTCAATGTCAGCAATCATTCCGAACCATACCAAATCAATCTCAGTGAAACAATCTTCACCTCTATAGTTCACCATCCTCTCGTTGTCTCTACACATTCATTTCACATAAATTTTTATGATATGAATTAATGTAAATTGGAGATCAATCAAGAAACCAAAGAAACAAATTAAATTAATTACATCCATCCTTCAAAGAAATCAGCATCGTCAGCCATGTGCTTCCGCATTGTACGCACTGCTTCTTCTGTGATTTGACCCTGCAAGGGTAGGTTAAAGAGAGTATTTGATTAATTAATTAATCCAAATACTTTCTTTATTAGCCAAAGGAAGAGAAGAGAATTGAAGTAAAGTAGTATAGTGTACCCTCCATCGGTTACGACTCTTAACATCAATTAGAGGTTCGTCATGTTCCTTGGGAATCTTGACAACCAAAGGGGGTGTAAGGTGATGATATTCATATTTTGAAAGATCTATCGTCACACCTTTCATTTTCTCTCCATCATCACTTTCATCATCCTCATCTTCCTCTTTCACACTCACAACTTCCTCTCCATCATCACTTTCATCATCCTCGCCATCCTCATCCTCATCTTCCTCTTCCACACCCTTCACACCCTCCTCACCCACACCCTTCACACCTTCCTCACCCACACCCACATCTTCCTCTTCCACACCCTTCACACCCTCCTCTTCCACACCCTCCTCACCCACACCCTTCACACCTTCCTCACCCTCACCCTTCACACCTTCCTCACCCTCACCCTCACAAAATTCATCTTTATCTGAATCTTTATCTAAATCTTCACCCTCACAAGATACATCATCTTCATCTGAATCTTTATATAAATCTTCATATAAATCAAACTCTTCAGGAGAATCAGGATAATCTGCACACCAAAGAGGCCTAATTATTCAAATACTCGATGGAAAACGAAATAAGGTCATAGAAAGAGAATAAGGGCAGAAAACGTAGATCTGAATCTGAATAATATGAACTCGATCAAACGCAAAAAGTGAGTGATTAATAATAATTTTATTGTATGACAAACAACATAAACGTATAATAGACACAAGAAAAATAAATAGTACTAATACTTAGCCTCCACACCTTTCTCTAGCTCTTCCTCACCACCACTTTCCTCAGCCTCAGCCTCACTCTGACCCTCACCCACAGCCTTCCCACCCTTCACTTCCTCACCCACAACCTTCACACCTTTCTCTTCACCCTCACCAACAACCTCCACACCTTTCTTCTCTTCCTCACCCTCACCACATTCCTCGGCCTCAGCCTCCACACCTTTTTCTTGCTCAGCCTCACTCACACCCACATCCTCCACACCTTTCTCTTGCTCAGCCTCACTCACACCCACAGCCTTGACATCTTTCTCTTCCTCTCCCTCAACACCACTTTCCACAGCCTTCACACCCGAGTCTTCCTCTCCCTCACTTTGACTTCCCTCATACTCAGAAATCTCGCCATAACCATCATAAGAAGATCCAAGATGGTCTTCATATTCATTAATTACTGCACACCAAGAGAACGATTAGGTCATAGAAAGAGAATAAGGGGAAGAAAACGTAGATGATCTGAACCTGAACTCGATCGATCAAAGGAAAAAAAGTGAGTGATTAATAGTACAGTAATAAATTAATTGTATGATGACAAACAACATAAACATAAACATATAATAGAAAGTAATAGGCGAATGAATAGTGTACCATCTCCGGCGATCCACACTTTCCCGGTCTTTTCGTTTGCATATATGATTCCGAATGCTACAAGATGGATATGTGTACCGGCGTCGATATGAAAATAACAAGCATTATCCTTCCTGCATACATCTGGTTTTATTCGTTTGCCTTTGAACTCTCGCCCATAGATGGAGAGATAATAAATACCATCCCTTTCACTCAAATAACGAAAATCGCCGGTTTCAAGAAAACCTTCCCTATCAACTTTGTACAATTTCGATAACTCCGATTTCGCCTTCGATTTCGCCATTCTTTCTTTCTTTCTTTTGCTATCCTAGAAGCCGCTGGTTTGTGGGATTAGAAAGTTGGGATTAGGGTTTTCGACGGTTTGTAGTAATTTGATTCATTTAGGAAGCGTATTTTCGTAATTTGATTTTTTTTTTCTTCTTATTCGGTAAAGTAAATAATATTTCCTTTCTTTTATACTACGAAGTACTCCCTCCGTCTCGCTATCTTTGATACTATTTCTTTTTTGGGCCGTCTCACTCACTATGTTTGACACATTTCCTTTTTGAGAAATAATTAACATTCTCTTATTACACTTAACTTTCTATAATTAAATCTTACCATCCACTCACTTTTCACTTTTCAGCACATATCCCAATATAATTTAAATTCTAAAACTTTAAATTGTCATAACTTGATCGTTTGTTCTCGGATTTTTATAATTTTTATACCAAATTAAAGGTCTCGATACGATCTTTCATTTAAGATCAAACATGAATATATTTTTATGCATCTATGATGCTCTTGTTTTAAAATATGTATAAATACATAAACAACACCATATCCCTACACACATTACACTTTACACACTAATCATTTCCGTCTTAATTCACGTGTCGAAAAGAAAAGTGTCAAACATAGCGAGACGGAGGGAGTACAATTTATTCATGACTGACGACGCGGAAGCTCAAAACAGGGACGCTTCCTCCTTAATTACGACGCCAACAAAGTCCGATCGCCGCCGAATTCTTGTCCAATTTGCTCTGCCGTTCTTAACTTGCGGCCTCTGCAAATCTTGCACGCAAACGATCTCCAAGAGCATCCAATCTCTTCACACAGGTGTGTAACTATGTACTCGATTTTCCTTATGTAATCGGTGTATACGCATTCGAATTTATGTTTTGATTATGTTATTAGAGGGCCGCTTTGGTTCTGTGCTTTTAGCTCTAGGATTGTTCTTTCACGATTGTGCATCAATTTTTCAAGCAATACTTTCGCTTGGAATTCCTTTTTACATTTACTAGTAACATACCCGTGCGACGCACGGGGTAGACTTTTATATGCATTTTAAATCTTTATAGTATTATCTCAATACTCTCTTATTATTTTAACAAACTCAATTTGAATAAAAATGATTCTATACTAACGGAAATAAGGAAATAATGCTATGCTAATATTTATTTAAAATAAGGAAATAATGCATGCTTTTAAGAAATAACAAACAATATTTTCTTTTTAAATTTTTTTTAATGACACATGCATACGTATGAGAGGATGATAATAAATATAATTAGTGTGAATTCAAAATAATTATTTCAAGTTTATGCATACATGGAAAATATGTATATTCATATAATTATATAATTTAGAAATAATATGCATAAAGTTCACCACATTAAAATGTTGGTAAAAAAAAAAAAAATCCTGGGCGCGACTTAGACTTTATTAGAACTCGAGCATTTTATTAATATTTATATATAAATAAATAAATAAATATATAATTAGACTGTTTAAAATAAGAGGTATTAGGGTATTTTACCCACTCTTAGATAGTTTACTAAAAAACTACCCACCCCTTTTAATCTACTATCCAAATACTCAATCTTTCAAATAAGACTAGAATACCCCCAACTATCCCCAAATCAAATTCAAAATTTGAATTCATATTTTTCTACTTTCTTTCTTACTCATCCTCTTTCTCTCTCTCGTCTCTCTTCCTCTCTCCCTCCAGTTCACTCTCTCTCTCTCTCCCTCTTTTTCTTCTTTCTCCTTCCTCTATCTCCGTCAACACCAGCGCCGCCGCAAAGAAGAGCGCCGCCGCTACGAACTGCTGCCATCCGTTGCTCCGGCATCAAAGCTCCAGCCAGGGAGAATATTCACTACAACAGAAACGTTGATAGACAATGGGCAAAACCCGTTGTCTTTTGTAGAATTGTACCGTTGTGTAGCATGGTGTTGTTGAAAGTTGAGGAAAAAGGCACTGAAAGACAACGGTACCAGGCTACCAGCCCGTTGTTGTATATAATTAAGAGAACGGTATGAGCCCGTTGTCTTTAGGAGTGTTGTAATTTTGAGATCATAAGCCCGTTGTCGTTCATATAATTTCAATTTTTTAATTTTTTTTATTATTTTAATACTTTATTTTTTACCAAATTATTGGAATATATATAATAAAAACTAAAATATAAATCAATATAAGTTGTTATTGCACATTTAAACTAAGTACAATGTTCGAAAATTCATACAATTTTATTAAATACAAGAGTAACGATTTACAACTTATAATTTGCAATTCTGATTCTTTCTATCAATTAATTAGCTGAATCAACACTTTCCTCACATGCTGCAAAAATTACTTGAGAATATTCTCCGATCGAGGACGTGAGAGAGCTCTCGATCGAGTACCCGTTGCGGTCACCGGATAACAGCTTTTCCGCCGCCGCCGCGTATTTGCCGTCGCTGGAGAGTGAGGAGGCAGTGGTGCAGCCGGATTCGACCATGGATGCCAGCTGAGAGAGATCTGCGAGCGAGTGGAGAGTGGGGAAGGCCTACTACAATTTGTTGAAGAAAATTATTGGAGTATTAATTCAAAACTCCGTTGCTTATTTGGAGATTAATTATTGATTGGTTGGTTAGTTGTGTTGAACTTTTTTTTTTTTATGAATTGATTTATTTGGTTGTTTAATTACATTGCGTCTTCTTCCTCACTGATTTATTTTGTGTTGGAAATTTGGTTTTTGACCAAATAAATAATAAATAATATTTAATTTATTACGTAAATTAAATATTAGATTATTGTTCTACTCGTGGAGTAGATGAACGTGGTATATTTATATACTCAAAACCGATTTCCGGTGAGTGAGATATAAATGTT
The DNA here is from genome assembly GCA_001642375.2 of Mentha longifolia. Taxonomy (NCBI): domain Eukaryota; kingdom Viridiplantae; phylum Streptophyta; class Magnoliopsida; order Lamiales; family Lamiaceae; genus Mentha; species Mentha longifolia. Next base: position 27,848,262 of record CM038121.1, read on the forward strand.
CAAAGTTTGGTGGAAGTTTATTCATTATTTAATGAAGTGGAAGGAATACCACATCGAATGAAGATTGATGTGGTGTGATGTTTAAAAGAGTTTAAACATATGGGCTTAATAACAAGTGGGCCAAGTAAGTGGATAAGTGTGTGGTTGGGCTCTCGCGCGAGCACACACTCGATCCGGCCCGGCACGGACGGCTCCGGCTCCAGCTCCGGGCCGTGGCCGTGGCCGTGGACTCGGATCTTGGCGATTGGTCCTTTGGTCTGGTCTTTGGGCCTGTTCGTGGGCTTGTACTTGGGCCTTACATAATATATTTTTTGGACCACAAAAACTATAGTGTTTTGGGCATGTGCAACATGAGCCCAATCCGTGTTGTGAGCCCAACGTCCAACGTTCAGCCCGCATGACTGTTCCGCCTTCCGGGGATGTTCTAGAAGGGCGTTTCACACGTCTCCACTCCTCCACTTCCTCCAACGGCCAAGTAATGGCGTAGTGGCCCATTAATGCCGAGTAGTGGCGTAGTGGGCAGTTAATCCTCCCGTGATGAGTCGCCTATATATAGAGAGGCATGGCTGCATTTGTGACACACACATCCAAACGCATCTTGCTGCATATCTCTCCCTTGTTCATTTCCGAGCTCAGTTTTTCGCCTCCATCCAGTTCGCCGGAGCTCCAAGGTTTTGCGGTGCTGCTACCTTCGAGACGAAGCCGTTTTATCTTTGGAGACGATACACCAAAAACCGAGAGCACTACCGGGGCGTATCTCGTCTTGCGGAAAGAGGGCTTTCCTCGACTCGGCTTTTAGTTCGTAGATCCGTTTGCTTGTAATCTTCTTTACGTTGTATTCATTTGTACGCCCGGCAAGTTCTTGTACTATCATTTCTCCAACAATCGCAAGACGAGATACTTTACTTGCCTTCCCGACGTAACTGAAGATGACGAGCGCTGCTGCTTCCACCGACTCCTCCACCGTTGCATCCACCACTCCATCCATCGTGTCCTCGGCGATGCCATCCACCGTGTCAATGACTGTTCCATCAACTATGTCATCGCCATTGCCAAGCTTCACTACTGCATCGGCAATGAACTCCAACACTGGCGGTTCAACCGGAGGCTCGACGCTGCCTTCAAGCTCGTGGGTTTGGAATAACTCATTCATGTCAAGCGGAGGTTCCGGTTCATCCGGCTCCGTGGGTTCCACATTTGGTGGGACTGTTGGTTCCACTTTTAGTGGAACTGTTGGAGCGCCATTCATGGGCTCGACTGTGGGGGCCTTCGGGCACAACCCAAGTGGCTCTCTTATGGGAGCGAACTCGGCACCAAGGGTGATGCCACCCGCCGAGAAGCCGCCGAAGTTTAGCGGAGCTAACTTCAAAAGGTGGCAACAAAAGATGTTGTTCTACTTAACAACATTGGGAGTGGCGAACTTCCTCACGGAAGATGAGCCGGCTGCGCCAAATGCCAATGAGGTGAACTTTCATGTTCGTGCTTTGTATGATAATTGGCGCAATGGAGACTACTTGTGCAAGAATTTCATCCTAAATGCCTTGGATGATAGCTTGTACAATGTGTACTCTGGTGTTAACACCTCCAAAGGAATTTGGGAGGCGTTGGACAAGAAGTACCATAGCGATGACGCGGGTACGAAGAAGTTTGTTGTAGCCCGATACTTGGACTACAAGATGGTCGATTCTCGATCGATGATGGAGCAAGTACAAGAGTTTCAACTCATTGTGCATGACGTCCATGCTGAGGGGATGGTCCTTCTGGACGCGTTCGTAGTGGCGACCGTGATCGAGAAGCTACCCCCTAATTGGAAGGACTTCAAGAGCTATCTTAAGCACAAGCGAAAGGAGATGACTCTTGAAGACTTGATTGTGAAGCTACGCAGCGAGTTTGATGTGCGCGATCAAGACAAACCGAAGGCACCGTCTGATGCCAAGGTGAACTTGATGGAGAAGGGCAGACCCTCCAACAAGCGTGATCGCCCAAATGCCAAAGACAAAGGCAAGGCGAAGGGACCATTGAAGAAATTTGATGGTGATTGCTACAATTGTGGCAAGCATGGGCATACTGCGAAGGACTGCAAGAAGCCCAAGAACAAGAAGAAGAAGAAACATGCTGCCAACGTCGCCGAAAAAGACGGCGAGTGGGTGAAAGAAGACTTTACGGCTGTGGTCACCGAGGAGGTCAACCAAGTCGAAAAGCCGGGAGGCTGGTTCATCGACACTGGCGCTACTGCGCACGTGTGTGCCGATCGGAACAAGTTTGTTACCTATCAAGTTGTTGAGGGGAGGAAGCTCAACATGGGGAATCAAGCTTCGTCCGTGGTTGTCGGAGTTGGAGATGTGGTGCTAAAGCTTACATCCGGGAATTCTCTAACTTTGAAGAACGTGCTGCATGTTCCCGACATCCGAAAGAACTTGGTCTCGGGCTCTATTCTAGTTAGTAAGGGGTTTAGACTAGTTTTTGAGTCTGACAAGTTTATTTTGTCAAAGAGTGGTACTTTTCTTGGAAAAGGTTACCTCTCTGATGGTCTCTTTAGGTTGAATGTATTGGCTATACGCCATGTACCAAAATCTATTGAGAGTAATGAAAATGCTACTACTTCCTCTTACATTGTTGAGTGCTCTAATTTATGGCATTGTAGATTAGGACATGTTAATCTAAATGCTATAAAACGATTAGTAAATTTAGATTTACTAAAGTTAAATGAAGTTAACACTCAAAACAAATGTGAAGTTTATGTTGAGGCAAAAATGACAAAACCACCGTTTCATTCGGTTGAGCGGAGCACGAAACCCCTTGATTTAATTCACACCGATGTGTGTGATTTAAAGTATGTGCAAACTCGTGGTGGTAAGAAGTACTTTATCACGTTCATCGATGACTGCACGAGATATTGTTATCTTTATCTTTTAAGAGGTAAAGATGAGGCTATTGAAGCGTTTAAACACTTCAAGAATGAAGCCGAAAATCAACTAAGTGGTCGAATTAAGAGTGTTCGAAGCGACAGAGGTGGCGAATATGTTGCTCCGTTTGAAGAATTATGCAACGAAAGTGATATAATTCATCAAACGACGGCCCCATATTCATCCAATCAAATGGCGTTGCTGAACGTAAAAATCGAACTCTTAAGGAGATGATGAATGCTTTGTTGATTAGTTCAGGGTTGCCCCAAAACATATGGGGGAAAGCTGTCTTGATAGCCAACTATATACTGAACAAGATTTCACTCAAAGGTAAAGATGTTACACCTTATGAGTTATGGAAAGGTTGGAAACCATCGTACAAATACCTTAAAGTATGGGGGTGTTTGGCGAAGGTTGAAGTGCCTCTACCTAAACAAGTTACAATTGGCCCTAAAACGGTTGATTGCATCTTTATTGGGTATGCACATAACAACAGCGTCTATCGCTTTGTTATCCACAAGTCGGAAGTACCCGACATGACTGTGGGAACAACGATCGAGTCAAGGAATGCGATATTCTTTGAACACATATATCCTTGCAAAGGCAAGGGTAATGTAGAACTCAATTCAAGCAATAGAATTGAAGGTGAAGCCACGAGTTCTAAATCCGAGGATGAAGAACCTAAGTCACGCAAACGACAAAGGTCTAATCCGGAAGATAGTGAACCGAGACGTGGTAGTAGAGTTCGGAAACCAAAGCAATTTGGTCCGGATTATGTAGTGTTCATGTTGGATCAAGAACCTACGACGATCCAAGAAGCTTTTTCTAGATCGGACAGTCCGCTTTGGAGAGAAGCGGTACAAAGTGAAATTGAGTTCATTAGGCAAAACCACACTTGGGTGTTGGTTGATTTGCCCGAAGGGTGTAAACCTTTGGGGTGCAAATGGATCCTTAAAAAGAAATACAAAGCCGATGGATCAATTGACAAGTACAAAGCCCGTTTGGTTGTTAAAGGGTTTAAGCAGAAAGAAAGGTACGATTATTTCGATACCTATGCTCCTGTAACAAGGATTATATCCATTCGGGTGCTTCTCGCAATTGCTGCTTTGCACAATCTCGAGATACATCAAATGGATGTGAAAACTGCTTTCCTCTATAGAAATTTAGAGGAGGAAATCTATATGGAACAACCAGAAGGATTTGTAGAACCTGGCAAAGAGAAGCAGGTTTGCAAACTGGTTAAGTTCCTCTATGGATTGAAACAAGCGCCACTTCAATGGCACTTGAAATTGATAATGTGATGTTGTCAAATGGGTTTAAGATAAACGAGTGTGATAAATGTGTTTACATTAAGAACACGAATAACGGGTATGTTATTGTGTGTCTTTATGTAGATGACATGTTAATCATGGGTAGTAATATCCGTGTAATTAACGAAACTAAGAACATGTTAAAGAGGAACTTTGACATGAAAGACTTGAGTTTAGCGGATGTTATTCTTGGAATGAAAATTCTAAGGAAATCTGATGGGATTGTCTTGTCACAATCTCACTATGTTGAGAAAGTGCTCAAGAAGTTTAACGCTTTTGAAAGCGTGCCCGCCAAAACCCCGATTGAACTTAATGTTCATTTGAGCAAAAACCGAGGAGAGTTGGTTGCTCAAGAAGACTATGCTCGCGTAATAGGGTGTTTAATGTATCTTACAAATTACACTCGACCCGACATAGCATGTGCCGTGAACAAATTGAGTCGTTACACGAGCAATCCAAGCAAAGAGCATTGGAGAGCTCTAGTACGAGTTTTGAGATACTTGAAGTATACTCAAAGTCATGGACTACATTTTTCGAGTTACCCCCCGGTACTTGAAGGGTACTGTGATGCGAATTGGATTTCGGACACGAAAGATTCACTTTCTACAAGTGGGTATGTGTTTACTATTGGGGGTGGAGCTGTTACGTGGAGATCCACAAAACAGACGTGTATAGCCCGGTCCACCATGGAGTCCGAATTCATAGCTTTAGATATAGCTGATGAACAAGCCGAATGACTAAGAAACTTTCTTGAGGACATACCATGTTGGGAGAAACCATTGCCTCCGGTGATGATTCACTGCGATAGCCAAACGGCTATTGGTAGGGCAAAAAGTGATTTGTATAATGGTAAGTCTCGACATATTCATCGACGACATAATACCGTGAGACATTTGATCACAATTGGGATTATCTCAGTCGACTATGTGAAGTCGTTGGATAATCTGGCGGATCCACTAACCAAAGGGTTAAACCGTGATCAAATGAATAAGTTGCTAGAGGGAATGAGAGTAAAATCCACAAATTAAGAACTATCATAGTGGTAACCCAACCATGATGATTGGAAAACCCAAGAACTTGGTTCAAAGGGAAAACTAAGCTATGAAAGTTCGTGTGAAAACACTCACATTTATCTATTCCCTAGAAAGCGTTTGAGTGTTGAAAGCTTGCCTAGTGGTGAGGTTAAGTCTATGACTTTTAATGATTCCTAAATACCTCGAGGAGGTTGAGTATGGCAAGATACTCGGTAAAGAATTACCTATGTAAGTGTGAAGTGAGGCTGCTTCGTTAAGATACACTTATGAATCCAAAGGGGTGTTCAAGGCCGAAATGGACACAAAACGTGAGAACGGATGAGGTTGAGGTGTATAAGCGTTAACATCGTTGTCTCAGTGCACGCCATGGAGGGATAGTTCAAAGCATTGCGCTACTATGCCGCTTGTGTACTCGATGGTGTTGACTATGGAAGGTTCAAAGCCACAAACTACCTATCCTAATACTTTTATACCTCGTGAGGACTGAGCTCTTGCATTTGCATACATTTGCATATGGCTATCTCACTCATGTGGGGGATTATTGGAAATTTGGTTTTTGACCAAATAAATAATAAATAATATTTAATTTATTACGTAAATTAAATATTAGATTATTGTTCTACTCGTGGAGTAGATGAACGTGGTATATTTATATGCTCAAAACCGATTTCCGGTGAGTGAGATATAAATGTTCAAAATTTGGTGGAATACCACATCGAATGAAGATTGATGTGATGTGATGTTTAAAAGAGTTTAAACATATGGGCTTAATAACAAGTGGGCCAAGTAAGTGGATAAGTGTGTGGTTGGGCTCTCGCGCGAGCACACACTCGATCCGGCCCCGCCTCCGGCTCCGGCTCCGGCTCCGGCTCGGGTTCGTGGCCGTGGCCGTGGACTTGAATCTTGGCGATTGGTCCTTTGGGCTGGTCTTTGGGCCTGTTCGTGGGCTTGTACTTGGGTCTTACATACTATATTTTTTGGACCACAAAAACTATAGTGTTTTGGGCCTGTGCAACATGAGCCCAATCCGTGTTGTGAGCCCAACGTCCAACGTTCAGCTTGCATGACTGTTCCGCCTTCCGGGGATGTTCTAGAAGGGCGTTTCACACCTCTCCACTCCTCCACTTCCTCCAACGGCCAAGTAATGGCGTAGTGGCCCATTAATGCCGAGTAGTGGCGTAGTGGGCAGTTAATCCTCCCGTGATGAGTCGCCTATATATAGAGAGGCATGGCTGCATTTGTGACACACACATCTAAACGCATCTTGCTGCATATCTCTCCCTTGTTCATTTCCGAGCTCAGTTTTTCGCCTCCATCCAGTTCGCCGGAGCTCCAAGGTTTTGCGGTGCTGCTACCTTCGAGACGAAGCCGTTTTATCTTTGGAGACGATACACCAAAAACCGAGAGCACTACCGGGGCGTATCTCATCTTGCGGAAAGAGGGCTTTCCTCGACTCGGCTTTTAGTTCGTAGATCCGTTTGCTTGTAATCTTCTTTACGTTGTATTCATTTGTACGCCCGGCAAGTTCTTGTACCATTTTTTTTCCAACATTTTGTTGTTTTGGTTTGGATTTTTATGACTTCTGTTAGGGGACTTTTTGTTGCAATGTTATCTATAAGATTTGTGGGGAAGCAACAACTTATATATTCTTGTAGATGCGTGCAAGCTGAAGAAGGGAATGATGTGAGTAATGGGCTTGTTGATGCGAATGATTCTTTTTCGGAGAGAACATTTGTGCCAAAAACTAAACTGAAGGTGGCACGGCACTATCAAGAGATGCGAGAGAGTACCTTCGATTCAATGGTATTACGAGGAAAAAAGATTTTAAATGTTTAGAGAGGATTGGTGGGAAGCTTGTCAACATTGTTGATGGTCTGGAGTTGCATCAAAGTATTTTTAGTGCAGCAGAGCAGAAGCGAATCGTGAATTATGTTGAAGAGCTCAAAATGATGGGAAGGAATGGCCAATTGAAAGGTCTTTGTCACATAATTAACTGACTTAATTCTCTTAGTTCAGCTTAATTATTTGTCTTACTTTGCCCTATAATAACCATCAAAATGCCTTATCTTGTTTCAGGGAGATAGATTGGTGAACATGGTTATTTATTGCTATTTCATATAAGTAAAATCTCATTTTAAAGTAGTTATGATGATATTTATTTTAACAACAATCTATATTTAAGTTACGTAGATTATACAGTTAGTTGTACATCTCTAGGACATTCCATGGCAAGATTTTCTTATTTAGTGGTTGACATTGTTCTCTTTTTGAACGTTCAACATGAAAACGTAAACTTATAGTTCCAAATCATGGTTTTAGAGTTGAGTGACAATTGCGGTTACAGTTGAATTGTTTATTTTTCTGGCACTCTTGAACATGACACTTGAACTGATACGCTTGATGAAATAGCCCTGGCCCTCGGTATTTATATTGCTTTCTTATAGTAGGGCAGTTCACTCCTTTTAAACCCTCAAATGTTCCTTCTTTCTTTTTCTTTTTCTTTTTTTTCTTTTTCTTTTTTCTTTCTGTATCAGTCGGGAATAACAGTGGAATCCATAATAGTAATACACGAGAAATTGGTTTTAGAGTTTTTTTTTTTTTTTTTTTTTTTTTTTTTGAAAAAAGTCAAAATATTGGCGAATTGGTTACGGCAATGTATGTGATGGATTACTGGATCCACATTATTTATGGATGCTTAGTAAAGCTGCATTCCTGGTCACTTAAGGAATTCATGCCCGATTACGTTTTTATTGACCAAATATCTTCCTTTTGCGACAGTTGAAATTAACTTTTAGTCTTTTATTTACCTGAGACAGTTTATTAATTACGATTCTGTCTATGTAAAAAACACGACAGATCCATCAACCACAATGCTTCAAGAGAATCGAGACCTAAACATTCTTCTAGAAGCTCAATTGGATACAGTCCTGAACCAGATTTTTCAAGGCTTCAATCAGTGCCAGATGAAGAACACGACAGATCCAGCAACCATAATGCTTCAAGAGAATCGAGACCTAGACCTCCGTCTAGAATGTCGATTGGATACAGTCAAGAACCAGATTCGAAAGGGCTTCTACCAGATGAAGAACATGATCAGCAATTGCAATGCTTCAAGAGAATCAACATCTAGACGTCCTTCCAGAAAGCCATCATTTTGAAAAGAGGATAATATTAATAGGACATATCAAGGGGGTGTTTGGCTAGTTTTATTTAAAAGAGCTTATAAGATGTAAAAATAAATTGAAGCTTATTTCTAATGAGCTTATAAAGCTATTTTCCCAAACAACTTATAAAGCTGTTTTAAATAGCTTATAAAGCTTAGCCAAACACTCCCAAGGGAGTGGATTGTTTCCAGAAAATTCAAGTCCTCCAAATAGAAGGTTCTAATTTAATTTGGAAGGTTAATGAGTGAGGGATATGCTATAGTCCGATAGTATGTCCCCTGTGCCGTCGCACGGGAAGAAACTTTATGGAGGAGATATGTGTTCGATTGTTATAGGTTTAGTCGTTATAATTTTGAAATTACCGTAATTTTTTTTTTATTTTTTATTTTTTTAAAGGGGGAAGTTACCGTAATATTAAATGCTCATTATTTCACCAATTAGATAAAAGTTAAAAAAAGAAAGAAAAGTAATTAAATCGTATTTTTGAGTAACAAATAATTTGAAGATTATTACGTAGAACTTTTTTTTGTGATTTCCTCTCCGTGATACAACAAAGGTGTTTAAGAATTTTCACCAAAGTGTCTTCTCATTTCATTATGGATTTGTTTGAGCTTATAATAATTCATTTGTGAATGATTTGCTGATTTGTGCTACTTTTTTGTAATCCCTATGACGTTCCAATGTCATGGCTTATAATAAGTTTGTACGGAGTAATATATTTAAGGGAATAAAATGTCCAAACAAAATTAACATTAAATACTATAAGAATTTACAAGGGAATATCTTTGAGACACTCGTTAGTTAAAGAGGAAATGTATGTTTTTTCCCTCTTAGAGCATAAGAAATTAATTTTTGCCCACTATATAAAAACACAAAAATATTGCCCTTTTTTTTAAAGGTGGATCTAAAATACCCTTTATTCTCTCTCCTCTCTCATCTCTCCTTATTCACATTATCCCTCCCCAGACAATTCCATTTTCATTCATCCACTCTCTCCTCTCCTCTCTCTCTCTCTCTCTCTCTAAATTTCAATTTCAATTCCCTCCCCCCCCCCCCCCCCCCTCTCCCTCTCTAAGAGAGAGGGAAGAAGATGAGCTAGGTGGAGAAGAAGATGAGCTTTTGAGAGCTCTCTCTAAAAAGCTCCAGCCTTTCCCCCCTCCCCCCCCCCTCTCTCTCTAAAACCCTAGCAACATCTCTCCACCCCTCCACCGACGTAGACGACAGAGCAGCAGTCGCTGGACAAGAACTTCCAGCGCCGAAGAAGAAGCTAGGGTTTTCAAATTTAGGTTCTTTTTTTTTTCCCTGGGCCGAATTCGAATGTTTGTGGTGCAATTGACCACTGGGCTTTGTTCACCTCGGAAAGACGAAGAGATGAAGGGGTGGCTCATTCATTTTGGTGGAGAAATGAGGGAGAGACACGCCGGAAAAGATGAACCAGTCGCAGTCACGTTGGTAAGAAAACCAGTCTCTGAAGCATTCGGTAAGAAAATTGTTCGTTCTTACATTTCTCTAATTTGATAATAATTGGTAAGAATCTGACATTTTTCTTACCTTGTTTTGTAATGAAGGACTGGGCTTTTATGGAATTGATAATAAATGGTAAGAAAATTGTTTGTTCTTATCTTTCTCTAGATTTTTTGTAAAACATTGATGATTATCGTAGCTTTGAAACTAATTGGTAAGAATCTAACAATTTCTTATCTTATTTTTGTAAGAAAAGACTAAGCTTTTTAGACTTTAAAATTGATGATTATTGTTGTTCTTAACCTATTTTGTTGCGATAATTGCAATTTTGTGGTTAGAAAATGCAAAACACACGACTTTAGTGCGTTAAAAGGCTGGGGTTTAGGTTTTACTACTATGTTTGATAATGACAGTTAGTAAGAATCTGACAATTTCTTACCTTTTTTCAAGTTATGTAAGAATGACATCATTTCTTATTGTAGGAAGTGTTCGGCCGACGACGAGTATGAGACGGAAAAGACGAGAAGATGTCAGTTTCTTACCAAATATGCAGTTTTTTTTTTATAATTTCTTGTGGTTTCTTAAGAAAACTAATAAGTTCTTACCAAAATGTGTAATTTATTATCATGTCTAGAACTAATAATAGTGCTTTAAATGATTAAGTTGTAAGAAATATGGTGTATTTCTTACCATACTCTTGTATAATTAAATACATTTTTTTTTGTAAACTTCTACTTCTTTGTTGTTCTTGTTCTTTTTTGATTGTTCATGTTCTTTTTGTGATAATTTCTTACCAAATTAATTGCTGGAACATTAGAAAATTGTCAAGTTCTTACGAAAAGAGTTAGAGAATGTAAGAAAAAGAAATTGATAAATTCTTACCTAATGGACTTTGGACTTATTGTTGTTGTCAAGTTCTTATGAAAATAGTTAATCAATTACTTGTCTCTAACTTAGTAAGAAATTGAAATTTCTTATTAAGTTACGGTCACGCATACAATTTATTACCAAATGCATTTGTAAAAATTCTTACCAAGTGAATTTAGCATAAAAAATTATCAAATTCTTATGAAATGAGTTGAAGAAGGTAAGAACGTAATCTGTGATAATTTGTAGCTTTTTACAGGGGAAAAAAAAAACTGGATACTAATAAAGGAGAGAAGAAAAGAGAAAAAAAAAAGTGAAAAAAGAGAAGTAAAAAAAATGAAAAAAGAAAAATAAGAGAAAGAAAAAGAAAAAAAATGTAAAAGGAAAAGAAAAAAGTAGAAAAGAGAGAGAGATAATGTGTGTGAGAGAGAGAAGAGGAGAATGTGAGTGTGTGTGTGTGTCCGGGAGAAAAAGAGGAGAGAGCATAGAGGAGGAAATATAAGGGTAATTTGGGGATATATTTGAATTGTTGGGTAGAATTTATGTATTATTATGTGTAGGATAGAATTTGATTTTTTATGCTCTTAGAGGACATAATAATTGTTGTCTCTTAGTTAAATCCTAACCAAAAACATGAAAATGAATTTGTAACTAAATAATTGAAAATACCTATGATTTTGTTTGAAAAGCAAAATAGAAATAAAAATGAGAGTTTGACCTTATCACCAAGGATGGAGTTTTTTTTTTTTTTTTTTTTTTGAACCAACCAAGTTTGACCTTATCACAGAAAATGATTTTCGAAAACTGACCCTTTATAAACCTAAACTAGAGATGGCTAGGTTCAATGTACATTGAGAATAAATTTGTTGCAGCATTTTGAAAACCTTTAGGAAATAAATAATCAATTGAAAATAGGGGATACTTTTATAATACCTTCCATAATAAAATACTAGTTGACTAAAATCTTTCTACCTTTTTAAAACACAATCTATATATATATATATAAAGAGGGAATCTAGAGTGACAATTTTGTAAATAATTTCAATTTGAAGGTTCAATAAATAACTAACTATGCCACTAAAATTAATTTATTTCGGCGTTTTGTAAAAAAACGTGGGACTATGCATCATCAACCTCTCTCTTCTTTACTCTCTCTTTCTTATATTTTTTTTTCCTTATTTTTCTTTTTTACAATTTTCTTGGATTTCTAATGTAAATAACATATATAAATCAAAGAATACAAGCAGATCTTAGAATTGACATATTATATATTTAAAATAATATATAAATGAATAAATTATAATCATTTTAAATTATTCCAACATTAAGAAACTTCTTTATAGAAACAAAATTATTTTTGTAAACAAAGAGTTTTCTATAAAATTATTTTGTTTTTTTGCTTTTAGATTTATGTAGAGTATTAAGCTTTTAATCTTCAAGTCAATAATCTTGATCTATAAGATTGTAGAGAAATGCTTCAATGCCTACCATGACATATTTAATGTGTCCACAGAGTGATGTGACATTGTTGTAAATAAAGAAACTAATATAAATATATACCATAAAAAATATATCCTACCAAAAAAAATTAAACCCTATTAAAAAAACTCAACATTTAATAGAAAAACTTATCCACGTGGCACTGCCATATCAACGGTGGACACATTTAAGTGTTTCTGTAAAATTGTAATGGCAATTCCTTTAGATAATTATTCTCCGCACATCGTGCGGGTGCAATTCTAGTTATACATAACTGCTCAAAATCCCCAGCATATAATTTAGGGATTTTTAAAGCTATGCTAATATTTTATTTAAAATAAGGAAATAATGCATGCTTTTAAGAAATAACAAACAATATTTTCTTTTTAAAAAAAATGTTAATGACACATGCATACGTATGAGAGGATGACAAATATAATTAGTTGAATTCAAAATAATTATTTCAAGTTTATGCATACATGGAAAATACGTATATTCATATAATTATATAATTTAGAAATGATATGCATAAAGTTCACCACATTAACATGTTGGTAAAAAAAAAATCATGGGCGCGACTTAGACTTTATTAGAACTCGAGCACTTTATTAATATTTAGATATAAATAAATATATAATTAGACTGTTTAAAATAATAGTATAATTTTAAGACTGAAAAAAAGAAAAGAAAAAAAAGGGGCAGTTACAGAGATGGTGTTGACGTTGTACATGGTGGAGCAGCCGGAGAAGAGACCGACGATTTGGCGGCGACTGCGAGCGCGATTGGCCGGCGAGTGCAACTAGGCAGCAAGGCGACTGACGGTGCGACGGCGACGCAACTTCAGGCGGAGCAACTGGGGTTAATGGTGGTGGGGTTTCTGGTATTGTCCATTCGCGACTTTTTGGAAGTAAAGAACAATTTTTATTATTTAATTTTTTAATTTTGTTTTATGAATTAAAAAAATAAATCCAAAAATTAGGGGTAATTTTGTCAATTAAATAGAAAGTGAGTAGTTTTTATATATTTATAAGTTAGTGGCTAATATTATTCATCCACTATCCTAAATGGCCGGATCAGATCCTCTATTGCCTACCCACGTGACATCGTCTATTGCATTCGTGGATGGAGGACACGTGACATAATCAATGATTGAGGATTTAAGATTTATATAAGAAAAAATATATACCTTAACATTACAAAAATATAAACCCTAAGATTTGTCACATGTCGTCCATCCATGAATGCAATAATTCGTTTGCCTTTGAACTCTCGCCCATAGTTGGAAAGAAAATAAAAACCATCCTTTTCAAACAAATAACGATGATCGCTGGTGGGCAGAAAACCAACCCTATCAACTTTGTACAATTTCGAAAATTCCTTCGGTTTCTTCGACATTCTTTTGCTAAACCCTAAAAAAGTTGAGATTAGGGTTTGAGATTTTAAGGTTTTCGACGCCAACATATTTATATACTCGTACTAGAAAAGATTTGTATTTTGGTAATTTCATTCATTTAGGAAGCGTATAATTTGATTATTGATTTTTTTTTTTTTTTTTTGGTATTTGGTAACTAAATAAATCGCCAATTCATGCCTAAATTACCCTCCGAAACTGATCTTCCTTCTCGAATCCTCTGTAGAGTTGTCGATGTTCAGCTACTTGTATGGTTTTTGTAATAGAGTTTTAGTTTTAGGGGTGTATTGGTTGTGGAATCTGTAGTATTTTTAAAGACTTTCAAAGTCTTTGGGTATTCAATCTGGATTTTTAAAAGTCTTTAAAAATCCTGAGGTATTCGATCTGGATTTTTAAAAGTCTTTAAAAATCCCGAGGTATTCAATACGAATTTTAAAAAGTCTTAAAAAATCTTTAGGTATTCAACAGTCTATGGGTTTTAATACTCCATGGATTTTCTTTGATTCTCTTTAAAAAACATGAATAAATTTCATTCTCCAAAATCTCTCCTAACAACCAGAAATTTCACAAATCTTCTCACAAAGGTCCCATTCTTAAAAAATTCTTTTGATGATGATGACATGGTAATTCAAACCCAGTAAAACACAGTCATGTTCTCTTCACAAATATTCCTTTTTTTAGAGTTAGTTATTTGCTTCTCTCTGCTTGTGTTTAATTGACTTGGTGATTGTATTGCTGACATGAAGAATGTGAAACCTCGTGTGCGACAGTTTTGAGAATCCTTCAAGTTTGAAAATTGAATCTTTAAGTTGGGATGGATAATTTAGGCCATAGTCAATGCATAATTATTGCACTCCGTCGATGTTTAATGTAATCAATGTATAGGAAATATATGATCTTATGAGCAGATTTGAAAGTCTGTAAATATGATCTTAAGAATCATATATACATCATCTTGGAATTTTGCACTTATATAGATAAAGGCAATAAAGGCCAAAACCAGTTATGCTTGAGATCTTATAAAATCATGTTTCAGTTGGAGATATAAAGAAAATATAATGACGGTTCAAAACAAATTTTGTATTGATGTCCACGTTTAGTTGTTAATGATGCAGTCTATGTTATACTTCTTTCGTCTACAAAGAATTCGAAACCCTCTTTGTGGCACGAATTTCTATAAGCTCATAATTAGTATAAGGGAAGAAGAATTTAGGATATTTTTTTGAATAGTTAAAAGTTTAAGATTTAAACTACTATAAATTTCCCATAAAAAAGTGTATTTCACAATCCTATCAAGTTTATGAAAATCCATGTAAATCAATAAAAATAGTCAGTCAAACTCTGCATGAGTCTCTGGATTTTCTAAATCCATAGACTTTTTAAAATCTAAAAAAATCCAACATAATCCTAATTGAATACACCCCCCTTAGTTTCGTGAAATGTGTTTCCTTTTATTTTTTTATGATTTCTCATTGGCTTCTTTTTGAAACAGGCTATCAGTGAAAATGTTGATATATCGAAGGTTCGGTACGTACCAATTGTCGATATATACTGAAAATTAATGAAAAATTACATATTTTTTTTAATATTAATTATATTATAATTTTATTTTATGGTAAAATTGATAGCTTTAAGATCCTTTTGTATGAATCATAGACATGGTGAATTTTTATTAAGTTTTATTATCGATGTTGAGACATGCTAGATTTTTTTTTTCTTCTATTCTTCGTTGTTTTGGAGTTAGATGAGATATGGACAATATTTATTTGTTTTGTGTTGGGATATGGATAATATTTATCTATTCTTCGATTGCATGGCGATGAATCTCAAGGATTCTTCCGACGCCCATTGATGGAAAGGAGGCAACTCTTTTGGATGAGGGAGAGGGAAAGCTAACCCTAGAAATCCGCAGAGGAAGGAGATGGAGGAGAAGGCGGAGATGCAGAGGAGTTGATAAGATTCCGCGTTCTTGATTCCGGCCACGTCTTGAACCACATAGGACATGAGGTGGTCGTTGACGACGGCGACTCTTTCGAATTTTGCGGCGGTTTGGTGGAGGAAGGCGGCGAAGGGGCGGCGGAGGTGGAGGGAGGCCTCCTCGAGGGGGTGGCAGTGGGTGGGGTACTTGATGGGGGAGTTAGGGTTTGGAGGAGGAGAGAAGAAAGGGGGAGGGGGAGGGGGAGGGGGAGGGGGAGCTTGGCCACGTGTTGAGGATTTAGGGAGTTGATGCGGGCTTGGGCTTGGCGGTTGTGCACGGCGGAGCCGACGTAGTAGACGGGGAGGCCGCAGCTGGAGATGAGGCAGGAGAGCTGCAGCATCTGGTTCAGGCGGCCTTGACCCGGATACGGCACCGCCAACACGGCCACCGGAGATTTCTTCGCAGTGGCTCCGACGTCGTGGTGATCGCTCATCATGGTGTGTGTGTGTGTGTGTTTTCAAGAATTGTTTTATTGATTAATTTTGATGCAAGGATATTATATAGAGCGAGAGAGGTGGTGTGTGTACCAATTTCTTCTATTGCATTTCGAATATTCGGATGCTCGCTAATTATTTTAAAAAAATTCATAAATAAAAATATTGATTTAAAAAATATCTTTAACACGTGGCGTACATTTGACGGTGTAATAGAAGATACAACATCGAAATAAAATATTGGATCCCAATTGTGTGTATATAGTTTAATTAATTAGGATTCAGATTTTCTTGTCTCATAGTGTGACATTTTCTATTGAATTTTTAAATAATCGTCATTTATTTACAATATTTCCAAAATCATTGATTTTCACTATGGAAATTGTCTTTCCTAATATTTAAAAAATAATGAAGCCCTATATTTTAAATGAAATTTTAATTAAATCGTCATTAATTCCGTGGATAAAGATAAGAAATTCGAATTAGGGGAAATAGGCTAAAATAGCCACTTTGAGATAGTAAAGATAATTAATAGCCACTTGGATAAAAAAGATAAAAAATAGTCACTCTTATTATAATACTTCCGCCCTTGTCTAATTCACGAATTTAAATTCGTGAATTGCTCTAAAAATATAAGGCAATTCACGAATTTTACAAACTCAATTCGTGAATTACTCACAAAAAATACCTGAATTCATGAATTCACCCAAATTCGTGAATAAAAATGCTTGAATTTACGAATTTACCCAAATTCGTGAATTCAATCAAAAAAATGCTTGAATTTACAAATTCAATTTCGTGAATTCATGAATTAGTGAAAAAACAAACTATTCACGAAATTTATTAGTGGCTATTTTTTTATCTACATGACTATATATTTATCATTACTATCCCTTCGAATTATACTGTAACTGAAAGGACAAAACTTAATTATTGAAAGCTAAAAGTACGAGTATATAGGAGTTTGAACTCTGGCATAAGTCGAAGGGAAAAAACTTGATATAAAAATGAAATTCAAAACTAAAAGTATATATATCCTTTTAATATGAAAAATGGCTAAAAAGTTGGTTTTTTTTTGTTTTTTTTTTTAATTTTAAAAATTACAGCGGCTAACATATATGAACATATTTAAGTATGGGACACACTTGCATCACCTTAGACTCATATTGTGGTCCATTGAATATTTTTATAAGGCTTTTTTATTTTGGGTTGTGGGTCAAGTGGATTAATTGAGCCAAGTGATTTATTTTGCTTTCAAGGCTTGACCACACTATATGGCTGAGCTAATACAAGTCTTTGTCTTTAAGTATTTCATTTATTAGTGACCTTGTTAAATTATCTTCATTTTTTTTGCAGTACAACTATAATTTATTTACTCCCTCTATCCTTTATTTAGTGAATCAAAATTTTGGGAACAAGTTTGTTTTTGCATTTTGATAATATAGTAATAAATTAATGTGTTAAAGTGTTAAAGTGGAATAATTGTAGGTCCATCTAATTTTTTTAAATAGTACTATTAAAGTCTTAGGGTGTGTTTGGTAAAGAAGATGAACCAAGATGAACCAAGATGAGAGAGATCATCTTGGTTCATCTCACTGTTTGGTAACCAACTAAAATAAACTGGAGGGCCCGAGATGAATACAAGGCCCGTTGATATTTTACTGTTCCGCCTTGTTTAGTCATCTCATGTTTTTGGTCGGATGAGGTGAACTCATTAAAACAGTAACACAATACTTTCTCTCTCTTACCATGTTACCCTTATGTATTTATACGATTTCAAATAATAATAATAATAATAATAATAATAATACTACTAATAATAATAATAAATAATAAAACAATAATAATAATAATAATAATAATAATAATAATAATCAATAATAATAATAATAATGTAATAAAATAATAATAATAATAGTAATAGTAATAGTAATAATTATAATAATAGTAATAATAAATAAATAAGAATAATAATATAAAAAATAATTAATATAAAATAATCATAATAATAATAATAATAATAGTAATAATAATAAATAATAAAATAAATAATAAATAATAAAATAGTAATAGTAATAGTAACAATTATAATAATAGTAATAATAATAATAAATAATAATAATAATTTTATAATAATAATATATAATTTATAATAATAACAAGATAATAATAATAATAAATATAATACTAATAATAATAATAATAATAACAATAATAATAATAATATAATAAAACAGAATAATAAAATAATAACTCAACAATATAATATATAATAATAATATAATAATAATATAATAATAATAATAATATAATAATAAGACAATCTAATCATAATTAAATACCATAATAGTAATACTTCTATATATAGCCTAATAATAACTCACACTCTAATATACTCATTACTAAATAATATCTAATATCCTAATCATCTACAGCGTCATAAATAATCCATAATAAAGGGTACTATTTCCTCTCCCCGCTCCCCGTGCCTCGGTAGGGTTTTCCTAAGGGTAAAATCGTCCTTTAAATTTTAATCTAGAGTTATTGCAATTGATACCAACACCATATGAATATCCGAGTTGAATTTTTTGCTGACCAAATGTTGGATGAATGATTATCTGACACTATTCATATGAGTCATCTTGAGATGAATCATCATTCCCTATCTTGAGATGATTACCCAACGCCAGCCTTAAAGTGTTAAAAATAGAGTGAATAAGTGTTTTAAGTGATTATGAGGTCTACGACTCAAATGGAAAGATTCAGTAAATAGATGACGTCTCAATATAGCAATAATGTCGATAAATGGAGGATATGTGGAGTATATATAATGCAATTTCTCAAAATTCACAGTGTTGATGATTTTACACGCTCGATACATAGTAATTTAGGAATAATTAAAATTTATTACTATTTTAATTAAATATAATTTATAGTGAAAGTAGTATTTAAATTATTTATTTAATAGTATTTTTTTAATTATTTCAAAATAAAATTTCCAAAAAAAAGTAATTAAAAAAATTTAAAAGAAAAGGAAATTTGCGAAGGGATGAGCGAGTGCGCGCTCTCGAGCGCCAAAATCTACGACGTCACGAGCTCGTTCGGATTCCTCAACGTTTCGGAGCCGCGGTGGAGCGGGTTCAGTGAAATTCCGATGAGGAGAATCAACGGCGGCGGGATTGATCGGAATTACAGTGTTCCGAACCGGAGCGTTTTTCCGGCGAAGGAGAGCGACTTCAGCGCCACGGATGAGTCCGCCTTCATTGACTTGAAGCTCGATTTGTCGGCGGAGTCGAAGGAGGTCTGCGGCGGCGGCAGATTCGAGAATGTGGGTCGTTTTGCAAATACGAAAAGTAGTGGGGGGTCTTGCAGAATAACGGTGAATGATAAGGGGATTGAAGAGAAGGGGGGAGGGGCCACAAGGTTTGGAAATGGATACTCCCTCTGTCCCGTTTTACTTGAGCCATTTTATTATAATAATAAACTCAGAATAATAAAAGTGAGCTCAAGTAAAAAGGGACGGAGGGAGTATTTAAGTATAATAATAACCATGCAAATAAGAAAAAGAAGAAGAAGATGATAATGTTGTTAGATCTTGAAATTTGTGATTAATGTTTCTTTTATTATCTACCATATGTTTGTATACAAGTTATGTTTTTTATTTAAGTGACTTAATTAATTGAATATGAATATAATTACTTACATCACTTATAATATCAAAGATCATGGGCTTTGCTTCCACACCAACTTTTCATAATTGTCAGTTTGCCATCAAAGTCTAACAATGTTTACAAAACTGCCATCAAGTTTTAAACTGAAATTTGAGTTAATAATGTTTGTTTCGCGTTTTATAACAGAAACCGAAAGGGAGTACGTAAATACAATCTTCCATAAACTTTATACTTGATTAATTAAATTAATACAAGCACGACTTTATGTGGAATATGAGAATAAAATATAAAATTAACACACTAATTACTTGCATCGTAGGTTATTAGTAAAAGCTACGTGCATGAAAGCTAACATTAAAATATAATCATAACTTATTGTAAGACTACCATGCATGGTGGAAGAAAATTACTACCTCCCGTCCCGTTCGAGACGTTAACACGTTACAGTTTACGTCCCGAGGGAGTAGATTTATAAATTACTGTTGTAAACTTATTTGTTGTAAGCGTATGGTAAACTTATTTTAAATTGGAAGATACACTTACTAAAAATTTAAAATTTTGATTAACTTTTGTCTAAACATGCATGGTACAATGGTGATCAATCACACAAAAACATAAACACCAAGTAATATAAATATATACTAGTAATTGTTCCATAAAAGGTTGGGAGGATAATCACAAAAATAAAATCCAGTAATAATTAACAAATATACCAACTACTACTTACAATCAATCCCCTCAATAAGAAGGAGAACAAACACAAACACAGTTAAGTTAATTCACCACAAATCATCACATCACATGCGCCTTCTCTTGTTACTCTTATCAGAGTCCTGCATCGATCATGAGTAAAAATATCAACACGTCTAGTATATGATTGAAAACTAATTGATCGATAAAATTATTAAATGTTTCGTAGCACAATCTCTTCGTGCTTTGGCTTCGCAGATTCATACTTCGTGCATTCTTATTTCGAAAACAATTGAAATTTAAAATGACATGTTTTGGAAAAAGTAATGGACTATAATGCGAATAATTTACCTCAGCAGCACCTTCATTATTCACCTTAATGTCAGTACGAGGTTCCAATCGTTCATCACTTTTGCTTGGGCTTCTTCTGCAGATTTAATTATATACTATACTTCAATTCTTTATTTCAAAAACAACAAGAATTCTTCTGCAGATTTAATTATATACTATACTTCAATTCTTTATTTCAAAAACAACAAGAATTTTAAAAATGACATGTTTTGGGACTTAAAATGTGAATGATTTACCCATCATTAGCATTAGCATTAGCATTAGCAGCTCCTCCTCGTTCAATTTCATCATCTTCAATTTCATTCTCAATGTCAGCAATCATTCCGAACCATACCAAATCAATCTCACTGAAACGATCTTCACCTCTATAGTTCACCATCCTCTCGTTGTCTCTACACATTCATTTCATATAAATTTTTATGATATGAATTAATGTAATACTAAGAGATTAATCAATCAAGAAACCAAAGCAACAAATTAATTACTGCCATCCTTCAAAGAAATTGGCATCTTCAGCCATGTGCTTCAGCATTGTACCCACTGCTTCTTCTGTGATTTTACCCTGCAAGGGTAGGTTAAAGAGTATTGATTAATTAATTAATCCAAATACTTTTTTGTTTTTAACCAAAGGAAGAGATCGAACTGAAGTAAAGTAGTGTAGTGTGCCCTCCATCGGTTACGACTCTTAACATCATTTAGAGGTTCGTCGTGTTCCTTGGGAATCTTGACAACCAAGGGGGTGTAAGGTGATATTTTTTATATTTTGAAAGATCTATCAGCACACCTTTCCTTCTCTCTCCCTCATCACTTTCCTCATCCTCACCCACAGCCTTCACACCTTTCTCTTCCTCTCCCTCTCCCTCACCCTCACCACTTTCCTTAGCCTCACTCACACCCACAGCCTCCACACCCTTCTCTTCCTCTCCCTCACCACTTTCCTCACCCTCATCAATCTCAAAAGATTCAGCATCATCTTCATCTTCATCAATATCACCAATTACTGCACACCAAGAGCCCTAATTATTCAAAGATGGAAAACGAAATTATTATGTTTTATAGAAAGAGAATAAGGGCAGAAATTAAAACGTCTGAATAATATGAACTCACTCGATCAAACGCAAAAAGTGAGTAATTAATATTATTAATAATAATTTTATTGTATAACATATAATAGAGAGACAAGAAAAAGAAAAATAAATACTGTAAGTAATAGGTGGAATACTGTCACGCCCCGCAATCCTAACCATGAGATTAGCTAGAACTCCGGGACGGGACCAAATTAAAATAGAACAAAACGACAACCTGTAAAGTACCCAACTCTTTCGAAATTATTCAAGTTGAAATGGCTTGAAAAAAAAGACGAGAACCTGTACTCAACTTCTTCAATAATATTTCAAGACGAAATGGAAGAATAATTCTTTATACTAACTCAAATGATTCGACACCAAAACAAATCAGAACCAATAGCTGGAATCGAAAGAAACCAAACTCGACATCATATTAAAACCAAGGGACAATCCTCATCCAACGACATTAACTCATGTGTTTCAGATTACAAGAGCATGATTACGTGTTTCAACACGATCAACAAAAGAGGATCATCAAAAGCAACGGTACAGCTAGATAAACGAGTTACATCTTTAACAAGGTTTACAAGAATTACATATAATAAGTTTCAGAGTATGGCGGCAACAAAAGGGTAGCTACGGAATATGTATGAAGACATACACCGTTGGGCATACTTTATTTACATCTAAAGATTCAGCTCAGCACCCCACTCCCTTCATCATCGCTCCAAACTAACCTGCATGTTTAGAAATACATACAGGCTGAGTACAAAATTGTACTCAGTGAACACATGCCAAATCATTTAAAGAATGCTTCTTAGAGCTATAGAATGACTTGCCTTGTGAGCAACACACAAGATTTATAGAAAGATTTGTGCTTGCTAAAACTGTTATAACATACTTAACTGACTTATATACTTCTAACATGTTCATGCTTATGCATCATGCTTCTCATGTCAGCTGACAAACAATCTCTTATGTGAATGTACCATATCTACGCACAACGTGTTGAGAAGTAGGCCTCCTTCTCAAACACCAAACAAGCACTGTGTACACACCCTAAAGATATCTTGATTCAATAGGGCTGATATCGTAATTCTCTCGTAGATAGGCAATATGCATGATGCAGAAAACTTTGGCAAGTCAAAACAATTCTCACAAAATCATATAGTATAATCTTTTACACTTTCGTTTCTGTAAGAAAGCTCACCTTTTAATTTCTTAACATGAAAATCTCGATCTTTCCCTTCTTTGGTTCTCTTTACTGAACTTGCACCTTCAAATATAAAATACTAATATTAAGTACTCTATTTAACTCAAGGCATAATACTTCTAACTCATTGTTGCTACTCTTTGAAGTTAATAAATTCTTATACTTAATATTTACTTGCAATTGGTAAAGTGCTAGTATCTTAACTTTAGGTGCTTAAACAAGAATTACCAAAGGTTCTCTTTTTATTGTTTAGATACACTTTACTAATATTGATTACTTCTTCTATCTATATAGGTAGAATTATGGTACCATTTATCAAACTTATTTTGATAAGAAAATGTTTCTAGTTCGTCTAGCTCACTAAAGAAAATATCAATTTAATTCCCTCTTCTATATAATTATATACTTCTATGACTTTAGTTCAAGTCCTATTAGCTATTAGTTGCTCATATCTGTTATGAACAAGTTTCTTCTACCTTACTTTAAAGCTTAGAGGTATTAGCTAATTTGGTTATCTTCTTAAGTTGGAATTTCAACAATTTTCGTGCTGAAAATCAGCTTTGACAGCTTGACCACTCTGTCTTCTTTTGATCATATCTCTCTCGTCCGAACTCGGTTTGAGATTCCGAAAACACCGTTGGAAAGCTAACGAAAAGGGGTTTCTGATGGTACCAGTTTTATATTTTTTTTGGTCGACAAAACACGCCCAAAATTAGGGTCTAGGAACAGGTAAAATTCGGAATAGCAAAAAACAGGGACAGCTTGACATATCAACTTCAAAAAATCATAACTAGATCATCTGACCACCAAATTGGGATCCGAAGATACCTACAGATAGCTAACAAGACAAGGTTTCTAACAGTAATCATCTTGATGTATTATTAAAAACGGATACACCCAGAAACGGCTCTAACGGGGCTGACTTTACCAACATAAAATAGTGTACAACAACTAAACTTCTTTCTTTGATTCATAAGCACATAGAAGAACTCTCAACGCTTAATTTAGCGAGAAACTAACAAAATCATCAATATTTCTTTTCCTTACTAAGAGCCAATCTTAAACGTGCAACTTGTGATCTTATATAAGTATATCTCACACATTTTCTACTCATTTCTGTATAGTACCTTGATAATAGCTATTAGACATTTACCAACATCTCAATCCAGCTATACAAGGATATTTTCTACCTTTAATCAAGTTAGCAATTCAACTTACCTCTTTAACTAGAAAAAGAACCAAACAACCCCTCTAACTCTTTATTTCCAGCTTACTTTTCACTTCAAGTTTATTATCTAAGAAATAAAATCAGAATTCTATAGCCTTGAACACATATTAAAATCAGCCAACATGAATTTTTAATCTAGGGTTCAAGTTCTTGCAACTTTCTTGCATCTAACACACTAGCTAAGCTAAATATATATGAAATCACCAAGAACTAGACACCCAAGTTAAATTCCATCAACTTGAGCTTAACGAGAAGGGATGGTGCATCTACAGTTTCTAGAAACACTTCTATATCTGAAAGTAATCACCAAATTCGTGCATAATATTCATCATAAGGTTCGTAGACATCAAGAATTAAATGAAAAGAATCAATTCTAGCAAGGAGGTGTGATGATCGATTTCTAGGGATTTTGCAAAAGAGGTGAGAAGCTGAAAAAAAATCCAATCCAATAATCATGACAAGTTGTAGAATTACCTCGTGTAGAAATTTTCTAGGTTTTCTCCTTTGATTTCCAGCTGAAAAAATCGAAGAGAGGAAGAAGAGTGTGCGTATGTGGTCCTGCGTTTGAGGAAGAAGGGAGAGAAGTGTTCTGAGTTAATTCACAACTAAATCCCGTTCCTTCTTTCTTCTTCTTTTCTATTCTTTTCTTTTCTCTTTTCTTTTTCTTTTTATTAGTTATTATTATTGATAATTATCTCTTTTTACTACTTTAATAGCTTAAATTTTATTATAGAAAATTCTGGTATTGCTAGATATTTATTCTAATAATGCCAATATCATCTTTTATTTATTCTTCTATATATTAAATTATTTATTATACTCATATAATAATAATTTCGAATCTACTTCTATAAACTCATATAATTCTAGTATATATTTTCTATATCTACAAGAAATTTATAAATAGATAACGCTGCATAGTTAACAGTATTTTTATAAACCGTTATCTATGAGCGCCTTTTTATCATAGATAACAGTTTCGGTTTAAAACCGTTATGTATGTGCATGTTACATTTCGCAAAGATCACAGTTTGTACGAAACCGTAATGTATGATGCTACTATACTTAACGCTTTTATAAGCACTGTTATACATGTGTACTGTTATTTCTTCTTTTAATAACACTTATATAAACCGTTAAGAAATAACCGTTGTTACTATTTATTATTATAACTATAATAATAAAAGAATTCTATTTTTTGCTTTAAAAAAATCTATAATAAAAGAAATTTTTTTAGAATTTCACATATGTAGAATTCTCTGGTTCTCGTCGCACTTCAAGTTGTTCTTCCTTGCCATCTCTGCCGGCAGCAGCGTCGATCGGCACCGCCGTCGAAGAATTGCTGCCGTCGGCTATTGCTCTTCTCCTCCTCTCGTGCTATTTATCCGGTCTTGCTTCTCTCTGTTTTGAGGCGCGCCCCCAATTCGAAACCCTAGTGTTCGAAATTGGGGAAGATGCTTCCCTTCCGGCGAATTAATTATCGGGGCTATTGGTTGGGTCCCCCGTCGCAGTGAGACGCCGCTGATGAGACGCCGCCCGTCGATTCGGCGCCGTTCTGACGAATTCAGCTCTTGCCTCGAGGTTGCTTCGGGTCCCGATGGCTCTCCGGCGCAACTCCTGCGACTATGGCGGCTCCATCCCGAACCCCTAACACTAAAATCCCTAATCCAAAAGGATTAGGGGACATTCGTCCCTCCGATCGAGCTCTCTCTGCCATTTTTTTTTTTTGATTAAAACTGACCCTCTCTCCCTCTTTTCTGTTTTGCAGGTTCCGGCAGTGATGTGGACGCCGATGCGGTCGTCGAGGATGCCTTGGCTGCACTCCGTTGCTCTCCGCAGCTTGTCGCCGATCTTCTCCTGCTCAACTTCTTCGCCGTCGGGGCCTCGCGCCTCGACGGAGGTTCAAATTCAAACCTCTACCTCTCTTGTATTTGTCTTAAGTGTTTTATGGCCTTAGACTTGGGATTAAATCACGTTTCTGATGTGTATTGGTTTCAAGTTCTTAAGTTCGGAAAGTTTGGATCGTACTGTGTTGTGGTGTTCAAGTTATTTGTTATAAGGTTCTCAGTTTAAAACTTGAAAAAAGATAGTGAACTTTGCTAGGTTAGAATTCAATAAAAAAACATGCTTCATAGCTTGTTGGTTGTTACTGCTCTTAGTTTCAGTTTCTAAGATTGGATTGAAATCGAAATGCTACGGTTTCACTTGTTTTAGAACGTTGCTATGAGCATGATAATTAATTTGGGAAGGTGTTTCTTGTGATAATTCAAGCAGAGTAACCAGCCTATGGCTCCCATCAATAGGCCTGGTTGGTGAAATATCGCCTTGGGTGATGAATCTCACATCTCTTTCTCTTGTCAACCTCTCTCACAATAGGCTCTCTGGCCCTCTCCCACATGGATTCTTCACCTCCTTCATCACCCTTCACCTTATAGATTTGAGCCTCAATCGTCTCTCTGGGGCGCTGTCGTTGTCAGCATCAAATAATCTTCCTCCTACTATCCACACCTTCAACTTGTCCTGCAATTCCTTTCATGGCACAATCTCATCTTCATTTTTTGAGACAACATCGAAGCTGCAAACTTTTGATGTCAGCAATAACAGCTTTTCTGGATCAATTCCTTCCTCTATCTGCAGCTTTTTGCCCTCACTGCAACGCCTTGATAACACTATCAAACTGCACAAGGTTGATAACACTGAATCTAAAACAAGATTGGATTTTGGGGATTTGCTGAATATTGATTTGATTAATTAATACTAGTAGTATATAAAATTACCTTAAGCAATGAGCATGCTAATTGTTTGTTTTTTACTTGTTAGATTCTGTGGCTACAAAGGTTGTTGAATGCGATCTGATTTAAAGGGAACTTCAATATTTCTTTTTGGTGAGAATATATACGGCGAATTTGTGCAGCAGTTAACTGTATATTACAGATTGGGTAAAGCTTAATCTTTGTCATTTGCAGCTTGAATTTTCTGGAATCATTTTCTACTGCAATACAGGTAACTTTGGGACTCTCTGTGTATCCTTAGTTGTTAATTGATGATGCTGAGATTCTGTTGAGCACTTGCATGTTAATTATTAGGTGAATATTTCATAAGGTAATATATATATATATATATATATATATATATATATATATATATATATATATATATATATTGCTAAAGATATGTTGCTTTTGTGTAAATTATAGTAATGATATCTGCTTCTACTCTTTACTTCACATAGAAGTAAAGCTTTTAGACATTCTGTTTTACTACATGCATTTTCTCTTCCTTGTCTTCATTTCTTTATTGTAAAAATTGTTCGTTTCTGTAGTTAACTTCTTTTCGCTTATCCTTTTACTAAAAATAACTATTTCTTTTTTGAAGGAGTTCAAGGAAAAGAATATAGTGCAGCATTGAGCATTCAAGTTGTGGAGTCTTGATCATTCAAATTGTGGATTATTGAGAATTGAAAGTGCTGGGAGGTTGGCCAAATGGTGAAGTCTAGTACTTATGAAACTAAGATCTTTTTGTTTCTTATTTTGAAGTGATTGCATTTTGCAATGTCTATACATATTAATAGAACAAGTTTCACTTTTTGACTATGTTTGGATAATATATGTAGAATATGTGAATTTAATATATGCATCGTTTTTTTGATTTCATTGAATATTGTTTATTCAGTTTTTAAATAAAAATGCAGGAAAATTATAAAAAAATAAATAAATTTGTGGTAGTATCTAAAAATGGAATGCATAACGGTTCACAAAATCGTTATCTAAAGCAACAAAAAAACATTATCTATAATGAACATACACAACGTATTCAGTAATTTTAATAACAGTAAATAATTGTTATGTATAAGGACAATACATAACAGAAAATAGTGTTATCTATTCTATTATGACCGTTATCTATAACTCACATAGATAACGGTGTCCTTCTAGAAATTATCCTTGATAAATTCTTCTCACTTAACGCTTAACTGTATATATCAATTAAATTCTAAATTCCAACTTGTAATCTCTGCCTTAATTATTCTCTAATTCATATAATATTTCTTTTAATACTATCTTAGTTGTAATATAATTATATATATATTTCGGGATATTACAGATACTGTACCATCTCCGGCGATCCACAGTTTCCCGTTCTTGTCGTCTGCATATATGATTCCGAATGCTACAAGATGGATGTGTGTACCAGCGTCGATATGAAAATAACAAGCATTCTCCTTCAAGGATACATCTGGTTTTATTCGTTTGCCTTTGAACTCTCGCCCATAGTTGGAAAGAAAATAAAAAAACCATCCTTTTCAAACAAATAACGATGATCGCCGGTGGGCAGAAAACTAACCCTATCAACTTTGTACAATTTCGAAAATTCCTTCGGTTTCTTCGACATTCTTTTGCTAAACCCTAAAAAAGTTGAGATTAGGGTTTGAGATGTTAAAGTTTTCGACGCCAACATATTTATTTACTCGTACTAGAAAAGATTTGTATTTTGGGAATTTCATTCATTTAGGAAGCGTATAATTTGATTATTGATTTTTTTTTATTTTTTATTTTTTTGGTATTTGGTAACTAAATAAATAGCCAATTCAAAATGCGTAAATTACACTCTGAAACTGATCTTCCTTCTCGAATCCTCTGTAGAGTTGTCGATGTTCAGCTACTTGTATGGTTTTTGTATGGGAGTTTTAGTTTTAGTTTCGTGAATGTGTTTCCTTTTTGTTTTTTTTATGATTTCTCATTGGCTTCTTTTTGAAACAGGCTAACAGTGAAAATATTGATATATTGAAGGTTTGGTACGTACCAATTTTTTCTTCTATTCTTCGTTATTTTGGAGTTTGATGAGATATGGACAAATATTTATTTGTTTTGTGTTGGACTTTATTATTTGGTGCTATTATATTTTTTTTAATGTAGTCAATATTGTATGGAAAAAAAGTAAATAGAAACTTTTTGCGGGTATAATATCTGTTACCGAAATACCAAATTTCGGTACGGTATACCGAAAAAATCGGTACGGTATTGGTATGGTTCCATACCGAATTTTCAATATACCAAAGATCGGTATATCTAAATGTTAGGTACGGTAACGGTATGAAAAATTACATGCCGAAAATTTTTGGTACAATATCTGTACATCGAAAAAAATTCAATATGCCGTACCGGTCCACCCCTATGGAACATCGACAATTTGAACAATTGAACTTAGAAAGTCTTACGAAAAGAAACCGAATTAACACAGTAATTACTTGCATCGTAGGTTACAGCTCCGGTTCTCTTCTTTTATTAGTAAAAACTACGTGCATGAAAGAAAATTATTTTACTAACTTATTGTAGGCTACCATGCAATGCATTAATTATTTTGGTGGATGAAAATTAGATTATTAATTTATTATTATTATTTCTTTCTCGTGATATAGGCAATGAAGGAATCCAAGTCAACCCTCGAGGCACCGCCGGGCTCCGCCGACTGGCGCACGGCAGCGCCCACCTCCTCCGCCCTCTTTCTCATCTCCTCTGTTGGGTACAAATAATAAGTTCCACATTGGAAATATAAGGAGGATACACCTTGTATATAAGGGGAGTACCATTACATTAGTTTGAGGCATTTTGGGAAGGAGTCCAAGAACAAAACCGTACGGGCTTGGCCCAAAGCGGACAATATCATACAAGTGTGGATCGGTGGTGCGTGCGGCAGTCCCCAACAACTGGTACCAGAGCCAGGTTCGGCTGGGGCCAGGAGTGGAGCCCAAGTGGTGGACTGCGTTTACAATTTGTGGAAGGTCCCCTAGCTCGGTGTGACTTCAACGATGGAGGTCTGTGGGTTCTTTGTGTCGAAAGTCTTCCTGGTGAGGTGGCCAGGCAAGCAGGTCCTGTTAGGTGTTAACGTGTCACGCCCCAATTCCCGAGGGAAGGCACACGCGTCAATGGTATGACTAGGGGTTGGAATAAAGAAACGGGAATAGAAAGGGGATTCAACTCATTTCAATAATCGACTGATACTTCCCTAAAAGTTGGGCAGTATCTCTTTTGCAAAGGGAATAAGCCACAATAAATGCAATGACAATATACCCAACATAACAACATATCATTATACTAGGATTGCATAAGATTCGATGGCTCAACGAATCAACATAAGTCCATCATTCCAAAACATAAGGTCGAGTTCGATTTCTCGAGAATAGATAGTGAATAAATTCAGAGTGCATATCCCTAGTTCAAGACAAGAAATACATTTAGCGGAAACTTAACAAAGAGAGATTCCTAGCCTCAGCTTCACACCGCCATGACAACTGCATCAACCTGAAAACATTTGAAAACATTTGGTGTAACACCCCGTATTTTTATTAGCTTAAATATCTCAATTAGAGGTATTTAAATATAGTCAGTATTTATAAATCTTCTATAATTCTGAGATTTATAAATAGGATAATAAATTAGAGAATTAGTTTACTAAAATAACGCATTATCCTCGTTCCGCTCGATTTCGTCTTATGATTAAATAAATAAATGGAATATGTATAGTTATGTATATAATCGATCAAGTGTGATTAGTTAAGGAAATGTATATTTATATAGGTGAGCTACGTATGGTTAGTTGATAATTTAAGAAGAAATAAAAGAAACGTGTATATACATAAAAGGGGAGCATGAGTTAAACTGTGAGCTTATAATTATCCCCTACAACAAATAATATCTAGATTTTTGATTTGTGATTTCTTATTAAATAATTTCTTTTATTATTTTATCACCCCAAAATTCCTTCATAAAGGCTCCCATTTCTAGTTCTACGCACAACACCAATTCTCAGAATATTCTCTCTTCCTTCGTTCCATTCACCTGCGTTTTTCTTTCAAGATTTATAGATGATGGCTGCGTTTTAATTCCAAAGCTTCAATTAAGGTAAGGTTGATCATCACTATTCTTTTTAGTTCAAGAACACCATAAAAACCATATCTATTTTTTTTTTATCCAACCCACTTCCATGAATCTTTTGAGGATGATCCTTGATTGTGTTGTTTTTGCTAGGGATTATTTATACCATCAATTCAATCCAAACTCTAGCTTTGATTTTGTTCATAATCAATCCAACCCTATATTTTCTAGAGAGAGAAAAGATGTAGAATTTGGAGATTTTTTGAATCTAGATTTTCTCTTATGAAATTTTTTTTGAGTATTGTCTCGTGAGTATGATTAAAAGCTTGAAATGATTTTCTATAATTTTTAGAAGTTTTTTTTTATTTATTCAATTGTTGATGATCACTTTTAAACAGTGGGTTAAAGAAAAGGAGCAAGCTGAAAATTTTCATGATTTCCTTCTCTTTTGATTGATGATCGCAGTTTGGTCCCTAAGCTTTGTAGATGGTGTTGGTGATTTTATCAATTATTTTTGTTCTTAAAAGAAAAAGGAAAAGGGACGAACTAGCACAAGAAATTGCATTCTCTTCCATTCATTTGTTTTTAAAGGAAGAAGAAGAATTGAAAGGAACGAAAATAAATTTGCAAAGAATTATTTATTATTAATTGTTTTATCTTTCTTTCATTAACTTTACTAATGGAATCTGTGTAGAAGCTTTGCATCATGGATCGATGTTTATTTATGGTAAAATTAGTTAGAAGTCAAGTGAAAATGATTTCAGGGGTTAAATTCATTTCTCGTATTTTTGTTTTGCAGATGGGTTAATGTTGGAACAAGTCAATTTTTTTTCTCTATTCAAAATTGTTCATAATCGAACTCAGTTCAAGCTTTGAGTTTGGTTTTGGTTAATTTCCTTAATGGCTATTACTTTTATAAAATAAAAGATATAGAGATTAAAGCTACTGCATGACTTTTTACCCAAAACTTTGTTTTATTAAATTAATTTTTGCTTACTCACCACCGTTGCATTAATAATTATCTTTGGGCTAGAGTTAAAAGTCCAAAGGTTACAGTATATTGAATTTAATTTACTACTTGATCCCATAAAATATACACATGTATATTGATATATGATTATGCTAAAGGTGTATTATATATACATATAATTGGGGAGATAGTATAAATTCAAAGATATATATTATTTATTTAGAGGCAGAAAGTATCAAGAATAGGAATTAATATTCCTTTACTAGAACTCTTACAGAAAGCAACTAGTTAGATAGTCATCTATCTTCTATTTCCTTCTTGTTTATATTTACTTATACAAATCTTCGTACCAACGAACCAATGAAGGTACGAGCGGGAAGTGATCGAGAAGGGCGACTTGAAGAGAGCTAATAAACTAACCAAACAGAGACAGGTGGGCTTTCTATCAAATAAAATGTTTGATGAAAATGATATATGAGATATATCTTATTCTATGATTATGAAGAATTGACTTGCCTTTGTTTTATGAGTTTTGTATGATACCAACTGCATAGTTATGACGAATTCGGTTCTGCGCAAGGCAGAATTATGTGTACACCCGTGGTTGTGAGTCGTTTAGCGTGTCGACCGATCACTGTGTTTGAGAGGGAGGCCTCCTTCTCGACACCAGTTACTATGTGAAGTGTAGCTCTGGTTCATACTTATGATATCTATTGTCGACATTTATACTGAAATTATAAAATGTTTTAGCATGCTCGAGTTGATTTCAAAGTAATACTCGGGATATGTTTCTTCATGGCAAGTTCAATATATAGCTCTATCGAGCACTTTAAAATCATTTTGGCATGTGTCACACTGAGTAGTTGTACTCAGCCCTGTATATTATTTCTAAAATGTGCAGGTTAAGCTTGGTGATGAGATGGAGGTGTGCTAAGTGGCTTGTTGTTAATAAATAATGTACAGCTTGGTTCAAGTTAAGTTTATATGTCTGCATACATGTAAACTAATCCTGTGTTTGTCCGCTGCAACACCTCTTTGATATACTTTTGAATTCAACCTTTAGTATGTGGTTTGTTTCCACTGAATACTATATAATCCACCTGTACTCTTGAATAAATTGGTTCTTAAGTTATCTTTTATATCGAGCTTATGATTTAACTAAGTAACTTGTATTCTTGATTCTAAAGTTACTAGCATGCTTAACATACTTTGATCATTGATTCTATTATTCTACTTGATTATGGGATTATTGAATAATCAAGTTATATAAGCTTAAGATCCAATCATGTTTCTCTTTATCACTGATATGATTTGCCAGCGTAACCACCCCGGCTTAGGATATTATTGTGTTCCCTAATGACGGGGCGTTACATTTGGGCTAAGTACTAATGTACTCAGTGGGCTGCGCATTTTATCAATAGTTTGGAAATATAGCAGTTTATCCATATCATAGGCATGACTTAGAGGTTTTGAAAAACAAAAATCAACTAAGCATGCTAAATCATTTTACTTGCACCCGGGTATCATGTCGCTCTCTACAGTTACTCTTACTGTGATTCCGGACCTCTAGCCACCGACGAATCCATATATCCAGACTTCGGGTCGAAACCGGAGAGTCTATTTGAGCTGGTGAACTCTGAGTCGAAACCCAGGAATTCCATTGAAATAGTATGCGAGAGAGATCAACCAATCACATAACTACCAGGGGAGTGTACACGATTCAAGGCTAGTTTATAAGGCTAAGCGATGAATCTCGATCGATTACTTCATAGCATTAAACATGTAGAGCGCACATTAAACATTTTCATGGATAACCAGTTTTCATCTTTAAAACCATGAGCATATATAACTCGTAGTGATTAATTGAACCTTAATTAATTAAATTGTGTCTAGTAATTAATCCTTAGAGCAAGATTTATTTAGCAGCCCATTCATAAATTATCTCGGCCCAGTAGAAAATTGGCCCATCTGCAGAAGCCCATTTTCAATAAGAACCCAGCCCAAAGACAGAAAACCCATTTTTCCTCACCCCCTTTCTCCAGCAACACACGCACGCACATACACACACCCCAACCCTTTCTCTCCCTCACTCTCGAACTCTCACCCGACAGCAGCCCTCTCTCTCGATCTTCTTCTTCCTCGGCAGGATCGCCGGTAGCCGCTGCCGCCGTTGAATGGCGGTCTCTCTCACCCCCTTTCGTCCAACAACCCCTGCCCGAAAAGCCTCCTCCAATTTTAGAAATCGATTTCGTAAATCGACCTCCCCTTCTTCTCAAACCGCCGGCGAATATCGTTGCCGTGTTCGCCGTCTACAGCATAGCACCGCCGCGCTCCCGTCGAGTCTCCTACAGGGCCGCCGCCGCTGCTACAGCAGCAACAAGTCGTCGGCTGCTCGACCTGTAACACCGCCGCCGATTTGCTTCTATCGCAGCACCTCCACCGCTGCAAGTTCACCGGCGCCGCGGCCTCGTTCCTGGTGCTGAGCTGCCACAGCGTTCATTCCGGTTCCGCCACGCTCACGTCGGTCGCAGCTGCGCCTTCGGTTCGTCAAAGATAGGGGCGGAAACGCCCCTCCTCTTTCCCCTCCTCTTTTGATACGATTAGAACTACTTCGAGCGAGTTCAAACTCCAAAAAAAAAAAAAAAAAAAGAAAGAAATTAAACCACAAGGGTTTCCAATTAGACAATTATATTCATGATAATGAAGCAAAATGTAGCACAACCATATAAATAGGTTTGACACTACATGAGTACAATTAAAGTGGGCTTCTAGACTTAAACCCACATCCTAGTTGGGTTTTCAACTTTAGACACAAAATAAACTATCACAACTAAACTAAAGAAAATGACATAAAAAGACTAAATAAACATAACATAAAAAGGTTAGTAAATATTTTCCTCTTTCCGGGCCGTATCAACTCTTCACCCCTTCAAAACCACCTTGTCCTCAAGGTGGAGATTAAAAACTCTTTATAAACTTCTTCGAGTGCATAGAGTGTTAGAACAACACCCATTCGTCGAACCACAATGGATAAGATACCACCAACAAATCTACTCTTCTCCTCAAGTACAAGTGTAAAACATTGTGGAAAATTCTCAACAAACTTAGCATTAAGAGGTCCAATTCTTCCTTTTCTAATGAACTTAAATTGCAGCACGTAACCAGTAGCTTTTATGTCTATCTTGCAATCAAATGCACATGCAGTGACTTCAACAAGTTTTGTTTCCAACTTAGAATCAGCCACAACTTTCATATTCTCAACAATCACATTCTCAACAGCTTTTATTTCCACATAATCGAGCCATGAATCATTCTCAATAATCTCTATTGATGCATCAGAATTTGGAATGAGAATGGAATTTGGGGATGAAATTGGTGAAGGGGATGGTGGAACATAGATTAATGAGGTGGCTTTGATAGGTTCACGAAATTCGGATTTGAAAAGAGGAGATAGATCAGTGTAATGGTGAAGTGAATTTGTTGGTGGTGGGTGGCCACGAAGGTGAGACAAACTAGGTGGAGAAGAAAAACCATGAGAGACTTTGTTATGTTGGAGAGAAGCAAAATGAGAATCCATTGAAGATTTGAATTCCTCAACAATTTGATTGGTGACTAAAAGTTTGCTCTCAAGACAAACACGGAGAGAGTTGAGTGCAGAAATAATTTCATAATCAGCCATTAAAAGAAGAGACAATGAAAGCAATGAAATCCCCACTTCCAAAGTAATTTCAGAAATAACTTCTTTTTTTTCCTCTACTTTCTCAAGCCTCCGCTTCAATTCCAAGAAATTTAGTGAAAACTTAATCACAATGGAAACAATCAAACAACTTCCATCCTATTTTTTAATTCTTGTCTTTCATCTAAAATCTGATTTCCCTTTCGCACAAAGTTGCCAAAAAAGTGCCAACAATCGAGAATCCTCGCCCACCAACAATTTTCGCACAGCAACAATAATTCACAATCCAAAACTCCAACATAGCCCACTCACACGCCGACTCAATTTTGTTTTAAACCATTGCTTCCATGAAACCCACAATATAATCGCAGCAGAGCAACAATTCTCAATTCAAAAATTCATCCCAAATATCCCCATCAACATGCTACC
Source organism: Mentha longifolia (assembly GCA_001642375.2). Classification (NCBI taxonomy): domain Eukaryota; kingdom Viridiplantae; phylum Streptophyta; class Magnoliopsida; order Lamiales; family Lamiaceae; genus Mentha; species Mentha longifolia. Next base: position 27,884,479 of record CM038121.1, read on the forward strand.
AACTCAGAACAATTTCTGATCGTTGTTTTTATTGTCTGAATTTAAATCTCTACAATTTCATGCCCCCAAATAATTAACATAGGTAATAAAAGGGCAAATGAAATTTCAATTACCAGGATCTGTCCAAGCCCAGCACTTCAACCTCCTCTCGTATCAAACACAACCTCGAATCTTCACCTCCAATTCGATTTCGAACACCCACGGTTCTGCCCGTCCTTCTCCTTTGGTTTTTGAATTTTTTTTTTTTTTTGAATAAAATTGGATCTTCAAAGAGATTAAACCACAAGGTTTCCAATTAAACAATTCTATTCATGATAATGAAGCAAAATGTAGCACAACCATATAAATAGGTTTGACACTACATGAGTACAATTAAAGTGGGCTTCTAGACTTAAGCCCACATCCTAGTTGGGCTTTCAACTTTAGACACAAAACAAACTATCAGAACTAAACTAAAGAAAATGACATAAAAAGGCTAAATAAACATAACATAAAAAGGTTAGTAAATATTTTCCTCTTTCCGGGCCGTATCATCTTTCCTTCATCGTCTGCCGGTGATCACGCCACCGCCGCCTCCACTCTGCTCCAGCACCGCTGTGCTTGTTGCAGAGCCACCGTCGTCTCGCCGACAGCCCCGCCGTCGTTGACAGCAGCCGGTCGATCTACCTCGGTGCTCGCCTGTCGCCGCTGTTGCCTCACCGTCGACCGCCGATGCACCAGCCTCGCCGACAGCTCCGGCCGCGTTCTCAGGAGCAGGGGACGTGCCCCGCTATCCCACAAGCTAAGTATCTTGCCTTCTTTTCCCGTTTTTATTAATACCCTAGTCATGATTCTACGAATCCTGTTCCTTTGGTGGTGAGTTAGAAGTTGCACAATAGCCATAGATTATAATTGTGTATTCATTTCCCAGATTAATGTTACTGAAATCCATGTTCATTAGCCTATTCATTCCCATTGTATCTTTGAAGGGTATAGAAGAGTGTATATATATATATAGCTGCGGCTGTTTGGCTAGGGATGTCAATTTAGCCCGAAACCCGCGGGTTGGCCTGAGTAACCCGAGCCAAAAGCGGGTTAGGGTTGAATATTTCTAACCCGAAAAAAATTTCAACCCGAATGGCCTGAACCGAATAGCCCGAAACCCGATAGGGCTAGCCCGGAAGCTTGGCGGGTTGGCCCGATGACCCGGAAGTTTTTATTAATTAAGTGTTGAATTTTATTACTTTGTTTCAAATATTGAAATTTATGTCTTGATTCAAATACTTGTGAAAAATATTACAATTTTCTATGCTAAGTTGTATTCATCATAATATTTTCTATATTTTGTATTTCACCACATAATAAAAATGATTAATATAATCATTAAAAGAAAAATATCTTCACATCTCATTGAGCTACCTATTATATTATGCAAGTTGGATTAACATAATACGAAATAAAGTGACTTAGATGGTATAACATGAATTATTTATTTTTATAAAATTATGATTATAAAAAAAATCGTCAACTTCTTGGCCCGACGGGCTAGCCCGAGCCCCGAAGTTTAGGGTTAGGGTTGAAAATTTCTAACCCGAAAAAAACTCAACCCGATTCAACCCGAACCGAATAACCCGAAACCCGACAGGGCTGACCCGAACCTGCTCGGGTTGGCCCGATTGACATCCCTATGTTTGGCCTTGATTAAAGATTCATGAATTCAAGCTTACGTTCTGGTTTAATAGCTTGGAATTTCATACTCGTGCCTTAGTTCTTGTTTAATCGGAGATTATGCATATAACTTAATCATTAAGCATCATTCTTAGGATTTCAGTTTCATGCTCTTGTATTTACAGTAATAGTGTAGAATAAGTTTTGGTTTCATTTTAGTTCTTGCTTCAATTTCTTGATTGAGGTTTCTAGCTTAAAACATGAACATAAAAGGGCTAGGAACTCTTACTATTGGTTTGATAAATGGTGTTGAAGTAGTTGGTCCGGTTAGGAATGAATGGAAAAGAGCTTCTTCTCTTGCTTTCTTTCCTCTGTTTTCAGCTTCTGCTCTCCTTCCCTTTGCCTTGTATTTTCATCAACTCTATTTTGAGTGAGTATTTGTGTTTGATTTTTGCAGGGGAATGAAGTGGTGAAGAGGTTGATATAGCAAGGATTAATAGAGGGAACTGCAGATGGTGTAGTAAGGAAGTAGCTGCAGTAGTAGGGGTGCTAAAAGTCTTCATTGATGCTCACAAAATCTTTTAGCAAGATTTACAGATTTAGGTTTTAATACAAAGTTGTTTTGTTGACAAGTTGAGCTTCAAAACCGTGTAGTATTGAATGCATTGGAGCAGCTCCAATTTTGTAATACTTGTATTTATTTTATTTATTTCATTAGTTAGTTTGGCTGTTGTGTAATGAGCTAGTAAATGGGCTGCGGTTTTATTCCTTTTCGTTGGGGCAATGTATTAGGCCCTTAATTGGGCTACTTAATAATTGTACTTGTTTGGTAATGATTGTAATGGGCTTGACCCAATTTCATTTATAAGAGTCGATATTGTATTCTCGATCTTTGATAATTAATATTAGAGATCAATTTATTATTGGCTAATTAATCCATTTACGTTAAAGTTATTATACGGAAATATAATATCGGTATGGATTTTCTTTGTTGCAATATAAATTTTGAGATATAAATAATGATTTATATCCATGTCTAAATCGCAAAATAAAATGCAATTTCATATAACTCTAATAAAAATCATTCTATATATCATCGGTTCGAAACAAAGATATACAAAGTTTTGAATTTCCACGTATTTTCTAATTAATAAAAGTTAGGGTATTACATAACGGCGGTACAAGATGAACAGATTATCGTTGGAGGGAAGGATACATGAAGGATAGTGTGGTCCTTGTATTTGAGGAACAGATTGTCGTTGGTGAGGTGGTCAGGCAAGCGGGTCCGGTTAGGTGTTAACGGCAGTACAAGATGAACAGATTATCATCGAAGGGGAGGACATAGGAAGGATAGTGTGGTCTTGTGTTTAAGGAATAGATTATCGTTGGAGGGGAGGACATATGAAGGACAATGTGGTCTCTGTATTTTAGGGGAGGATTGTTGGGTACAAACAATAAGTCCCACATTGGAAATATAAGGATGATACACCTTGTATATAAGGGGAGCACCATTACACTAGTTTGAGGCCTTTTGGGAAGGAGCCCAAGAACAAAACCGTACGGGCTTGGCCCAAAGCGGACAATATCATACTAGTGTGGATCGGTGGTGCGTGCGGCAGTCCCTAACATCCTCCCCTTCCTCCGATGCCATCAATCTCCTCACAACACTCTCAATCTTCGCCGCCCTCACCACTTCATCTCTCTCATTCCACTCTCTCATGACGATCCCAGTTCCGAGCACATCCGCAACCAAAGCCGCGTTCATCGACTGATCGGAGTGCATGGGCCACGCCGCCATGGCCATGCCCATGGCGATGCTCTCGATGCATGAATTCCATCCGCATTGGCTCATGAACCCTCCGACGGAGGGGTGGGCCAAGATCTCCGGCTATGGCACCCATTCCCTCACCATTCTCTCTCCTCCGCCACCCTCAAACCCTTCCGGCAGCTCCACCTTTCTCTCTCCTCCTTCGAAAATATCGCCTCGATCGGCATCTCGTAAAACCCAGAGAAACTTCACTCCGCTCTGCTTTAGCCCGTGAGCAAGCTCGTTAACTTCGGATTCCGATAATGAAACCGTCGTTCCGAAAGAAATGTAGATCACCGATTTCGCCTCTTGCTTATCTAGTCATTCTAAGGTTTGATCACAGCGGCCATGGCGGCCGCCGTGATTTGAAGGGAGGAGAGGGCCTATAGCCCAAGTGGGCCTCTTCTTCTCTCGCTCATTTCTTTCTATGAACTCCATATGAGGACCTTCGATCAATCTTGGGGTGTTGAAGAGATTCCCCCACCTAAAATCGGACGGCTCCGATTGCATGGCCATGAATTTCAAAGATTCTTCCGACGCCCATTGATGGAAAGGAGGTAACTCTTTTGGATGAGGGAGAGGGAAATGTAACCCTAGAAATCTGCAGATCAAGGAGATGAAGGAGAATAGGGCTGTCGAAACGGTACCGGTACTTCGGGAAAACCGGTACCGTACCGGTACCGAACCGGGTACCGGGTACTGATTTTTCGGTACACGGTACGGTACTCGGTACCAGATATTTCACTATTTTCGGTACCGGGAATACCCGTACCGTACCGGGTACCGACCCGGGTACCGAAATATATTTATTAATTAATTAAATATTTTATTTTATTTCTATTTTCTAAAATTGAATTTCATAATACCTAAACTAAGTAAAATTAAATAATATTTTATTTCTATTTTCTAAAATTGAATTTCTTAATACCTAAACTAAGTAAAATTAAATAATATTTTATTGTATTTCTATTTTGGATTGTAAATTTAGATTGTGGATTTGTGATTGTGTTTTGTTAGTTTATAATAATTTAGATTATTATTGGTATTGAAAGTTTGAATTTGTATTTTTTTTGTTGAACACCATAAGAAATTAAAAAAAAAGTAAGATTTTTTTTTTTTTTTTTAAATTTCGGTAATTTGTTCGGTAATTCGGGAATACCGGTACCGAACCGTTCGGTACCCGGGTACCCGAATTAATAATTCAGTACGGTACCGGTACCCAGAAATCTGGGTATTTCGGTACCCGGGTACCGAATTTTCGGTACGGGAGTACCGGTACCGTACCGATCGACACCCCTAAAGGAGAAGGCGGAGATGCAGATGAGTTGGTAAGATTCCGCGTTCTTGATTCCGGCCACGTCTTGAACCACGTTGGACATGAGGTGGTCGTGGACGACGGCGACTCTTTCGAATTTCGCAACGGTTTGGCGGAGGAAGGCGGCGAAGGGGCGGCGGAGGTGGAAGAAGGCCTCCTCTAGAGGGTGGCAGTGGGTGGGGTACTTGATGGGGGAGTTAGGGTTTGGTGGAGGAGAGAAGAAGGGAGGGAGGGAGGGAGAGGTGGTGGAAGTGGAGCTTTGCCACTTGTTGAGGGTTTAGGGAGTTGATGTGGGCCTGGGCTTGGCGGTTGTGGACGGCGGAGCCGACGTAGTAGACGGGGAGGCTGTAGCCGGAGATGAGGCAGGAGAGCTGCAACATTTGGTTCAGGTGGCCTTGTCCCGGATACGGCACCGCCACCACGGCCACCGGATATTTTTTCGCGGTGGCTGCGGCGTGGTGGTGGTGATCGCTCATCACGGTGTGTGTGTGTGTTTTCAAGAATTGTTTTATTAATTAATTTTGATGCAAGGATACATCCATATAGCTAGATATTGATATATATAGAGAGGTGTGTGTACTGATTGAGCTATCCTCTATTGCATTTTGAATATTTGAATGCTCGCCAAGTGTTTAAGAAAAGTTCATAAATAAAAATGTTGATTTAAAAAAAAATTAACATGTGGCGAACATCTGACGGTACAATAAAAGATGCGATATACCAAAAATATAATATATGATCCCAAACGTGTGTGTATATGGTTTAATTAGTGTAATTTGATTCAGATTTTCTATTGTCTAATAGTGTGACATTTTCTATTGCACCTTTAAATAATTATCACTTATTTATAGTATTTCCAAAATCATCACTTTTAAAAATCGTATTTTCTAATATTTTAAAATTAAATTAATTAAGCCCCCTATATATTAAAAGAAAGTTTAATTAAATCGTCATTAATTTCGTGGATAAAGATAAGGAGATTCGAATTCTGCCGTAAATGAAAGGAAAAAACTTAATATAGAAAGCCCAAAGTACGAGTATAATTAAATATAGGAGATTGAACTCTGGCGTAAGTCGAAGGGAAAAAACTTGATAAGCTAAAAGTGAAAATAGGAGCATAATTGATTCTCAAAAAAAATAAAAATAAATAGGAGCATAATTCTTGATGCTATGATAAAAAAATTAAATTAAACGGCTACCGCATATGAAAATTAAAATTAAACATATGAACTAATTAAGTATTGTCATTAATTAGCGACCTTGTTAAATTATCTTAATTTATTTTTGCAGTAAAACTATAATTTATTTATATTTAATGCGATTTCTCAAAATTCAAAATGATTTTACACGCTTGATATATAATTTAGGAATAATTAAATTTTACAATTTCAATTAAATATAATTTGTAGTGTAAAAGTAGTATCTAAACTATTTAATACTAATAGTTTTAAAAAAAATATTTTAAAATAAAATAAAATAATCTTTCCAAAAAAAATTAATTAAAAAAAATTAAAAAGAAAAGGGAAAGAGGCGTTAGGAAATTTGACCAGAGCAGTGGTCTTGCCTAAAACCCTAACGCCTATAAAAGAGCCCAAATTACAAAATCTACAGTCGAAAACTCCCACCCTTTTGCCGCTCCACCTCCCGCCTCCCCAAAAAACGCACAAACACGCACTACTGAGTGAAAACTGTACACACGTATAGCTACAATTCATCTTCATACGCGAATGGATCAAGATCAGCAGTGGCTAATCAATTGCTTGAACGCCTCGCTCGATCCCAGCCATCAAGTTCGAAATTTCGCGGAGACTTCCCTCCAGCAAGCCTCGCTTCAGCCAGGTGATTACAACAATTCCTTGCCATAATTGAACTTTCGGAGTTACTGTTTCCAGACTTGGCTGGAATTTTGTCTCTATTTCGCGTGATTTGAATTTGATCATTAATTCATTTCTGGTTTTGAGGTATTGGATTCCATCTTGTGAATTTATTTTATAGGGCAATGTTAAGTGTCGAATTGTAACGAGTGTATTTTTTGTTGGTTCTTGGTGGATGTAGTTGAGTTTTTTTTTCATTTGGTTTTGATGTTGACTTTATGTGTAACATTTCCACGCCAAGAGCAGAGATTGGAATTTAACTTATTGGTAATTTTGCTGTAGAATTTCTAGCGCAATGTTGAACTATCTTCATGAGTTATAGTGATTAAGAAGCCGTTTGTGTTCCAGTTGTTAAAAATTGACCCGGCTCGGATTTGGGTGGGTTGGCTGTTAAAATTAAGACCCCAAATGAATTTTGGGTGGTCTGACCCGACCCAACCCGGACCAAGCATATTTTGCTCTAAAATCAGTACCATGGGCCAGACCTGGCCTGGTTTATATATCCGACCGGATGGGTTCAGACTGTGACATTCCTACTTTGTATGCATAATTGAGTCATTGGCTGCATATCATCAGTGAAGTGACATAGCCTGTTGCTATCTTATTGGAGCAAATTTTGCATGTTGTTATATTTTTGTATGTTATTGATTCTTAGGAGTGATGAAGTTGACTCTTTGTGTTTCTCCATTGAAGGTTATGGCGTTGCTTTGGCTAAAGTTGCTGCAAACCGGGAACTTCCCTTTGGGCTGAGGCAGATATCCTTAATGTTACAATATATTTATTTTTGTTTCATAATGGATACTCTCACAGTCTCACTTGGTCCTGTTCCTTTTATTACATGCATTGTTGAATTAACATATGTTTTACCTAGCAGCAGTATTGCTGAAGCAATATATTAAGAAACACTGGGATGAGGATGAAGAAGGCTTTGAGATTCCTGTTGTTGCAAGCAATGAGAAGGTTCTTTCTGCATCAAAATTTTTATTTTTGAATGTATTTATGCTATTGTAGATTTAAGGTATGTTACAGTATTTGACTGAAGGGAGTTTACATTCAAAAGTGCCACCAAGGTTACAGTGCAAGCCCTTGTTGTTGTTAATGTTGATGCTTCCCTAAAATATTTTGAGCCATCATCAAGTTGGTGAAGTCAATAAGTTTTCTATGATAGGATTAAGATCCATAGTAATTATTGCATGATTGACACCCCAATTCTGTAATTTTATTAGGCATCTATAAGAGGGCTACTTCTTGGATCACTAGATG